>VZRZ01001157.1:47422-57985 GCA_013398175.1 Climacteris rufus
AAAAAAAATAAAAAAAAAAAAAAAAAAAAAAAAAAAAACAAAACAAAGCAACAAAACAAAAAAGGGTTGTGAGGCTGTTTTTTTCTCCTGGTGATGTAGTTATGCAAGATCAACCCAAGAAAGGATTGTCTAAGGGAATGACAGAAAAAAACATTCTTTGGATCTCAGGGAAATGCAGAAAGTTTTAACAACAAATGATGACATTTCTCATTCTCTTCATTAAAGAAAACATGTTCCCCCTGATATTATTAAAAAACCCCCAAAATTTACCAGAAATACATATTCACTGAGTAACTGGCCTGAACTGATTTAGGCAGTGATGAAGGCCTTCCTACAGCAGTTCTGCTGCTTGGTGCATTGATCTCAGGTTCTCCTTGGCTCTACCTACACAGAGTGGTGGAATTCTACTCCCTGAACACTCAAAAATGGTTTTAATCAAGAACTTTTAAGAAAAGACAGTGAACATTGTTTTTTCAAAGTTTGCATGCAATTTATTTATTTTTTAAGATTACAGGGAAAACAGCAGAATATTTTTCACTTCTTATTCTGCTAGATGGGAGAAAAGGGAATCTCCACTCTCCTTCTGTTGTGGTTAGATAACAAGGAACGAACTTGAATGTTTTCAGGTACCATTTCTTGCTAAATATGAATTGCAGTTGTTTCTCAGGCAGCTCTCCTGTGGCACAAGCGCCTGTATGCCTGAACATAAAATGCCTTTAGAGAAAATTCTCATTTTCTCTGCCCATCATGATGATTTGCTTTACCTAAGCCCAGACTTGTACAAGAAGGGGCCTCTGCAGCTAGAAACCATCATGGACAGGAAAACCTGGCTGAAACTGCTGGCATGTCTCTGCACCTCCTCACTTTTTGACTCTTTTTTTGTTTGAAAAGAAATGCAGTCTCAAGGTAGGTATTCTCACCTTTACAAGAACTAAAATTGCAGTCATTAATCCAGTTTCATTTCTTCTTAGAAATGCAGTGTCTCCAAAGTATTGCAAAGAGAAAGTTACCAAAAAAAAAAAAAANAAAAAAAAAAAATAAAAAAAAAAAAAAAAAAAACCCCCCCCCAAAAAAAAAAAAAACAAAAAAAAACCAAAAAAAACCAAAAAACCCCCAAGTGTGTTCTTTTCCCATTTTACTGAATTATTTAGGAGCAACAACAATGATGGACACACAATGTTTTCTTACTGACTTTGCAATGGGAGAGCCTGGCTTGTCTTACTAATAAACTTCCAGTAGCTGGAAAAGATGAAAAGCAAAACAAAATATTTATTAACTAGAGAATGAACTCTGGGATAGCTCAATCATTATTTCAGACTGTGTTCTTAGCTCCTCAAAATGTTACTGAAACTGACAACTACACAAAGAGCTCCTTGCAGAAACAGTGATAATGAAAAAAGCTTTCTTAAAAACTAAAAATCATCTATTGGAACTGCTAAATTGATGTTAATTGCATAGAATTAAAGATTCATTGAGATTGGAAAAGACCTCTGGTATCTTTGAGTCCAGCTGTTAACCCAGCACTGCCATGTTCACCATTAATCATTTAATGATGAGTAAACTGTAGCTAATGATTTGCTGTAATTTTTGTGCTATAAAATCCCTGGGAAAGAAGTGTTTGATGAGGGACATGTCATAAATCTAAGTCAGAAGAAGTGCAGGTCACCTAGTCAATTTATCAGGAAAAAAAAGAGTAAAACTTCTCAGAACAGTTAAAAAAACCCCCAGAAATAAGATTTATTTTTCCATTGTTTTGGTTTTGCTGTACAGAGCATTTTATTTGTGGCACTCACTGTCACAGGATGTCATGGAGACCAAGAGCATGAGCAGTTTTAGAAGGGATTAGAGGGATTGATGAGGCTAAGCCCATCGGCAGTAATTAGGGTATCTGCTCGAAATAACATTTACACTGTAAGTGCATATCTCGTTTGCAGTAGCTTTTTAACAGAGATAGTCCCTGATGTGGGAGTGGGAATGCTGGCCTGCAGACAGCTCCAGCAGAGCAGGGAAGCAGGGCAGGGCCCTCAGCTGCTCTCAGGGCTCAGCATCCCTGCCCAGCACCACAGCACCACATCCCCTCCCACAGACACCGGCCTTCCCACCTCAGCACAGCCCAGGGAAAAACAAGGACACCGTGCTCCCAATCCCAAGGCCGCCAGAGGGCTGGAAGTGGCCGGGGTGAAGGACATGTTTTTAATGATCAGTGAGCTCCAGTAAGCCCAACACACCGTGCTGGGACACCCGAGCCCTGAGGAGGGTTCTTGGAGCCTTTGCAGATGCTCCTCAGCTGAACAGGATCCCGAAGAGCTGCCTGTCAGATGGCCCCTACATGTTCCTGTCCTAAAGTTCAGTAAACTGATTCTTCTCTGTGTTCTTTTGGCACAAAAGAACTGTCCCCAATCAAAAACCCATCCCCAACCAACCAACAACACCCAATTTCCCGGTTGTTCCATAGGTCCCTGTTGTCATCCACACCCAGACAAAGGCAGCACTTTGAGCTCTATCCCAACTCTAACCCAGCCTTTCCAGCTGTCCAGCATCGGTCCCCAGGTGAGAGACTTTACCCTGGTTCAGAAAAGGTCCTGCTGTGCTGTTTTGTGAGGTGGCTTCAGCTAAACCAGCCCTTCACTTCTTGCTGCCTCTGGCACTGTACAAAAGCCTCCCAAACATGCCATCCCATCCTTCCCCACCACCCCTCCACCCAAGGCGCTGCTGGTCAGCACCAGAACTTCATGACTGACCCACTGACCCCAGGGTCAAGCTCAGTTCCAAGAAGGTCCTACAGACCACCAGCAACCCCCTCAATTTCTGTCACAGTCTCCTGCTTTTGTCGTGGCCTCATATCTCCTCCCCAGGCCCAGTTCTGCCTCCTCACCCCCAACAGCAGAGCAGGGGAAAGCATCACAAGCCCCTCTGCTGAGGACCAGCTCGCTTTGCTTAATCCATTTAATTTCCAGCAGCCCTCCTGCTGATGGCAGCATGGGAGCTGAGGCTTGCCAGGGGATGTTCCGAGCTCAGCAGAGTTACTCTGCAGCTCAAAGCTCATCAGATCAGCAGCAGCACTTTGTTTTCCCTTTTTCCTTTCACACACAGCATGAAAAAGCTGCATTTCACTTTCACTTCCATGTATAAAGGGAAGGGCAAAGACATACCTGGAGCAGTCTTCAGCCTACAGCTTTCCTTCGTGCTCTGCCTGCACTAAATCCCTTCAGAACCATTTTAAAATTAACATTAGTACCATTTCCTAAACTAATTGCACTGTCGTGTACAATTTTAGAAAAAAAAAACAACCAACCAACAACAAGAAAACAAGAAAACTGCACCAAATCAAGCCAAAACAACAAATCGAGAAACCCCTCACCCTTTTTGTGTTCGTTTTTTTTGAAATACATGAATACACATTCTGTCCTTTGCACAGATTTTGAAAGGAAAATGCTTTGCAAGAAGGGGACTGTTGGGCCATTAACCCTCCAGCCTCAGCCAGCTGAGCTGCTGACTCACATGTCCTCCTGTGGTGTATTCCCCTTGGCAAACCTAGAGAAAGCTTAAACCCACAGGACAGGAATCTTGCAAGTCAGGCTGGCCAATGCAGAGCAGCCCAGTCCTGTGAGACGTTGGGTAATTCCATTGATATTTGTGGAGCAGGAGGTGGCTTCACTCATCACTGGCTTTTGTCCCTGTGCCAATAACTACTCTGAAGTTCCTCATGCAT
The DNA here is from genome assembly GCA_013398175.1 of Climacteris rufus. Lineage (NCBI taxonomy): Eukaryota > Metazoa > Chordata > Aves > Passeriformes > Climacteridae > Climacteris > Climacteris rufus. The sequence continues at coordinate 51,135 of VZRZ01001157.1, forward strand.
TTTGGCACCAGGCATTTGGATGATTGTGTTACCGTTAGGACAAAAAAAGACAATTTCACTATGAAATTTATCCCTTACACCCTTCCATCCAGCACAGGCACAAACCACACTTGAAAGACTATGCTGAACTAATCAAAGGGTTTATGAAATCATTCCATAAATTACTGATTTACTGTCTGTGTTAATTATTGATTGAAGAAGGGAATAATCAAGATGTATAAAGAACCTACATCTGTGTTTGTTATATATATTTATTATATATTTATATATAAAGTCTTCTTCTTAAACATGTGTCTACAAAACAAAAAATGCAAATCGCTCTTACAAAATTGGTATCATGAGAGGCATTATGTCCACTCCTATTGACATAAGGAAAACATTCACATCATATCCATTTCAAGTGAAAGGATTGGATGTGGATTTGAGAGAGTTTTGCTTCTCCACAGACACTGGTTATAGGAATAACCACAGGAAAATTAGCTGTAAAAATTGCTGTCAGAGGCTAAAATGAATATTAAATCCCACAAACAACTGTAAAATGTCCAGCAGAATAAGTTAGATTGAGTGAATTAATAATAAACACCTATTTATGGCCAGACCTACAATATTGTGTGTTAGGAGAACTTTTGTATCCAAACTGGATCCTCAGACTCTGTGACCAATACCACAGACAATCATTCTTTTTTTTTTTAGTAAAAAACACCCTTTTTTTAGGTGTTTCCTAAACTTCTGGTCAGCAGCAGGAGTATCCCAGGCCTTTCAGGGCTCAGCAGCTCAGGGGTTCTTTTATGTCTGACCCCAATGAGCCCCCTCAGACTGGGTGTTGTCTGAGCTCACCCACCACAAAATAAATCAGTTTTTCCCAAAGCTCAGCTGCATGCTGCCTCCAGCTGAGCATTTTTCCCAAGCTATCAGTGGTCTGGATTGAAATCCCTACCTCTGAGGAGAGCTGTACCAGCTCATAGTGACACCAGGAATATTGCACACCAGTCTTCTCTATATCTACATCAATCTTTTTAATCAGATCAAAAATATTTCAAAAAGAAATGCAGAATTATGCAAGCAACAGGGACAAAAAGATGTCACAGAATGTGTCTGTTTAATCCAAATACAGCAGAGCACAGTGCATATTTGCATATTCCTTAGAAGAGGGACAGAATACGACGCTCTTCCTCCCCTGGTTAAACACTCAGATTGTGTTCTGATACAAAATGCTTGGAAAACTTCTCAGGATATTTTCACGTCAAGCATAATGTGTGCCAAGCTATCAAACCAAATTAAAACTGGGAAGGTATTTGGTAGCACTCAGTTGTGATAAAAGAGGCATTCTCATGACAAAAGTGGGAATCATAAACATTTTAATTTGATTATACAATCCCTCATTACTATCAGTGTGAAATTTCCACTAGCAGGCTCCTGAGACCAAGGGATTATCTTCAAATTAAATGCAAGCAATAGGACCCGAGATGTAGCATTTAAGAGCCACCAGAAAAAGCTCTAAGCCCCAGACAAAGCTCTAAACCAGATAAATTACCCAGGCCTAAGTCCAAACAGTTCAGAGTATCAGAACAGGAAACTTTAAAAGTTTACTGGGACTAACAAGGGGGGGAATGAAAGTAACTCCTCTTTGCATGTGATTAAAGGAAAAATAAAGCCAAGTGTTTCCAGAGTTGCTGTGCTAGCAGTAGTCTCTGTCACTCATTTCACCACAGCTCACAAGAATTTAAAACAAATAAATGTCGTTGTTAACACTAGACTTCAAGTACTGTTCTGCTTGAAAAGTGAATTACTTTCAAATTCTCTCTGTAGGCAGCACCAGTTATACTGAATAATGTATCAGATAAAATGGATTTTTTTATTTCCCTCTTTTTAAAAAGAGAAAAACAAAATATTAAATTATTTTAATATTTTAATTTTTTTAATTAATACTTTGCTTACAGTGTTTTTCTACAGAAAGTTGCCTGCAGGTTAAGTGTTTCTTCTTTATGATTTTCAGGTAATGCACATTAAGACCAATGTTGAGTACCAGAGATACTCTGAACAAGGCTTCTTTTATAATACATTGTTATGGTTTATTCTTGTAGTATTTTGATGACTCAAAGTTGCTTTAGTTGTTCTTCTCAGGATTTGTGTATTATTGTAGAGTCTCCAAAATGCAACTTAAGTTGGTTTTATGGTTAAAGAATGTGTAAAACCTAAATCTTGCGGCAGATAATTGGGCCTGTGAGATTTCTAAACATTTATCTGATGCAGCAAGCAGAGTGGCCTGGTTTTATCAGGCAAGAAAAAAAAATGTTGTTCATATTTATACATTAGTATGTTACAGTAAAGGCTTACATGTTATGCAGAGATAGTTACCACTTTATGATTTAAATGATGAAATAATTAACTTGTCTGACTAAAAAAAAAGGAAAAAAAATTAGAAAGGAATTCAAAGGAAACTAGCCAGAGGCAATTATTGTATTAGCAGTAATATCCTCCTTTGAAAATAGAAAACCTGCTTTTAAATGTCCTGTGGGCTATGGATTTTCTTCTGATGTCAACAGAGGGAAAGCAACTTTGCTGCTGCCTCTTTGAAGAGGTGCAGTTCATCACTGTCTGCTCTGACACGTAGTCATTATGCCTTTTTCTGGAGTCAGCTCCATGGGGGGTGCTGCCGTGAGATAACAGCACCTTTCCTAGAAAGGTAGCCCTGGGAGGAAAGTGGAGCTCGCAGTTCCCTGCAGACATCTGAGAATCACCTGGGGAAGCCAAACCCTGCTTGCCCGGCTGAAGCCAAGTGCATTTGCACAACAAATGCCTGCAGCTCCCCCTGCTCAGGTTCTGACATCTCGCTCCTGCCACCCACCAAGCTGACTTCAGGAGGTGGATTTCCAGCAGCACCCACCCCAGTGCAGGCTCTGCAGCCTCAGAGCAAGATTTTCCAGGGGAATAGCAGAGAAAGCAGCACCGTTGTTCAATCACTCCACAAAACTCATCATTTTATTAATCATAGTGAATATGATTCATCATAATGAATATGATTAATCATACTTAATATGATTAATTCATATTATAATTTTTTTCTTCTTAAACATGAAGAGGTAGCCTTAGTAGGCTACTCAAATGAAAACTGAGAAAACTGCATGCTCACAGGAAGAAAATATCATGTATTGTCATGGAGATGACATCTGGCCACTTTACCTGCTCCTCCCCTTGCATACTTCTTGCTGATGATAGATCTGTTTCTCAGGGAATTTTTCATCACCCATGTCACCAAAGACATCCATGTCTGAAAAATTGGCCTGGAAAATACCTGTCCCTGTGTCCTTGGTCTCATGCTCAGCAGACTCATAGACATTACAGGAAGCCCAGCACCCATTCCTTTCACATCCACAACCTGTGGGGAAGGAAAGGAGAAAGGGGACAGAAAAGATGCCTGTCCCCAAAGGCAGACCTCAGAAAAAATGGGCAATTCCCAGCAACAGCTGAGTTATTGAATAAGTGCTCTCATATGCCTGGGTACACTTTGTTTGCAATATCCCAACTTGTTTATTCTTCCTTTTACCTTGCCCCCGGTCCTCTCATTCCCTCACAGCTGTTGCCAGTGCTCAGAACTCAAAACACAGGCAAGAATTTGGGATAGACTGTCAGATGACAGGATTACTAGTCTAGACATAAGGGATTAAATCAGACTATTAAATGTTCTTGATGGGCGAGAATGAGTGTAATAACCTTCTTCTCAAAAGCAGAGGAAAAAACAAAAAAAATCCAAACCAAACCAAACCAACCCAACCAACCAAATTAAAAAAAACAAAAAACCAACCAAACAAAAACCAACATAAAAACAAAAACAAACAAACAAACAAACAAACAAACCAAAACCAAAAAACACCAGACCAAACTGAAACCAAACCAAACAATTTAAAGTTACAAGTTAAAATTCATGCTGGGCCACAAATCAAATAAGCAAGTTTGATTTGAGGAAAAAAAAAAAAAAAGCAGCATTTTACTTGCTTGTACCTCCCCTTGCCCCTGCCTTTCCTGACCTGACCAGCGATGCCCCCGTGGAATCACTCCCTGCTCCAGGGGACCACCAGAACCGACCTCTGCTTTCCTCATCAAGCCAGGTCTGCAAATCTGACTCCCTGAATGGCTCCTGAGAGTCACTAACAGTTGTCTGCTTCAATAAATCTCTGAAAAGGGAAACAAAGATGCATTGTTTGAATGTGCAGTGTCACTGCAGGAGTAAATAAGCGCGATTAATGTTTTGCTTTAAAAAAGCCTGGTTTCTGTACTCAGAAGAAACCTGGAGTGTATCTCCAGGTTGCTCAGCTGAAATGTAATAATACAAATTGCTTATAAAGAAAGTTGTTTATATAAGCCTCTCTCCACCATTATTCCTTTCCTCTCTTCTCTGCTATTATTTATTTTAAATTCTAGTTTAAGTGGATTACATTTCATCCATAACCAGTATGTGACTGCATGTTGCCACACTGCCAGCTTCTGCTAGGACCTCACTGAAATCAGCAGTTCCCTACTCTTCTTCTTGACATACAAGAGACTTTCCAATGTTTTTCCTTTTTAAAAATGATTAAGAAGGCATTCTAGTTTCATTAGATAGGATTTTTTAAAGGGTATTTCACAACCAGAGCCTGGTAATCAAATCACCTGTGTGTTGCACAAACACAAATCTGCTGTAAAATAACATCAGCCAGTCTGAGGGCTCGAAAATCAGCAAAGGTAAAGTTTAAAGCAACCTGAGCCTGTAATTAAAGACAGTGACATAATTAATAACAGCGGTCAATCCCCACTCTTCAAGAAGAGCTTCTGATATGGTTCAGATCGGGGGGGAAAAAGGAAGTGTAAGACTTGACATCCCATCTCCGTGTGTTGAGAGCCATCATGCTGAGGCCTTTTGCATCCCTGAGCAGCCTGCCTGGCCCCTCCAGGGCAGAGAGAGGAGGGAGGAGAGGTGTCCCTCAGGTCTGTCCCTGGCTGCAGAGGATTGTGCCCTCCGTGCACCCCCACGCTCAGCAGAGCTGCTCTCTGTCCTGCAGCCCAGCCTGTCCCTGGCCACCCTCTTTGTCATCACAATTTTTCACAGTTGGCAATATCTCTGCCAAGTTCCCATATTCCCTTTCCAAGTGCAACTCTTGCTTTCACCCATTTTGTCTGTCAGTTCTTGATTTAGCACAATCTCCTTTCTTCTCTTCCTCTTTCTGACCTGCACTCACTACAAGTGGCTCTCATCTACATCTACCCTCTTCTTTCACATCTCTATGCCCAAAGGTCTGATTTCTTGCTCAGCTAAACCCAGATTTTCCATATATTTCTGATTCTTGTCTTCTGTGTGTCTCCTCTTTCATATCATGGCAGGTTCAGTCTTCTTGTCAAGTTCAGAGTTGTGTCACCTTTTCCATCACCTAATCCCTTTTTGCCCACTGACTTCCAAATTCCACTTCCCATTCACCATTTGACGTGTCCACCTCCTTTCCACCCTTCCTGGGCTTCTTATCAACTTTTTTGCACTTTTACATCGACATCCACCTCAAGCAGTCCCTGCCATGCTGCTGGAGCACACCAGGGAAGCACAGGAGAGAGTCTTCCCTTTTTTCAACCAAAATCCAGCTCTGTAGGAGATTACAGGTGAAATTCCAAAGGAGACCTTGCCAAGTTCTTGGCTTTGACAAGTTAAGCATGGACAAGTATCTTCTCCATTTCCAGAGTTATAGTAATAATCTCTTTTAAATACTTATAATTAATAGAGGTTTTTCAAAAGAACATGCATCATAAAATGAGTTTTTCTGCCAGCACTCAAATTGCTGGAACTTCTCAGAGAAAATTTGCCAGAATTCTTTCTAACAAGAACAAAATAACATGGTTTTATTCATTCTTGGTTTTGGAAAAAAAAAAAAAAACCCAAACAGGTATTTTCCTCATAATTACAGCCAGCCTGAGGCACACATCTCACCTGGAAAGCTGAAGTTCAAATGATTAATCTTGAGCAGAGTTTAAAGTAGAAGGCAACAGAAAGCAGAGAAAATACAGACACCCTTCATATGTGCTGCAGCTACTTCTCCTCCCACGTTAATTATGTATTTTGCTTTTTACTTTCAGAGCAAGATTCTGGGTGTTGCAAATAAAACACAAGTCACAGAATTACCAAAAACTGAGTGTGTAGTAAAAGCCAAACAGAAATGTAATCTGCTCTCTCCTGAGTGTGCCCCGGCTCGGTTTTCCAGAAAACACTTTGCCTTGTCTGAAAATAGTTCTTTTCTCAGAGAGCATCTAAGGCTGGTGAACTCTGTGCCTTTGATGCTGCATCCTCTGTTGTTCAGCTGAGTGGAAGCTTTTAGTGAACCCTCAAGGCCAAGGGGTTTTTGACTTAGATTTGCCGAGGCCCTGTCGTGTTCTTACAAAAATATAACAAAGGCAATACCATTGTTTTTTTAAAAAACAGTACAAGGAGCAAAAAAGAGCCCCTCACCCACAGCCTCATCCCCTCTTATCTCTGACAACATGTGCAAGAGATGCACCACAGCAGTGGAGGAACGGGGTGGGATTATTGCATTAAGGCTCTATTTATACCACAGAGTTCAGAAAGAGCTGTCAGAGTAGAGTTGTTCTAACATGTCCTTTGCATCACCAGGGTTTGGAAGCTCAGTTTAAAATCCCTGCCACCACCTTTGCCTCTTGGCAAAGTCTGACACATCGTGGCTGTTTGCTGTGAGAAAGGCCTGTCAAGCAAAAGGCCTTTGCTGCTACACTCCTATATTCCTATTCCTAAATACACCACATGGTATTTTATATTACCCAGGTGCCTCTGAAACAAAGAATTGTAGCAAACAAAGTCTAAGAAGTGGGGGGGG
>VZRZ01001157.1:58019-77075 GCA_013398175.1 Climacteris rufus
GGGAAATTAGCCATTTTCACCTTGCTTTCATTTTGTAGCATCCAACTCCCTGCCTTTGCAAGGATTTGATCTAAGAAGGTACAACATGCTTGGGTCCCAAACAGGGAAATCACTTTCCTGTTAACTGCACGTGTAAACAAATGTTCAAACTCCATGTAAAATCAGAACTCTTGATTTTAGGCAGGAATCAAGGTCCAAGTAAGGGTTTCCCCCTGAGATTATAAGTAATGTATCCACAACAGCCTGATGTCCAGAAAGCACCAAACAGTGGTTCACAAACAAGTTCCGTTTCCTTTGGTGATGTGGAAATCAGAGCCAGCAAAAGAAACCAAGGCCAAGCAATTAGACAAGGTAAAAGCTACACATAAGGAACAAAAGGCAAACCATTGCTAGACAAAAAATAACTTCTAGATCTGTGAAATTTTACCAATCTCAAATATTCCACAGATTACAAATATGATTATTTGCAATAGTTTCAAGTAGTTTCCCATATTAAAAAAAAAAAAAAAAGTTTCAATCGGTTTCCCAATTAGAACTTTTCCAGGGCTACTGCTTTAGAATCTGTTTTTCTGTGGAGCCAGGATGAGAACCCATCAGAGCAGTTCTCTGAACAGAAACAGATTTTTTTTTGTAGCATGGAAAACACAAGTGACTATTTTGTTGCATCTCAATTGATTCTGATTGGAAGCAATAAGTTATTAAAGACACAAAATTCCCATGGACTTCAGTGCCTTGAATTTTTGAATGCCATAAATCTCAAGGAAGGAAAGCACTGTCCCCTCCAGGCAATGTGGCAGTTGCAGACAATCTACAAGTCAGGATCATTTTTTCAGCCAACTAAAATTATGAGTACTTCTATATCAATTTGAAATCTGGTCTCTATTGACTACCAGTGAACAAAGCCACTGAAATTAGAAATATTCTTTTAAATTTATGTATAACTACAGGACTGTTTTGCTTATTGGACTTCCCCTACACTTTAGAAATGACAAATTAAGTTCATCAAAACTGCTTGATACTCAAAAATCAAGCTCAGTTTCTAAGTCGCACAAATAGGAATTTTTCACCTCTCCCCCCTCCATTTACTTGCAAATTCAGCAATAAAATTTATAAACAACATTGAAATACGATAAAGAATAACACCCACAATTTCATTTTCATTTCCAGCTCCACAGAGCAAATTTGCTAGCATTTATTAAGCTGGCTGTCTCCCACACAGATTTCACTCTATTTGCTTTATATTCTGAAATAAAATTACCAGAATGAAGTTTTTTCCTTTGCTGTTTGAAAGGTGCCCTTGGATTGTGAGTTCCAATGTGAGTCCCTTCACGAGGGAGACTCTGGTATATACTGGATGCTCAGAAACCTCTCTCCACAAACACAGATTTATCCAAATGACTGCAGCCCTGGAGGGGAATCAAAGCACATGGAGTTGAGTAGCAAAAGAACTTCTTGGCATTCAAAGTCACCAGTTCAATAAGAACAGCTAATTCAAAACTGCAAGAGGCACCTCCCACCAGCTAAATCCTGGGGTTTTATTCCATTACAATCCGATTAAAACTTATTTAAAACTTATTCTAAGAAATTATCTACAATCACATCACAGCAAAGTTTCATGTTGGGTCACCCTGGTTCAGTCTGTCTGGATTTCAATATTAAATTCATTAGTTTTGTGTAATCAACAACAACTGTCCTTCCTTCTACCTTTACACACACACAAAAAATCACTTTAAAGCAATCTTCATGTGAAAATAATCTTTTGGGAGGAATCCTGCTAAAGCTCCTATGTTGACTTTTCATCCTCATTCAGTCTGAAATATTTTCCCATTTTGCAAGCAAACTCCCTTGTTCTACTGAATCAAGCATTTCAATATCAGGGTTTCAGGGGTAGAACAAACCACAGTACAGAGAAACTCACAAAGAAGTTTTAAAAGCCTAATTGTAAAAATATTATTTTTTTCCTTTTTTTTTTTCTAATTTTTTAGTGACTCAGAGAAAATTCCACTCTTCTTTATGTAATCTGTGACTCCCATTGAAGTCATGAGCACGAGTACCCAAGAGGACACTAACCAGCACTTTGATGAAAGACATTGTTTGCAGAATTTGCAATACTATTGCACTTCGTCCTTCAGCAAAGCCCAAAATAACCTTTAGAATCCTTGCCATTTCCGCTAAATCACTTCTTCTGGCAGTACCACATGCACACTGCAGGGAAAAAAAACACCCCAAACAGTCACAGGTGGGAAATACAGCAAGGTTGCCTATGCATTTTAACACACTTATTAATTTAAATCCTAATTTGTCATTCCCTGGGTGGAAGTGACGCATGAGAGTACCAAACAGAAATCCATTCCTTCTTTCCTGGAGGCTGACCCTGACTGTGGCCACATTTCCTGACCTCTCACTGTTGTTTTTCCCCAGGAATAAGGTTCTAATCTCTGAATGCAGCTGCTTGGGCAACCCTGAGTCTGGCTCACACCTGAAAAAGACCCCAAACCTAGAGATTTTAAGGGATGTGAGGTTCACCCAAACAATCAGGACCTTCATAACATATATATATATATACACTTTATTTTATAAAGCAAAGCAGAAACTACCATCTTAATGATACACAAGAGGTAGACTGGGGTTCCACACCGTTTTTAAAACTAATGAAATGTAATCCTTCATTCCCCAGCTTCTACAAAATACCTGTAATTATTGGGTTGCAGACAACAGAGAGGTAGGAATAGGGATCAGAACCAGGAATGTTTCTCCAGGAGTGTGTCAACCACCAGGCTGCAAAGCTGGGGATCCAGAGTCTCAGGAAAAGTGATGGGCTTACACTTCCCTCTGCAGAGTGGTGAAGCATCAGCATGGGTGTGGAAATGAGGGAACTCCTCTGGCTGAGGAGACCCTGAATGGACAGCTCAGCTTCCTGGAGAAATCAAAGATACCTCCTTCCACTTCCCAGTCAATTATTTTTGATTCTTCAGTCTCGTTAGAGAAAACAGCAGAAGCATAAAACAAAGGGGAGAGACCACACTGTTGTCATGGTAAGGTGAAGAGTCTCATGGCCATTTTGATGTTGTGCCATCACACCTGGGCTGGAGACTCATCACTGGAGCAAAGTGGTCAGGACAGCAGTGCAGGGGAAGAGTGGTGCAAAGGGAGCTGCCAGGATCCTTCATTTCTGCATTTCTGCTGAAACCACGGGGAGCTGCGTGCTCCCTGGAACATCACCACAGCCTCAGAGCTCTCCAGCCTGCTGGTGGGTCCTGACTTTCTCAGTGTGTTAAGGGTAACCCAGAGGTCAATTCCAGTACCTGTGACTCAGGTCAGGTCAGGTCCAGTACCTTTCCTCCTCAGGGTGGAGCAAAAAGACGGGAGTGACGAAGTTCCTCACAAGTTCTTGGTGCATTTGAACTCCTCTGCTCTGCTCACAGGACTACAAATATGTGAAATGAAGGCCCATATGTGCAGAAATAACCCACTGGCTGCTTCACAGGGAGCAGGAGGACTGCAAAGCACGTGGCCACCAGCAATGTGGTTCCCACATCACCTTCTAGTGCCAGGAAGTTGCTGTTCCATGATAAACTAATCCCCACAAACCTCACTGGCTTTCGGCTACATCATAAAAAACTCAACTTCCAGGAAAGATAAAGCAAATCTGAGCATCACATTTAGTTAAAAAGACCAAAGGCATCACAATGACACTTGTTTGCACCCATAATGCCCCAGTGTTGCCTTTGTGGGTTCTGGGGTGGCATATTGCACAGCTCACAGAAAAGAAAGCAAAATCTGGATATTCTCACTGTTTATTTCTACTAAAGGAAGATTACTATCAAATAAATCATGTCATAGGAGAAATGTGTCTAAGGATGCCACTGCCACGCCAGCATCCTCAAGGAAAAGTACTGTGTACACACAGGTAGACAGAGAACCTGATAAATCTGATTAATTGCTCATGTTCTAATTGTTTTTGTAGTAACCATCTGCAACCTAGAACTCTGAGCTACCACAGAAAAATTTCACTAACAATGAATGTCTCAGAGCCAATTTGGAAACACCTCAAAAGCAGACATATTTCTTAATAAGCCACCTGTCAAAAGTCCCACAAATTAGCCAAGGTGGTAAAGAACACAGAAGCCAGCAGGGTTTTAATGGGATCAAATATTTGTTTGACTGCTTGGTGGTCTATCTGTGTGTGACCAGCTTGTGCCTGTATCTATTATCCAAGGAGAATGTGATGATGGGTGAAAACAAGTCATCACTGACACCCCACTGGCCTCATGTGCTTGCCGTGGGTGTAGCTGAGACAAGAATATGACCCATTATACACTGTGCTCAGTAATAGATTTGAGCCACCATTGCAAAACGCTCAGAATCCATCGGGGGATAATGGAAAAAAGCAAAGGTCGATCAGAATCGAGGCACTTTCTTTCTTTTTTTAAAATTTTAAATTCATTTTTAAATTTTTAAATTAAAAAAAAAAATCCTTGTGAGTAAATGCTGATCTTTCTTTTGCCAAGTCTACAAAAAATTTCTTAAAGTTCCTACTTTTTCCTCTCTCTCATAGTATTCATGTCTGTAACTAACGCATTTGCAGTGCTAAAGTTGAGAATTGAGAACGCCAGAAATTAAAGAAAGAAAAAGTAATTTGAAAAATAATTCTGTATTTGCTGCTAATGTCACACTAACATGCTTTGTGGTCTGATAGGCTACCTACAAACTAGAATTTTTTTATATTCTCTCATTCAGTGATTCTGTATCAGCAGCACGCTGAGGCAGGATAGAAAAATTGTATCCACAGTAGTTTCAAAGGGTGAATTTTATACTTTAATGGGGCTTGATTTTAATTTAAAGCAACAGTAGAAGCCACTATTAAAACAATTTGATGCTACAATTCCCACTTAGAGCAGCGCATTGAGAAATCCTCCCACTCCTTTTTATTGAAATTGCTGAAGGAGGGTGTGGATCAGCCCTCACATCAGCATTCTGGACACTGATGAGCATAAAAAAACTAAGAAAACCCCTGAGGTGTTGAATTTTTCTTGGAGGAAAATCTCTTTATTTGAAAGGGAGGAGCATTACATGTCAGTTTTAACCACTGTAGGGCAGTGGTGCCTCCACAGCACAGGTGAAGCACCATGGAGAAGTCTTCGGCCCTTGGCATGCCCAGGATAAAGCATTGTTAGCCTGGGAACACGTTTTGCCAGCTGTGGTTTAACAAAGGTGATGTTCCAGACAAGCCAGTGAGTTCCTGACAGGATACCCCAGACAGGGCTTGGGATCTGAGTGCTCTCTGCAGCTGAAGATGTGTTCTCCAGACAGGGAGTGGAAGGCAATGGCCACACCATGAGAAATCAAATCCTTCCAATAAAAAATTGCACTAACATTAGAGAAAATCCCCCCTACCAATGTTAGAAAATGGTAAAAGTCACCATTTCCAGAATCAAACCAAACTTATTTTGAAGTTTTAACTGGTATGTTTGGGACCAGCTACATCTTGGAGTGTTGGACCTCATTGTCACAGAATCACAGAGTCACAGAGTAGGAGAAGACATCCAAGATCCTCAAGTCCAAGCTGCTGCCAAGTGCCCACTTGCCCACTGATCCACTTCACACTTGTTCGTGCCACACCTGCTTGTTTGTGAACTCTTCCAGGGATGGTGACTTCATCTCAGCCTCCTCCAGTGCTTGAGCACCATTTCAGTGAAGAAATCGTTCCTAATTTCCTACTGGAACCTACCTTGGTGCAACCTGAGGCCACTTCCTCTTGCCCAGAAGTGACTAAAGGGAAGTTTGACTCTGCTCGAAGACTGGACAGTTGGTTAAGTTGGTTTTATCTTCAAATCTTCCGTGAAGAAAAGAGAATTCAGAAAAACCGGTTATCTGTCTGTTGTTCAAAACTTAATGGCACAAGTGCAGTCCTCTGTCTGTGCTTCATGATGGCAAAGTGAGAGTGTCAGGTGCTGAAAGGGTCCTCCCACTAAAATATGAATATGATGGAGTACCAATGATACAGGACTGAACTTGCTGCTCCTGGCAGCTTTTCACCATCTCTAATCCCTCCTGGGGGAAAAAGCTTGACCAACAGATGATAAATTTCACCACATGCCGTTCTTCTTTCTCATGGGTGCACAGGGACCACCAAGGGTTTCCTTTTGGTAAGCACTTACACGAACTATTTAATAATAAAAATAATAAGTTATGCAGGTTTTATTTCAACAACCAAAAGCATATTCTAGGCACGTGCATTTAAAGTCAGTGAACATTTAAATATTCATAGGTTTATGGATCACCCTGAAATGCACAGAAGTAGAGTTAATCTCAGAGAGAGGTGTGTGGAAATGGAGTAGTTCAGAAGTGATGTGTTTAATTTCTCTTTAAGTGGTTAAAAAGAAATTGAACTCTTCTACTATAGGGTGATCCCAGATGCTAGATTTCATCATAGCTTTAAAACTCTGAAAATGATGCCCCTGCCTCAGTCACAGCACTGTGAACATGGCCCAGGGATAACCAAATGCTGTGGCTGATTCTGAAGTTTTTTCTCCAGATAAATGATTACAAAAGCTTAATTAGATACGCAACATTAAACTTAAGGTTTGCCTCTGTGAAACCCATTTTAATCTAGATAATTTGCTGCAGTGCTTCAGTGTCAGAGGCCTGAAAGAAAGAAATTGAACTTACTTAGATCTTTGCACTGACCATTGTCTCCCTTCTGTATTAGCTGTAACTTCAGGAAATTTACTGTTAAGTGCTTCATCATTCAGAGATTTATCTTCCCTCACTGGGCAAGATGTAACCATTAGAAAAGCAAATCTTAAAACTAACCATACTCAATCTGTAGCAAAAAATGCTGTAACAGAGGTATCTGCATGGTTTTTTATGCAGCAAAAATCAGAGGGAAGGAATGTTGGAGAAAATCCACCCTTATTCTGACACTGTGTAAATCTGTGGTAAACTCAAGTTTAAAGCTCCAAGTACTTCTGGTCCCCTGTCTTCAATAGTAACAGAAAAGGAAAAATTCCAGGGAATAGCAGTTAGGTCAATTAAATGTTGGCAAAACAAATAAGTAAAGCTTGTAATTCTTGAAACTGGAAGAAAGCATCATAAGGCAAGAGGAATGTACCTGACAGGACTGACATCCATTTTACCATGCCTAATGTGGAACAATCATCCTTTTGAGAAGAGCATGAGAGGGCATCAAATGAACTTATTTGGCTCTCAGGATCAGCAATTCAAAAGGAGATGAATCCTTACCAAATGTGCAGGCAGGCTGTGGAACTCCTCACCACAAGACACAGCACAAGCTGAAGGTTTACACGGACACAATGTGTTCCTGGGATTAAAAAACCCCTCAAATATACAGAAAACTGGCACCACACTTGCCTCAGGAACTGTCTGAAGTGCAGGTGGCTGGAACAGTGTTCTGAAGCAGGACACCATGCATTTTTTCACTGTTCTTTCTTTAAAAGCTGTGATATGAGATTACCAAATGTCCCTGGCCTGTGCCCAGCACTAATCCAAGTAGATTGTATTAACTTGACCTTTTTGGGTGAAATGTTACTTAACTACAATGAATTTCTGCTCCATTCTTCCTTATTATGAAAAAAACATGTAAAAACTTCCTCGGTGCCAAATTTATCTCATGCACATTATTCTGTTTTTACTGAGCAAATGAAGACATCAGACTTCCTCTTTTGGATATTCCCTGAGGGTTAAATTAGCCACTTTTTAGTCCCTCTGGCTCTAACAGCTCAAACAATGAAATCCTTGGGCTGCACCAGAACGCAGCCAACTCTCGTGAGCACCGTTTCACCTGTTCATGCTACACCAGTTCTACCAGCACTTCATGTTTGAGAGAGGTCTTTTAATTAATCCTTTACAAAGAGGGGTTTGGTGTTAAAATCCCCTCTCTCTTCTGCACCTGACCACAACTCTTCAGTTTCTATTGGCTCTATAAAATATCCATCCTACAAACTGCCTAGCAGCCGTGGTATACTCAAACAAGGAATACTTTTTACATTTGTTGCTTCTTTTTAGTTGTTCATGCTCTTGGTGATGTTCAGCTGTACCACTGCTCCTTGACAGTTATTCTTCCCACCTCCCTCTCCCCAAATCTGTGTCTAAATTTGTCCTTTTTTGGACAGTTGACACAGTAATCTGATTTTTTTTTTTTTAATTGGTGTGCATATACACAAGTCTATTAAAAGGCACAGAAAGAAAAGTCATTCCAGATGCAGATGGTCCCTGATAATTCCTTACTTCTCAATGAAGAATGTGTCTATTTTAAGATCTAAGCTTAGTACCATTTGCAAAGGAGACCGCCTGCATTTTCTTACACGTGTTTCAGGGGAGAGTAGAACAAATCTGAGTCACTTGCAAAGATCAGCACACCTGCACAACCTTGGACTAGACAGACAGTCCCAAGGACTTTAATTTAATACACGCTGATATCTTCTCCTTAAATCCCTGACCTGGGCATTCAGAAAAAGCTTGTTTCCCCACTCACTTAATTTGCTGCTAATTCCACTTCCTGAGAGTTAGGATTTTACTTCTCCTGAACCTTGCCTTCATTAGAGAAAAAGAAACCACCTATTTATCAATGCAAAGGTCTTTAAAACAAAACAAAACAAAAAACAGACAAATACTAGGACATAGATTTCAAGGAACACAGTTTACTATTTTGCAGACAACAGCCTTGTTCTACAGGCTGAGTTCAAAACACCTGCAAATAACACCTCCAGCCTTCCATCCCACTCTTAGCAGGCAAAAGGAGCTTGCTATGACTGATTACCCACAGAACCATCAAAATACTTGCAGCCAAGCAATGAGGACTCTGCCTGGGCTCCACAGCCCATGCTTTGCCATGTAAAGGATGCCAGGATAGTGCCAAACAGTGCCAAAGGATGCCAAGGAATGTTCAAGGCCAAGCTGGGTGGGTTTTTGAGCAGTCTGGGCTGGAGGGTGACATCCCTGCCCACGGCGGGGGGTTGGAACAAGATGGTCTTTAGGGTCCCTTCCAACCCTAACCATTCTGTGATTATATAATTCTGGAGTGATGGGAACCTGACAAAAGGTTCACTACTCATCTTCTTGAGGAGCAAAGATGCAAGCAGCAGCCTGGGAGGAGGGCAGGGGAATCAGGGAAGAGCCGAGCTGCAAGGAGCCAGGCTCTCTCCCTCTTCCCTCCACTAGTTAGCTGACTGCTAGAACCCTCAGAAAAGACACCTTCTGATGTTCCCAACAATCTGATTTTCTCACAGCCTTGGAAAGCCCCAGTAGATCATCCCTACCGCCCCTTTCTGCCCTTATAACCTCCAAAGGATAACTGCAGGATGTGAAGTGAGCATAATGACACAGAGTTCAATAAGAAACCCACTCCTTATTTTCAGTCTCTGTCCCATGGCTGCAGGCAATTACTACCATCTTCTAAGGGTTCAGCTTAAAACGTTAGCAGTTATTTTATTTACCCTGTCTTGCAGACACGCATTTATTGACTTTGCTGCCAATTTCAAATGCAAGCGCTTCAGCAGGACTTACAAATGTGCTCGCAGACCCTGATGGTGACTGTGAGTGCTCAAGTGTGTATTATCATTCCTATTAATTCAAATGCACCTCTTCACATCCAGTTGTAGGCACTTTCCTTGCTGCAGTTGGTACTGCCAGTAACCTCTGAAGCAGAGGGGAAGAGAGGAAGGTGTGTATTAACGTCTGAAGGCTGACAGACCATTTTATCTCAGTTACCACCCCTCGGTTGTTATTCTCTCCATCACAGTGACTTCTTAGCTAATTCCTTGGACTTGTCACAGGTGCTGTGTCACCTGTCCCACAGGAGAGCCTGGGTCACAGGCAAGATTTCAAGGAGAATAATTCAAGACTTCTGGGACTACTTCTCTGTGGAGCAGACAATAGGGGACAAAACTCAAATGAACAAAAATAATTAAAGCAGCAATAAATGAAAGCATATCACTTATTTGTCTTGATTTTTTTTCACTTGAAGCTTTTTTAGTAGTTTGGTACTGTAGCATGTCCAAGTTACACAAGAGGGATTCACACCTGCAGGTAATTGTGAAGAATTATTCCTTTATAATTCCTCATTGCTGCTTTATTTTTTTCAAATTGCAAACTACTCTTGACCTGCAAACACAACAGACATAAAATTTATGTGTGCACCATGACATGTCAGAGCATAGTCAGCCCCCAGCTCTTTCACACTTTTCTATTAGCTCTTTAAGCATCACCTTTAGTGGTACTGAAACATTTTCTGAAAATTAGAATAACTCGTTAAAAATTGTGCCCACTCATCATAACACTTTTCCAGGGAACTCACTGCTCTCAAGCCATACACTGTCAAATAAAGTTAGTAGATGCCAGATTAAAACTACACTTCAGCATGTTTTACCACATTATTACTACAAGACCTAGAATTTGAATCTAGTGTTCTTGCAATTGTGACAGATTTACTGCAGTTTTCATGTAATAAACTAGGGGGGTATGATAACATCTGCATAGCTGCTAGAGCTCTGCTGCACTAACTGTACTTTTACCATGGCTTTATATTTTCAAAAAGTATGTGTTTGGGCCAGTGTTTTATTGAGTTGCCTTGCTCAAACGTGCTCTTCATGGCAAAGGAGTCTTTTTCTTTTTTTTTTTTCCTGCCCCAGCTCCTGGAACTGTAACATGAGCAGGAAGTACAACATTCATTTACAACCACACAGGGCAACCTGCCAGAAGTTTGTCTGCTCTCCTTCTCCAGAGTCCAGCCTGGGGAAAGGTGAACCTGCCTGTCTGACACAAGGTGAGGCAAAATCCAGTGATGCTGAGAGGGTGAGCTGTGCTTCCAAGAAAACAGGCAGAGCTGGGGGCCTGGAACAGGGCAGCTTTCAGGTGTCTCTCAGTGTTGCATCATCCTGACAAAACTCTGAGCAGGGCTGGGATTAAAGGCTGTGCAGGAGAGCTCCCATCTGCCAGAACAACATGGGAAATGTACAGGCTCAGGGAAAACACTTCAGCCTATTGGAACCAGATGTGCCCATTCACCCTCCAGGCCTAGGCACTGCTCCACCTGTATCTCAAGGTGAGGGAGATACTCCTGGATGCATGGATTTACATGCATCCCTAAATAATACCTGCAAATGTACCTGTCCATTTACACAGTTATTTTCTTTACATTTACATCAATATCTTCTGTCCAGCCTGGAGAACTTATCCAGGCTTCCCTCCAATCCTCTGCATTAAGATGTGCAGTCATATGAATATAATATTATATGCTGGAATATACATTCATAATATTTGGACAAATATATAATTATATGTATTTCTCATGAATACGTGGTGGGTGCTCCAGTCATGCCATATTGCACAGGCAAGCAAGAAGTGAGCTGCCATTTGATGAGCAAGAGAAAAGGGGAAATGCATGTCTGTAGCTTAAATTAGCTTTAATCTTTTGCTTCCCATGGCTTGGCTGGCACGGCACAGCCAGAGTGGTGTTGCCAAGTGGAATCCCACTAAGGATTTCTTTGTGCCTGGGTTGCTTACAGACGTAAAATGTCATGGAAAACTCTTTCCTGCCCATTAGCAAGAGGTGGTCTGGTGGAAAAGGAAACCCTTGTATCTGACCAGAGGAAGGTTCATGTCTTTAATATTGACAGAGAACTGAAACTAGGATGGGGAAAAAGGATCTGTCAATGAAACTTTCTCCTCAGGTTTTGAAAACCAAGGCTCAGTTTCCTGCACTGTCCCAGGTTTCCAGCATGATCCTTAGCACACCCCTTGGTCCAGATCAACAGGCACCAAGCCTTGGATCCCTCTCTGTGAAATTCAGTGCCCATATTTATGCATTAATTTTATTTTCAGCAGAAGAACAGGAATGAGAGCAAGAGGCTTAAAACCAGAAGTGAGTTCTGCAGCAAGTCTGGCCCTAAAATTCACATCAACAAATACAGCAGTGACTCCTTCAGAGAGAGACAACTACTGGGAGAGTTGCTTTACTGGTCACCCAAACCAGCCCTGGGAATACTGGGGACTGAAAGAGAAGTGAGATCCTGATATATGTATAATAACACTCTTCATTCTTCCTTACTCACAGCAGATATTCAAGTAAAAATATAGTTAGATACAAAAAAAATAAAGATAGATAAAGATTAAATTACTTGTCTAACATGAGTTACTTTTGAGTAAGTGTTATTTTGTTGGATTCCAAAAATGATGCTTTGCTTAAGAGACTTCTAATTGACACATGTGGTGCTGGGAAACATTAAGCAAGTGTGAAGGATGTATGTTGACTTTTCTTTTTCCTTGTGTCTGCCACTCTGAATTTCCCTCCCAAAACCTTCCTGAGAGACGGGACACAACTAACCTGGCCACTGCTGTCTTAGCACTGTCTGAAAATAATCATTCCTCATTCAAGGACCTTCATTTACCAGGCACTTTGTGAGCTGTCTTCATGCTCTTTGTCAGGATTCACCCAGAGAATGTGATGTGAGCTGCAATTAAAACATCACTGATACAGGCAAGGAGCTCACAGTTCAAACAGGCCAGAACCAACGCTGGAGATGTGCTCTTACATGTGCATTTCATGTGTTTCTTCACTGAGATAGCTTCTGTACATAGCTGGGTGGTCTGGACAGATGCTTGAAGGGATATTTTATGTGCAAAAGACAACCCCTCTGCTCCTGAGGTTCCTACGTGGGCAGAGCTGTGAGTGATTTCTGTGGAATTGGTGGAAACATCAGGAAATTTACTCCAACATCCTGTTCAGGAGGAGCAAGAGGCAGGTGCCAGGTCGAAGAAGAAGGTGGGGTGAGGCATAACGCAGTGATTACATCAATCCTGTGATGGCACATCACTGATGGGCTCCACCACTCCTTCAGCGTGGCCCTGGGACTTCTGCTCCCCCAGTTCTCTAGAAAATTTCTAAATGTAGTAAATCTGGTCAAGTTTGACTGGCAAGGAGCTCTCGGAGACCATTTCATGGACTATTCATTGCCAGTTCAGCACTGGCTGGTGTTTTGCACCATTTAGGAGCTGTAGTAACAACATTCTGAATTTGGATCTTCTCCCTCTCCCTGAACCAGGGGCTGAAACACAACAACTTGCACTTCAACAAACAGAAATTTCATCATTTGCTGTGTTTGATGTGTTAATACTGCTGTGATGAATTCACCCTTGAGGGAAGACTGGTGATTACTTTCTAGTTGGTTTCAGTATCACCTTGTGGACTTTGTCTAAGCAATCAAAGCAGAACATGAAAATGTACAAAAATAAAACACTGAGAAGGACAGGGTTCTATTTCAGAGTTTGAGAGGAGAACTCAGTCTTGGGAAAGAAAAAAAAAACAAACAAACAGGTTGAAATACTGGCCTCTGTGAAATTGGTGACAAATCTCCCTCTGCTACACTGCCCCCACTTGGGTTCTAATATTTCAAAGGAAAATTGATTTTCCTAGCTTTGCTATTGACATGATGCTGATAGGGTAATAAGGAACTATTCACATCCACCACACATACTCACACTGTGCCAGCCCCACTCAGCCTTTCACAAGCAGAGGGAGGGAGAAAGTGGCAATTGTTAATAAATTTCCTGCACAGATTTATGTTACCTGCTGACATTTCGAGGAGCAACTCAATCCTCACGCTCTAAAATCCAACTGTGCCTGTGGGACACAACCAGTTTGCATTAAATCATGAAGTCCTATTCTGGCTCGTAGAGGATAATCACAATTTGTGTTTAGGAAAATGGGTGAAGTCATTTGGGTTATTAGGAACAAATGTTTAACAATTCAAGCTTTTCAAAGGCCCTTCTGTATTCTCTCTAGGAGGGTTTCAGTTGGTGCTGCCACTTTGCCTTAAGGAAAATCTGTGTGTATGATATGCAATGCACACTGTTCTGACCTGTGTCCCTGGTGAAACCCAGGTGCTTTCTCCTGCCCTCTGTTCTACATTCAAACTTTCTCCTTTCTGTGTGAGGCTTCTCACATTTGGGAGTTTCAGCGAGCTCAGAATGAGGGCAGCATGTCCTGTTCAAATCAGGCTCCCTAATGAACCGTGGTCTGCATAATGAATCCAGCATTTCCACACAGCAAAGCTGACTGTGCAAGGGTTATTTCCTACATCACATACCAGGGAAGATGTGCTGTTTCAAGCCATGCTGTGAAATGCAAATTATCGCCAGTTTTTAATTTCTCAGTATTGGTCATGGTGTGTATTTAACAATAGTGCCATCTCAGTATTTTATGGAATATTTTAAAAACTTTGCAAAGCTTAATTATCAACAAAAATAAGCCAAAAGGTTGGAATGAAAAAGCTGCCTTGCCCCCAGCTCTGAAGGAGCACTGTGTCGTACAGCACTGTGAGGATGTTAAATGCAGAACTGCCACCCAGGTGGCACTTGGCCCAAGGGACCAGAATCAGCAACACGGTGGAAGGGCTGTCTGTGTCTGAGGGCCAGGAGGTTCAGCACAGCAATTTCAACAAGAGAGCAGGTAAATGGGCATGCTCTCCCTCATATAACTCCAAAACAGAAACACTGAGGACCTTCTTGATACATCCTGGATTGTTCTTCTCCTTCAATCCAACTGAAAAAAAAGCTTGGGTTTGATTTTCTGGTCTTGTTTAGCCCACCTGGCCAATCCCCAATTAACAAATCTCTCACCAATAAATCTGTAGATGATAGTTTGTATTTCACTGATGAATCTTTCTGCTGCCTGTAGCCTACTGTGGCAACAAGAGAGTGGCAGGAGTTGCAGGCAGCTGCTCTTTTTGAGTGGAAGTGCACTAGATCTGAGAGATCAGTAAACATTTTCTTTGAAGTTATTTTCAATGTTTTTCCAACCTATTTTGGGAAAGGAGAGGGGAAAAAAAATCTTTATATATTTGAGGAACAAAATGAATTGACAGTGTCTTTTCATGTGCTACTTCTACCCCAGGCTGATGTGGGGCAGGGAGAAACATTCTGGCACCTTGTTCTAATAAATCTGCTTCAGTTTTCTCATGGACACAGCACATTGTAATTTAGAAACTTGGCAGGGAGGAAGTCCAAGTGCAACATCTTCAAAAGACTGTGGCTTTAGTGAAAATATAAGTGAATGAACTTGGCTTGAGTACAAATAAGAAATGTATTCCTGGACTGTAAGAACTACAGCATTAGCTTAACCTTAGCACCAGTTCTGCTTGTCCAGAAGCCAGGAGAGTTTTGTTTTGTTTTAATGTATAAGATCAAAAAACACAAATAGATTGCACTCTCTGCCAGTGGGTGGAAGTAATACCTCAAGCAGCTTTGCTTTCCAGTGTATAAGAATTGCTGCACTGTTGTGCATTCTGGGTTAGGTGAGTCAGAATTCAGGTGCTGTGGTGGGTCTGTTATCTGCACATCTGCAGCACGATGCTCTGGCTTTATTTCCTTGTTTTCCCTAAGTGGTATTTTTCTGTTTACTGCTCTTGTGGTTGTTTCTCACAACTTTGCCAGTGGATGGACACTTGAGGCCAAAACCTTCACAAAGACTTTTGGTTATAAAGGGTGCTGCCTTTATTCAGGAGACATGAGAAAAACACACTCCAAAAAGTGCTTTTGCCACAGGGTTTTCCTTCCCTCCTCCAGCCCCTTACACCCGAGAGGGACAGTGAATGCTGTGACTGAGGAGTGCCCAGCTTTAAAAGCAGGATGGTGGAGGCAGATTTACTTTCCCTTTCTCTTTCAGTGGTGTTTTCTTTGACCAAAAATCCAAACTCTGCGTGAGATGGATGTTGCTGTGAAGGAGCAGTAACTGATCTGTCAAGAGTTTCTGTGCCACCCAATTTATTATGCCACAAAACAGAGAATGCTTTATTCCAAAATCCACAACATAAATGTTTTTGGTAAAAAATTTGGATCCATGCATATAAACACTGTGAATTAGCTCGTTGTGTCCCCCCTCCCTGCCCTTGCCACTGAGTCAGGCTTTGCTCTTCGTGCCCTTTTTTCAGTGTCTAATAATTTTAATGGATTTTGCTGTAGCTTCCAAGGGCTAGTTTGAGACAATCACACTGATGTCACTGTTGACCTAGATCTGAGGGAAGTCCATAATTCAGAAGCAACAAGTTCACTTTGTCAATAATATGCCAAAATTAATAATAATAATAATGATAATTACAAAAAAGGGTCTTTGGAAGACTGGAAATGTCTGTTCTCTCTGGAACATGTCAAATCTGGGAATGGAAAACCGTGTGTGAAGCTGCAAACACATTCAGAATCTGATTTCACCACAAACCTGAGTTACCTGGGCCACATTAAATTAGAGATTTTAATCTTTGCATCCTACCTCGTGCTTGGTGGGTATCATTTAAAAGCCAATGGAAGTTCTTACATGGAACAGCTTAATAAGTGTTTGAATGTTATTTCATACCAACAGACCCACAGATCACTCTTAGTTCTTATTCTTAAAAGTACAAAAACTGTCTGAAAATTCTTCAGGGCACTACTTCCATTAAGAACTCAGTGTGGCTGGGTTATGCCATCACCTACAGAAAACTCCCAGAGGCTTTGTGCTTGATCTGGTCAGGAGAATCACAGTTCTTCCACCATCAGAAGTGAAAATATGGACTTGCCCATCTTGTATCTGGAAGAAAGAGGCAGTATTTTAATACTGGGGTTTTAAAAATGTAATTCTTCATTCCCTCCCTGTGGGAGGACCTCATAACACCCTGTGCTCTAGGCTACACCAAATTTCTGGACATGGTGCTATGGGGTAAAGTTCCCAGGTAGTTTTGTGGAGTTAAGATTTCACATTGATATGTTATCTATTGTTACTGGCAGCTTCTTCTACATCCCTCTTCTTTTTGCCCCCACCCCCAGTGCACTCCAAGACTGGACTATCTAATGGCACCAAACACTAAAAGATTGTTTTCCACCTAATGGGACAAAAATCAGACTTGGTGGTGGAGTCACCTCAGGGAGCCAGGTGCTGATCTCAGCAGCACAGGTCACAACCATGCTGCATCTGTTGGTTCTTTTGACTAATGTATTTAATTGAAGTGTAATTGTTGGTGAGTGGACCACAGTTTGCCGCTGCAGCTGCCACCACTGAGCTAATGCTCAGACCTGGGCTTTCTGAGGTGTGTGGACCCTTGTCTACCAGCTTAATATCAGACACATCTCACAGTGCTGTTGTGAGACCATTCATTCTCACAATATGTGCCAGTGGATCATTTACAGGGCAGGCTTTTCACTGCAGACTTGATTGTGCCAGAAATTTGCAGACAGTTGATTATGTGTGTTTTACTTTACTGTTTTCTTTCCTTTTCTTTTTCCTTTTAGAGCCTTATCTCAGGAAGACCCAAACAGAAATAAAACACAAGGCCCTGCAGGATCAGGCTGAGTAACTATTAGCTTGATGAGTTAGATTGCTTGGAGGAGGTTGTTTTTACCAGGGCTCAAATTGACATCTGCCAGGTCTCTCCTCCCCCTCCTTGGATCAGCTTCAAACAGCAGTTCTTCCTGTGTCTAAGAAATGAAGCATTTTAAGATTAAAAAGCTTTAAAATTGCCTCCAGCATAGGCTTACCTTTCTAAATCAGCACAGGCTGGAATGGGCAGACCAAGTGTTGAACTCTACACAGGACTTCCCATCCTGTGGAAGGCTGCTGGACACTGCTGGCTGTTGGTTGGCACCTCACAGGAGTGGATCAAAAATGACACAGTGCAAAAGGAAAGATGCTGATCACAAAGAAACTCTTAGGAGGTGTTATGTGAGTAAATAAAATAAAATGCCATTCCCATCACACACACTGAAAATCAGGTAAACTTTGCTCTTTTTTTACAATATCACCTTATTTTTGTGGTCTGTGGGGGTTTAGCAGCTGGTAGGAACAGTGACGGGGCATACATGGCTCAGAGTGGGGATTTCCAGCTGGGAGAACAGCGAGAGATGATGGGTTTGATCCTCTTCAGTCTTTCAGAGAGTCTCATTTTCTTGCCCAGGAACATCTTCTGCTTTCCCTCTGCAGAGCAATAACTGCACAGTGACTTCTGCTGCACTTTCTCAGCTCAGCAATGATGCAAGGGAGCTACACCTCCTCTTTGCCCACCCTAAAACCATGAGGGTGTTGAAACTAGGGTATTGAATTCTCTGTGCTCAGAGCATATCCAGTCACCTGATTCCTTTCTTTAAAAAGTGGCCTGTACCAGAATATTTTTCCTGAGCTACTGGTAAAACCAAAGCAATGTGCAAGAATTATGAAAGGAAAAATACATGGTGAAACTCACAAGGCAATGTAAGCTCTGCATTAAAAAGGAGATTGAAAAGTTGGTGTTCCCACACTGTAATTCACTTGGTTTGCCTCAGTCTCATGCAATTTTAATCTGAGTTTATTACACTGGAAATAGATAATCAATCTCCTAATGTTTTAAAAATTATGATTAGTTGCCAGCTAAAATCTATGGAAATAGTAATGAGGGTCTATAATATAAGTGTAGCCAGTAAAGATATTGTGCCTTCAGCCTTAAAATGCGTATTTAACGTAAATCTTGACTAATAAACAGAACTTTTATCATAGCATATCACACAATAGTTTTTAAATGTGATCAGGTTAACATTGCTTTTGAAATCTTCATGTTGTGCTTAAATATTTCTTGCATTCAATTTCCTAGTAGTTGTTAAGTACAAAGCCCTCAAAATCTGTTTCTCATTAGACTTGCAAAGTTTATATATTCTCCCTAACCAGGTTCAAGTTTCAGCTGTGTTGTACTGTAATTTGGGAGGGTTTGAGGGGGAGTGTAAGTGTGCTTTGANTGGGGGGGTTGGAGGGGGAGGTTAAGTTGTCTTTTAGTTTTTTTTTTTTTTTTTTTTTTTTCTTCTGCAACCTTTTATTCATGTTAATGGGAAGATGAAAGAGAGAGGAAAAGAGAGAAAGAACAAGAGAAAGAGGAGAGAGAAAAGGAGAGACAGTGATAAGCACAGAGATAAACGAAAAGGAAAGGGAAGAAAAAAAAACAAGGTAGAAGAGGGAAAAAAGAAAAGAGTAAAGGAAAAGAAAATTGAAAAGAAAACTAAAATTAAAAGTAAAAGAAAAAATAAATAAAAGGGAGGGAGGGA
>VZRZ01001157.1:86036-98289 GCA_013398175.1 Climacteris rufus
ATATATGTAATTTCAAATGCCCACAACTCTCTGCTGCTAAATGATCTAGCAAACAAGACCAACCATGTGGGAAAGCAGAGGAAGCACAAGAAATTTTGATGAGATATTAGTTGGTTTATTTGGTTTAGACTTTTAAGTCCTCCACTGTGGGAACAGGAAAGTTTTAACACTGGCAACAGCTTCGATAATCTACAAACCAGATTATTCAGTAGAAGGCTGCTAATTATTCACTTCATCATCTAAACTCAATGAATTAGCACCTTGAATTTGGTGGATACTGCTTCCTTCTGGGAATGTTTTCTTTGGGAGCCCAGTGTGAGTGCATGCATGCCTGGGTTGCTATTTCCAGGTCCAACATTCCAATGATAAAAATACAGTCAGGAATCTGACTGGTAATTATTAATAGCTACAGTGTGTTAGGCCTTCCAAATGAAGAAATGGTATGAGTTAAATTTCTGACATTCACAGAAAATCTCCTCCTAAAATCAGGCAGGGTGGAAATCTGTTGAACACACAATTTGTGGAAATTTTGCATCCTCAGAAAAACCCAAATCTCCTTGAGCTACATGGCAAGTGAAGGGGTTGTTGTCATCTCACCTTCTTTTGGTTTAGGTAAAATTAGGTCTCTGAAATTAGGTCATTAGGATGTTATTTAGGTTTAGTGGTTTTTCAGTCAGGGAGATGAAATGAGAAAGAAGAGAATTTGGTTCTAAGTCACACAAAATTAGTTTAAAAAAAAAAAGTCAGTGTGCACAAAACTCTGAGGAAAAGGGGATTTAACTTGTTAAAAGTTCGTAAGTGTGCGTAAGGGACACCAAAAAAAAATTAAACAAACAGAAAAATAACTGGCTTGGGACTAGTTACCACCACTTTTAAAGAAAGATAACAATATGTAATGTTGAAATACATTTAAATAAATAAGGTGTAACCTCCTTGTGTGCTTCATATCTTTGCCACTCAAATGAAGGCAGAGAGCAATTAATTGCACAACATTTTCTTGGTACGGTGAAGGCAATGAGTCAGCTTTCCCTGTGGTCTTCCAAAGAACTGTTTTAGGTGGGCAAAGCCAGATTTTCATCATTATTTTGCAGCTACCCTTTCCACTGGGGTCTACTGGAGCCTTAGGGCTGATAAAGGTCTTGCAGCTGCGTCAGAGACTGAAACGGAGACGCCTGGCAGCAGTGCCCTGTGGTTGAAATCCAAATTTGTCTGCCATAGAGTGAAAACAAGTTGTGGCCAGCGAGGCAAAAATGTGTGAAAACAAACACTTTGAGAGCTCCTTGCTAGAAACTTATAATAAAATGGAGCATTAGAGAGGTGGCCAAAGGAGCCTCCTGGAGTTTAGAAAGTTCAGAGTTATCAGTTCTTGTCCAAGCTGATCCAAACCTCTGCAGGTTTTGACTGCTGTCCATCACTAACAACAGCGTGAATGACCCCATTTACTGCATTGCCACAGCAGTGATAAGAAGCACTATCCAAGAAACTGGGATGTGACCCACAGAAAACAAGCAAAGCTTCTTGGTGGGGAACATCTGAGCAGTTTTTTTTCCTGGAAACCAAAAGGGAGGAACAGTGCTATGTTGGTATGTTAAAGTGCGGATTAAATGCTATTCATTCTTTTCACAGAATGTAAAAAAACACAGCAAGGTATTGCAAATAAAGGAAATTCACCAATACTACTGAGCAGCAGTGGCCCTGCTCAGGCTGCCTTGCTCTGGTGGATGGGAATCTCTCTCTTTAAAAACCTTCAGCTCATTAAAGTCATCTTGCAGAACTGCAGTTCCCTGTGCACAAGTCTGTGGGCAAAAAACTGCAACAACCTCAGTTTTTCCAACCTGTATAGCTCAAAATGTGGAAAAACCTGAATAGTGCCTTATAATTTATTTGTAAAGCAATGATGACCTTGATGGACTAAATCTTACCTCCTGGTCTGCCTTATCCACTTCTGTGTCTGTTTCCATATCCTACATTTGCCTGCTTTGGAGTTCCCTCTCTTAGAATACACTTAACAGTACTAAAATAAACTAAGTGTTCATTAAATATTATATTAAATTATTATTATAAATATTATTATTAATATTATTATTATTAAATATAACTGCAAGAAAAATGAATCAGATTGTTCTTTCCTTGTTTTGTGGAGGAGGTGTGCTGTCACTGCTTATTGTAAGCAACAGCAATGGTTAAAAATAACAACGTTCACATTTCTACTTTCAAGAACAGAAGGAACTCTGGAGGATGAGTGGATTGATTGTTTCCTTTCCTCCAGTCTTTTTCCTCACCAGCTCCAGGCCTAGATAACAAAAGCTGATTTTAGAAGATGAGGAGATGAAGCCTCTTGCAGTATACTCCAGGTTTTATTGATCCTTCAAAATGAAACTGTGGGCTTCCAAGGGCTGCCTGCAGCCAGCCTCTCAGTTAAAAATTCACAGGCACAATTCCCTCTCTAAGCTACAGTCTCTCTGTTTTCTTGGAAAGAGGATTTCAAGAATCGTTCTGATGTGTCAGGTATCACAGATGCTGATATATGTGTATATTCATCAAAACAGCTGATCCACAAAAAAACATGGTTGTAAAATCCTGTGAAAATACCATTTTCTAACTGCCACACCAGTATTACTCAAAATGGTATATAACATTGGATAAAGCATCAGTGTTGTGCACAATGCAGAAGAAAAAAAATAATACAGATTATACACATTTTTCATGAAAACATTCTCAAAGCCTGCTGGTGGTTCTTACAAGGAATTCAAAATTTTCCCTCTGTGCTTCTCCCTTTCATATATATTAATTATTTATGAAGTAAAATATTAAATTATTAATGTTCATTAATACATCCACATTACATAAAACAGATGGAAATACTTAATGCATTTTTTACCAATATTCATCACTAATGCAGAGAAAGGGAAAGTATTGAATACAGCAATTATCAGCTCATACCAAAATAGTTGAACTGATCAAAAATTGGCCTCAAAGGAGCCACAAGTGGGTCTTTAGACACTGAGAAACAATGTGATAGAAAATTTTTAAAATTCATATTCCTAATTTGAAGTGGAAAAGACCACCAGTTCCAAAATTTCCCTTTTTTGATGAGTGGAACTTGCTACAGCACAATAACAGAGCAAGCACCTTGTCCACCTCAGTAACCTGTGACAAAAGCTTCAGGGGTGATGCAGTTGCATGGGGGTTTCTGTTCAGTTTTCCACACAAACTGGATTTTAGCATCAGTCGACTGGTCAGGGCTGATAAAAGTGCTCCCAGTCCCTAAGCAAACACCAGCACTCACTAATCTGTATCAGTCTGTCATTCACATTTTTTCATTTGTTTGACCTAAATTTGTATATACTGATCATTCATTATTTATTGAAATAATAATAATTTTTAAAAAGATACACAAAGACCATAACAACCACAGCAGGAAGATTTTTCTGGATTTGTGTCTTAGGATCCATGGTAAGTCACCAAGGGGTTTTCTTCTTTCCCCTGAAGTCATTTGTTTTTCATGAATGCATTTAACACAGTATTTCATTCATTGCTCCTGCATGTGCATTGCATTTAAAAGAGATGTCATATGGACCAGTAAGTGTCGTGGCCACCTGAAATTCAGTGCTGGATTGAAAGACCTTTCCCACCAACCCATCACCTGGCCTCTCATCTTTGTCACTGGTATATTTCTTAAGGACTTCAGAAGAAAAATGAAAAAGTGTGAGGATGATAACACATTTCAGTAGTTTAGAATTCACCGTCAAAAGGAAATAGAATATATAATTACATGGAAGAGGAAAAAATAACTCAGAAGAAAATGAAATATTGGATATTCATAGATAATATTACTATCTATACTAACTACCTGTTAAGGTAAATTCAGAAACCTACTGCAAGAAACCCTAGTTTAGTATGGATTTCAGTGAGGTGATCAATGAGTGTTTTATTATCCTTTTTTAATGTTTAGAAAATATGTTTCTTTCTCCAATACTGGGCAGTTTGAACAGGTATATTGTGGTTTCTGTTGCAGTCCATCCTAAACAATTCCCTTCCTGCTGTCCCTACCAGGGCACCTGGAGCAACCTTGGTTGTGCTTTAAACAACAGGAGCAGCATCCCTCACATTCCGATTCTCCTCATTCTGTCCCCAGGAAATGGTGTGTGCTGGAAAATGGGAAGTCAAAGCTACGGCTTTGACAGTCAGAAAAGAGAGTGTTGGGTCTTATTAAGGCCCTTGATTCATTCCACACCCACAGTCCCGTCCCTGAGAAAGCACTGCCTCTTGCATTTTGCCTTTGCCAGCTGTCAGTCTGGACACATACCCTGAATACATGAGGATGCTAATGGAGCAGCGCAGTCCTGCAAGCATTTAATCTTTTTTTTTTTTTATGCAACAGCTATAGGCCTACTTTCTGAAAAACAAAGTGAAAAAATAGAAAAAGGTCCTTTACAAACCGCTCCATGAAATTCAAAGCTAAGAAAACATTAATGTTGCCCGTAGGTCATATCCAGGGTAGAAAAGCACATTGTGCTGTGCCCATTTAACAGGGCATACAACACCTTAATATATCAGCAAGTTTTAGAATCTAGTTTTAAAAATGGCTCAGTCAGTTCTGGTTTGCAGTAAAGTAGGGAGTGATTTTTTTGTTTTTTCAAACATGGGAGTGCAGCAAGGATTATTCTTCTACCAGCACAGTGAGGGAGCCACACATTCCAGAAGCAGGAGAGATGCCTTCCTTCCTTGCAGGCTGCAGCTATGTCACAGTCCTTGTGCCATTGCTGTCCCAGGGTGAGCCTGGGGTGGCACAGAGCAGGGCAGGAGGTACCTGCACCTCTCAGATCACAGGTGGGCAACTGCACTGCAGCAAACACTGCTTGACCTAACAGCATTTCACGTTTCTTGTCCCTTTTGCGTTTCCTATGTGAGCCCAAGTGGGGCTCACAGCATTAAACACTGAAAAGCTGACTATCAGAAGATAAAGCAAGAGTTGAAAAGAAAGAAGCAGCTGGTGTTTCAGACCATTTCAGGCTTTTCCAAGGGTAGCACAAAGAACAGACAGCAGATAGATTCAAGCAGTATTCAACAGAAACTTGAGAGGGATTACTGACTTCCTCCATACCATGACATATTTCAATTTAGGACATATGGAATAAATCAGAGCAGACAGCGTGGAGTTGGAACACACAGGAAAATCAGTAATAAACCTGGAGAGTAGTCAGAGGTGCTTGGAAGCCTGGGGATTGTTAGCAGCCAGCTCCACTGCTTTTCAGCTGAGTTGGGATCAAGTAGGCACTGGGCAGACCGAAGGAGGACTGGCAAAAACACAAGCACTGTTAGTTTGCAGCCATGTAGTTATTGAGGTTGTGGTCACCATTCTTTTCCATCCAAATGCCTCCTCCTTGGAGTAACACATGCCGTGGGATTAGGGTATTGGCACGAGTAACCAGCACATAAAGCAGGCATTTGATCCATGAGCTGGATATTTGTGGCACCCTTTGTAGCCTGACCCTAACACCATCTGCCTGTGACTGCTGGAAACCTTTAACATCTTAAAATCATCACATCATGGAATGGTTTGGGTTGGAAGGGACCTTAAAGCTCATCCAGTGCCACCCCTGCTATGGGCAGGGACACCTTCCACTATCCCAGAGTGCTCCAATTCCCCTCCAAACTGGCCTTGGACACTTCCAGGGATGGGCATACATTATATTATACTTCATATATAATATGTAATTATGTAGAGAGAGAG
This sequence comes from Climacteris rufus, assembly GCA_013398175.1. NCBI lineage: Eukaryota > Metazoa > Chordata > Aves > Passeriformes > Climacteridae > Climacteris > Climacteris rufus. The sequence goes on from VZRZ01001157.1 coordinate 91,774, forward strand.
TTGAATTATAATCATCATATTATAGTGAGCTTGTAACTAAGCAACTCCAATGTGAAAATGCAGACAATTGTCCACTATCGCTACAAACAGGCCAGAATCATTTTGTGAGTGGAAAAAAAGAATTGGAAAAAAAAATAATATTTAAATAAAACAGCCCTGTTATCTCTCTGTTCTGGCAGATTTGGGATGCCATCTGATTCTCAGCTCAGAGTGATACTGTGTGTGGGGAAACCGGGGCTGTTCTGGAGCACTCTGCAGCTTTGCTCTGCACTGTGTTTCTGTGTGCCCCACGCTCAGGTGAGGCAGCTGGTTCTGGCTGGAGCCAAAGAACCCCTCATTTCCTGGTCATTTGAGGTTTTGCACTGCTGCTTTCCCACTGATTTTTAATCTATCACCCTTGGCATTGTAGCTTAGTTGCCAAAACGAGGATTTCAGGCAGGGCACACGTCTGGAGGGAAAGGACCAGCCTGGGAGTATCCCTGTCTGTCATCCAGGCAGCATCTGCAATCCCCTGGTTTTTCCTCTCAGCAAGGCCACTTCAATGCAAGGTACCTTGTGATTCCAGCAGAAGGGCTGAGGTCACGTTTCTGTGACTGATCCCAGGGTGTAGTAGCCAAGAAAGGATCTCCTCAGGCAGGATATTCCCAAGTTGCCTGGGGACAAGTGGAGAAGCAGTCCCTGATTTTCTGTTTTTCCATTCACTGGGAAAGGAGTGAGGATATTCTCTAATTTCCAGCCCTCTCCATCTCTCCCGTTGCTGTGACAGGGCAGTCTGCAGCCTGTCCCCACACAGTTGAGCTTTCTGCTTCCAAGAGAATTTCACTAGGCCAAAAATACTGAATTTTCTGTCACAGTCCTCATCCTGCAGCTACTGCATGCATTTGGGGAAATGCTCAGGGGAAACCTCTCTGCTTCACCTCTCTCGTGGAGAAGAGGGAGCGAGGAATGCAAAATGAAAGTCTGAAAAGGAATAATCCCCACGAATAGGACCAGGATTTTTTTTCTCTGAGTACAAAACAGCATGTCCATGTGTGGGTCCATGTGTCACTGTGGGTTCAGTGTTCATGGGTCTGAGGTCATGAATTCCTCATATTCCTCACACTGCCATTCCTGTGGCCATCAGCAGCTGGCTGCAAACTGGCTGCCAAACATCATGTTACTCTTTAACCCAAATTAAAGCTTTGAATAAATTCTGGAAAGCTTTGGATTCACATCCGTTCCCCTCTTTTCCACGCATGGGTCGATATGATTGAGACAACACCTCTTCTTCAGCCTCTGCTGGGGCAGATTCCTGTCTGAACTCAACCTGGGATGAGTTCATTGTGATTTCTGCCTGACAGAAACCTTTATTTTGAGGAAACACTCTAATTGAGTGGATACTCAGTAAACACAGATCTTCTCATCCTCCAAAGAAACAATCTGAATTTCTTCTGAGGAACAGAAAGACATTTCTAGCTATCCATCAGACAAATAAACGACTACAAAGATTGCTGTAACATGGCCCTGGCACTGGATTCACCACTGTCACTTCAGCCAGAGTGGAGAGGCAGCTGCATCACAGTTAATTAATTGGGAGTTTGATGAGATAGGGGTCCTCTGACAGACAGCAAGAGAAACCCAGCATGCACATACAAATGATGCACTTGCCCTCAACTTTTATCAGAGATGTGCAGATACAAGCACCACTTTAAAGAGGAAATGACAGATTAATAACATTTTCCTATGTATATATATTTTTTTAACCCCAGCATGGCTCATTTCCAAGGGACATCTGTGCCCACCAGTGCATAGTCCAGATGAGCACCTTTCCATGCAATCATCTCAAGCACCAACTCCCGGTTTTATTCCTCCCTTGTATTCCTGTTGTTCCCTATCACTGACACATGTTCTGTAGCTTCCAGAAATCATTTTCTGCTACAAATGTTCAAACATTTGCCTTAACTCATGTCCTGTTGCTGTGTTGTTTGGTTGGGGTTTTTTTTTTGCTTTCTCAATTGCATTTTTGTCCCATCAACCCTCCCAAAACCTCATTCAATCAGAAGAGGCTGCACATCAAAACAAGCGGATATTTTTATTTTACTTTACTTTATTTTATTTGCAGCAGAACCGGTAATTTCATTTTCCTTTGTATTATTGCCATATTATTATAATATGATTCAAACAGAAAGGGAATATTTAAGCATTAATAAAATAAATATCATAATATGAGTCAGCAAGAGGTTGGGTTATTTTTTTTTTTCTGGCATGAAGTTATGAATTCTAGAACAAAAAATTAATTAATAATACACAGACACTGAAGACATGTGGCAGAAATACCATAATATGTCTCCTGGTCTTCAGATCAAATGGCAGTTAAAATATTTCTGGTTGTGAGCAGTAATTCTTTTTAGGTTATGAGTTGCTCAGCTTTATGGTTTTAAATGTTCTCTTTTTTTTCCTGGTTAAGGAACAGAAAGATTTTAATAACAATTGATTGCAGCCTGGGATGCTTTAGCAGTTCATTCGTCTATCTGGGAATCGATCAGTGTTTCAAAGAGAGGATTGCAATTAGCTGGTTTAGCTCTGGTTAAGAGACTGTGGTTGCCTAGAGGGAAAGAATCACTAAATCACATCACCCTCCCCCCCCTTTCAGCCCTCTTTGTCTTTATTTTCAACTTTTTGCTACAGAAACTTGTGCCACTCAATTTGATCCATGCTGTGCCCTGGCTGAACCCCTGATTTTTGTAACTAAGATACAACAGCAACAAAAACCACCTTATTTTTCTCTTTCAAACGTTTTGGGAAAGCACCAGGCTGGACTGTCAGATGACACAGTAAATGAGAGTTACACCAGTTTACACCGCGGCCAGAATGCTGCTGCTCAGAATATGAAATGTACCTTCTGTGAATGTTGATAGATCCAAACGAGACACCTCGCTGAAGCCAGGGCTGTACATACCAGGAGAAGATGCACAGACCTCACTGCCACTTCCCGTTTTCAAAATCGTAGGAAAATTGAAATTTCAAAACGTTTTCCAAAATTTCTTCCACAATCTGCAGCTTCTAATGTGCTAAGTCCTCCAAATGGCAGGCAACAATGGGCCAACTGAGAAGTTAATTACTCTATTATTCTTTTCATTATGACTTCACAAATTAGTTGATGGATTTATAAAGTAAAAGTATTTTTTCCTTTTTTAGTACAAGATACATCTGTAGAGATGTCAGTGGAAATCTTTAGACCTCATAGAGTACAGTGTTGAAATTATCATCTGTCAAGACCCTAAATGATTTCTATACTAAAAAAAGAAGGTGGTGATAACTGAAGTTATAAATATAAGATGTAAAAATATTCTTTACCCTCTAGAAATGTATCAGCCAACATAATAGTGCTTTTTCACTCTCATCAAACCTATTCATTTCTAATTTCTAGATGATTGTCCCTCAGCACAAAGGGGTGTACTTAAAGCAAGGTTAAAGCATTAGGAATTGCCTTTTAGTAGCAGCTACAGCTCCTCCTCAAAAAATCAACCAAAACAAAACAAATCACCTGACTGTGGTCCTTCAGGCTGCTCTTTAAGGTAAATTGAATAAATCCTCAGCTGCATCTTCTTTGGAAGTACCATTTTCTACAATGCCATAATTGTAATTTCAATTTTTCCCTGCTATGCTGTTTCACTTGATTTATACAATTGTACATCCATATACTGCAAACAGTCTCTCCTACCTCATTCTAGCACCTGAGGAACCCCAGCTGGAGTGTCAGGTTCCCACCCCAGGATGTTTCAGGGTGGTCCCTGCTGTGACATGTGAGTCCAGGGACCCGTGCACACAAATATCTCTAGTTTGATCATGAGATAAAAAGAAACTGCTGATACTTTCACAAAGATATGCTCTCTAAAAATGTCCTGCAAGCACAAAAAATGCTGGTATTTGAGATTATTCTCATTTCCCTGAGTGCCCATCACAGAGGAAAGAGTTGCTTATATTTTAAACTACATTTATCTTTGGGGACATCTGTCCAGAGCACAGATATGTTGTGTTACTTCATAAAGCTCCTTCCTCCATCACACGTGTAAACACTTACTGGTCCAGGAAAGAAGAATGTGAGTAAGAAACGGAACAAAGACCATTGTTTCTAAGAGGTTTTGTTTGCAAACAAAAGGCCCAGCAGAGGCACATGGGAGTTATATCCCATTTAATTCAGAATACACACATCTGCCCCTGCCAGTCAGGTCGTACTGAACACAAATAAAAATGTTATTAAAGCTCCATCACTCCTACAGCTACGGTGCCTGTGAGACCCCCAGTGTGCAGGATGCAGCAGACAGAGCTGAGCATCCAGCCTGGCTCTTCACAATCAGGATTATAAATGAGCCACAAGGGTAACACTTGGGTCAACTGGAAGATTTTATTAAAAAGCAACTATTTGTATTAATAATGTCAAGCCTGCAGATACAATTCTTACATAATGGTCACATCGTGAAGAGGAATCAATTACACACAAAGCCAGAGTTCACTTTTTTATTTTCTTATAACATTTCTCATTTTTATTGTGATAAATGTAGTGGTGGTGGGGGGGGTGTTTCAATAGGATATTTGGGAAGTAGATATTAATATTCTGAATGCCTCAGACCTGATGCTTGTGGAGTCATAACACCCTAATTGAAATTCAAGGTCTTCTGATCAAAATCTGCTGAACCAGAGATCTTCACACTGCACAAAGTATTAAAATATTATTCCACATGGATTATAAAACAAGTGAGAAATATGTGCTTGTATCCTTTGCACTACACTACTTTGATTTTTTTTTTAAAGATGGCTGTTTTAGAAGGCTATTTAACAGTGACATAAAAATACAGAACATTAAAATATATTTAAAGCACTCATGAGAAAATAAATGGACTGCAGCCACAGATCTCTCCACAGTGTATCCAGACATCTCAAAGGGAACACATAGATCCCAGTTCCACAGCAAACTGGGATATATATAAATGGAGAAGGATCCTGCAAGTTGGAAAAGACATGAACTTCCTCCACAGGAAACCAAACCAACCAAAAAATTAAATTCCTGTCAAGAAAGACCAAGATCCCTGAGATCCTAATCAAGAGCTGCTCAGCCAAAAGTAGTATCTAAAAACTTATTATTAGGAGCAAAGTTCCTAGAATAGTTGATACCTCACCACATGAAGATGAAGAACACAAAAATATGGAAAAAACTGTTGTTTCCATTTTACCTTTGGCTTATAAACTCATTTTTTTTTCTTATTACATTGCCATGTTGGAATTTATCATCCTTTTTCAAGGAAAGCTTTTGTCTTGTCTCCCTGGGCAGAAAGGCACACTTTGTCAAAAGGGGACAGTCCGAGAAATCACTGTCAGACCTGTCGGTCTGCAAGGAACCATGACCTCTCTTGCAAACAGAAATGAAATTTTTGACAGTTTTACTTAAAGAAGCAGATGGGAGGTCAGCAACTGAAAACAAACAAACAAACAAACAAACAAACTCAAACTATTCATTTGAAGATACCAGGTAATGCTTTCAGAGGGTTTTCCAGACAGTGCTCTTCTATTAACAAAGAATACGTTGATTTTTTAACAAAAATGACAGTATCATGAACATCAGATGTGCCAGGAAAGGGGTAGGTTTGGGGATTTCTTTTTTCTAATTGGTTTTTTTTTAGTACTTTATTCCCTTTATCCTTAGAGGTAATTTCTTGGGTTAATCTGCCACCCCATCTCCAAGAAGCCCGAACAGTTCTATGTGGCCTGCTGGTATTCCTCTGCCACTGCCTGAAACACCATGAGAAGTGCAAATCTCCTGAAAAGGTGTTGGGACCAGGTTTCAGTCAAAGTAGGTGTAGAACAAAGCCTGAGCTTAGTGCTCCCTTCCAAGCAGACACACTCACAAGCCTGCAGGAAGAGGTGGTGTCAGGGACTAAAGTCATCTGTGGAAGAGGGAAAAGTGAGGAGGAAGGACCTACCCACTGTGTTTTGTATAAATATATGTCTATGTGATAGTCATTGACATACATGCACTGGAAATAGAATTATAGAATCATTTAGGCTGGAAAAGAGCCCTGAGATCTTCCCTGGCCCAGCCTGAGGCCGTTCCCTCCCATCCTGTCCCTGTTCCCTGGGAGCCCCTCCTGTCAGGGAGTTGTGCAGAGCCAGAAGGGCCCCCGAGATATCAAGTACCAAAGTTTTATCCCTTGGACACCCTTGAGTTCAGCACCTCCCCTCTTTTTTTTTGTGCAGGAGTTGGTGCTGCCCCATTCCCCTTCCAGGACCCAGAGTGCACCACACCATGTCAGACCCTCTTAATTTCCTGCATCTCCATCCTCTTCCCTTGCTAATGGGATCTATCCTGCTGTTCTGCACAAACGTGGGGCTACTTCTGCTGTCCTCCCTGCCTTGTTGTTGCTATTAAAACCTGTTGCAAAAATAGAGGTAGAGAGCTGCCAGCTTGGGACAAATAAGGGGAATCATCTAGAAGAAGAAGAGATTACAAAAGAAAACCAAACCAAACCAACAAAAAAA
>VZRZ01001157.1:98328-197858 GCA_013398175.1 Climacteris rufus
AAAAAAAAAAAAAAAAAAAAAAAAAAACCCCAAAAAAAAAAAAAAAAAAAAAAAAAAAACCAAAATGATTATTGTGACTGTGTCACAAAGTAAGAACAAAATAAGAACGTTTTGTCCCGTTATGACGACCTTGGCCCAAAGAGAGGGGCCACAGGAGCTAAGAGGATTCTTCAGGTCGCCTGGTGCAGGCAGCATCCAGCCAGGGCTGTCCCCAGCTCACAGACACTGTCCTGGCTGTGCCCAGCTCAGGAAGCCCCCAGGGTGATGCTGAGGCTCCCGGGTGGGGCCTGTCCCACCCAGGCACTCATCTCCACGCACGAATGGAGCTCCCTGGTCTGTTTGCAGCAGGCAGTGAGTCACGCTGGGAGCCTCCACTAGCAACGCCAGCAACAGAGCTCCGGTGCTGGCTGTTGCCATGGCTTTCACTATTTCACTACAACACTTGCTCATGAAAGATGTATGTCATCCAAACCAGGGTAAAAAAGGGCCTTGCATTGTTCCCCGAGACTTACCTTTCCCTCGGACAAAACTCATGGCTATTATTTTTGGATGACAGCAGGAAACTCCTGTCTAATTCAAAACAGTGTCACGTATTGGCGTGCGTCTCCCCTCACCTCTGCCTCTGCCAAAATGTCAGTTTTGCTTAGGATGCTTGTCCTGCTGTCACTGCAATGAAAACTGTGTCCTCCCTGGTACAATTTATCATACAGGGTTCAATGATGCAGCGTGCCAAGCAAGGAAGGAGAACGTGAAACCTTATCACCATAGTGTTTATTGACCAGTCATCCTGCTTTGTACTCATTTCCTCCCCTTAATTCCCTGCAAGTATACATTGGCTCAAAATCAAAAGAAATGCAATATTTAAAAAAAAGCATATGCCCTGGGATGAATGTATTATTTCCATAGATGCTGATGTTGCAATTATTTCTCTCCTGTGATAACTGAAAACGTTTGTTAATAAAATCTGTTCCAGAAAAGCAGAGCATTAATCCATTATGCTGCTTGAATCCTAACAAATTAGCCTTTCTTTTCCTTGGAAAAATCAAGTTTTGCATCTGAGACACATCTTGAGAACGACTATTTACACACATTAAAGGAGAGGGGGTGTTACACAAACAAAATAATAAAAATACTTGGTTTTGCCAGTCCTACTTGGCCAAGAAAGAAGAAGGTACAGCCAGAACATGCTGTACCCAGCTCTTGCTGGCTCATGATTCCTTACTATGAAATTAACCCATCTCACCTAATGGTCTCCCTCAGCCCTACAGCAGCAGCCTGGAGACAGAATCTCCTGAAATGGAGCCAATTAACTCCATCACTCAGCTGCATTCAGAGATGCACAGCAAAGGCTTCACCTCTCTGTGCATCACGGTGTGTGATCCCTGCGGAAACAGCATGGAAAGGGCGAACAGAAACCCTCTTCTCAGTCCTGGTATCCCTTTTCCCTTCACCCTTAGTCCACCCAGCACTGCCCATTCTGCCTCTTGGTGCTCCCCGTGGTAAATGCTGTGCACGGGGTCAGGGCCAGTCCCATGATGGTGTTGTGGGAAAAGGCAGCAGCTCCTTACCCTGATCCTCTCCTGTCCCTCCGGGGCTTGGCTGTGGCACAGGGGGACACGAGGAGCACTGCCACCAGCACACTGGGGTGGGGTGGCCGTGTGTCTCCATTGCCCTACAAGGCACAAAACCACAATCCAGCATTGCATAGGAACAGGCAGGATAAAACAGAGAGGGAAAACCGTAAGTAAAGGTCAAACAAAGACTTTTCTTGAGCTTTCATGGAACTTGCTCATTTAGGGCACGGTCTGGCCCCACAGTTGTGTCAATCTTTCCCCAGAGGAAGTCTGACAAGTTCTGTATTCTCAATTTATGCCATTTTTTGCCTTCAGTGCAGCCCTGAAGTAGAAGCACAGACTGCTCCTTTTGTTATGTACCTTTTCCCAAGACAGAGCACAGGACCTCCAATAAGTGCAATAACATCAGGAAATAAACATTTTGCTGATTTGCCTTTGCTTGAAAATATTCTCACAGCTACACTACACAGAGGAAGAAGGAGGTGGTGATGATTCAGGGAGAGGCCAAAGAGTAAGAGAGTGAAATCTCTCGGGGAAGAAAGCAACTAATGAACAAAAGTCGGGAACAGAAAGGAGACTGTTATGCCACAAATATAAAATGTATAGTCACATAAGCTCATAGGAAAGAAAATGAGAGCTGACATCCTACAATGCTAGATTGATTAGGGAGGACTTGGAAGAGGACCAAGGTCTGGGAATGGCATGGGAAATCATTTCAAAGGAGAAAGAACCTCGCACTCTGCTACGGGGGATGGCAGCAGTACAATAACACATGAAGAGGATGTTGGAGAGCTGCCACGGACCCTGGGCTGAGGGGAAGCAAAAACATATGACAATGTGTGCTGTTATACTGGATACCTGCGTGGCCTGCAACGGCGATGTGAGGGATTTGGGCCTTTCACTGCTTGAAAAGTGCCACATCTGGGAGACCAAGTGTTGTCTGTCCCATTGTCTGTCTGTCTCCTCCATGTTCAGGTACCTCCTAGAGATGTCCTACGGTGCCCACAATAAAGGCAGCCTAACAGTGAAACAGATATTGCCACACTTCTGAATATATTCCTCTCTGACTTTTTGAATTTGTCCATGTGCTCCTTCTGTCCAAGGGCTGGGATTATCAATAACCTTTTCTTTGGTGTGACAGACACAACAATGATTAATATCCTTTCGTAATAGAACTTCATTCATTTCTCTGCATACACACAGAGAACATCTATGCAATCCAGGTACATTTATAGCACATATTCACAGCTTTTCTCTGTGGACAAGGCCAAGCTGCTTTTGAAAGGAATTTTGCCTCATGAAAATCAAGGAGACTGTTGTCTTTGAGATTTCATAGAATCCCAGAATGGTTTGGGTGGGAAGGGACCTTAAAAGTTAATCCAGTCTCACCCATGGGCAGGGACACCTTCCACTATCCCAGGCTGCTCCAAGCCAACCTGGCCTTGGACACTTCCAGGGATGGGGCAGCCACAGCTTCTCTGGGCACCCTGTGCCAGGGCCTCCCCACCCTCACAGGGAACAATTCCTGCCCAATATCCCATCTGACCCTGCCCTCTGGCAGTGGGAAGCCATTCCCCCTTGTCCTGTCACTCCATTCCATCCCTTGTCAATGGTCTCTCTCCACCTTTCCTGTCAGCTCCCTGTTCCCACCTGACTCTTGAATAAGCTCAAATTTGCATAATGTTCCATTTAAACGTGAGCTTAGTGCACGTTGTTTCGAGACAAGGAGAAGGAAGATCGAGCTGTGAGTAGAAATGTCCCCATTACTCACAGTCATATTGGGAGTTCAGAGTGTTTTACACCTCTACAGCTTTGGCAGTGCTCAGGGTGGAGCTCGTGCCAGCCTGTCTGTGCAACACCAGCCATACATTGGCATTCTCCAGCAAAGGAGCAAATTTCTATTTGTTTGATAAAAAAGTGTTGTCAAACGTTCCCTCCGAGTGCCCCAGCCATGTGCACGTGGAGCAGATGTGCTGGCAGATGCTCAGAGGGCAAATGTAGATTGTTTAAGCACACCTTCAAACCACAGCTCAGATTTTTGCTCCTTCAGAAGTCGAGAATAATTGCCAAACAATGGGAGTAAGGGCAAAATATTACTAAAGGAAGAGCCATCTTTACATCTAGATTATTGTTTATTTCTAACATGGGAAATCATTCAATGAGGTGCTCAGAAGCCAATGTGAGTACCTTCAAGGTTGAGTTCAGAAAATAAAAATTTGCACACAAATAAAATGGAAACACCAGTTGTCCTTTTCAAGGAAGGAAAGAAGCCATTCATTACAAAAAGACTGTCATGATACCCTGAGCCTTAAACCCACCCCGAAACCCAGATTCTTACAAACACTAAACACTAATTTTGTTTACAGCGACTGAATGGTGCTCAAATAGGCAAATAATGTGGAAGAGGGATGGATAGCTTGCCAAACAGACTTGGAAACCAACACCCAGCAAATTTTGTTTAAGTTATTTGAAACTAGAAAACTTTTGGAAACAATAGTCATGTGAAAAAAAAAATTAAAAAATTTTAAAAGATTCCTACTTAAAACCCTACATCTGTCAGTGCTTTAGATTATGAAATTTTACTCAAGTTTATTTTCCTAGGGGAAAATATATCTGGGGAAACACCGATAAATCTCTTCTCCAGCTATTAATTGCAAATTCAAAATGAGCCTTGTTTGGTCTTTCAGGAACCTTTTTGTATTTGTTTTCCATTCTATGACTGTTTTTTATTTATTTTCATGTGATTAAAATGCTGCCATTCAAAACACGGACTTTCTGCAAAGATTGTCACCCTTCCTCAATATGGGGGTATATTCAGTGAAGAAATAATATTTGTCATATATATTCTCTTTTTCCATCAAATCCTGTTTGGCACTGGTGAAAGAAATATCATATATTTGATACGTGCTGCACTAAAATCTTCACTTTCTGAACAGCTGTGTGGTGGCAGACATGAGGGTGGCCCAGGGGAGACGGGGCTTTGATGTACAGATTTCAGAAAGCAGAGAGGCTGAATCCCTCCTGTTAAAATTAACTGAAGGGATCACTACAAAAATCTGGGTTAAACCAGTTTTTATCTTTGATTAACAGCTTGTTCTGCTTTAGGCTCCTTATCCTGGTCTAAAAAGCTCCCTGCACTGTACGTGTATGGTCCAACACTTTGGGGTGAGCATGGGTGTGGCCAAGAGGATGTCAGGGCCGGCTGAATCATGACCTTTCATTCCTCTTTTAAATTTTGGGTTTTTTCCCTTTTTTTCCTGCAAAAACAGCCCCTGAGTTCAGCACAGTGTCCCGGTTCCTTATGGTACTGTTGCACTTTGCAAAATGCAGTTCATGGAGCACTCAAGAAACAAACTGTGCTCCTTTATGTTTCACCAGGGGAAGGGAAACGACCCAAAGTGTGGCGTGTGTTACGAGGTCCGTGTGAGCACAGCCAACCACACAGGACAATGAGCAAATCGCCTCGGCTTTATGGCTTCCAGGAATCAGCTGGGCTATCTCCCCTCCCAGGGGCTTCCTTAACCTGGAGAAACCCATGGTGAACAAGAGACAGACAGTCAGAAGCAATTCACAGATCCTGGCCTCCCTCTCCATTCAGACAAATTTTAAATGTTAAATAAATACTGAAGGAATCACTTGTCACCACAAATTATTCCTTTGAATGTTTACTGTTCATGCCAGCTTCCCTGGGGTCCTTCCCATTTAGAAACAGCTTTAACAAGCAATCCCATAAAACATTGACCATTATTCCCCAAGAAGTTGTGCCTAGTGACTTGTTACACAGAAATATGTTTCCAATTTCGCTTTAAAACCTATTAGACAGGAGTCCTCAGTACTTTTTACATTAGCCTTTAGTGCCATGTGGAAATGGCAATTATAAATTGCCATGAGCTGTACTTGGAGCCATCAGTTTAACTGTTTACATGGTGCTGTTCAGCCCCTTTCTCTCCACAGCCCTGGGACATGGGTTGGTTTGCTGCTTGCCTCAGGAGAGACAGGACAGGGACAGCAACCGGGCACAGAGTTGTGTCATTGTTCCATCCTTCCTTCTCTCAGGCAGACCTGGAACAAGCACACAGCTGCAGGAGCACAGGCCCTGCCCAGGTGCTGGGTTCCAGGGCCAGCTGGAAGGTGAGTGGCTCAGCAAAGCCTCCAGTTCCAGAGAACTGTGGCAAGGAGTGAATCCTGACACGGGGACCACCAGATGGGGCCACTGCAGGCAGCACCCACAGCTGGGGTTTGTTTTCCTCCTCAAAGTCTACATTTTTAATAAAGCTCCAGCATTCACAAGGACTAGTCATGAGGACTGGCAATTGTGGCTGGAACACAACAGCTTGAGTGTTATCTGAGCCTTATAGCCTTTATGCATTTATGTTGTGAAACACCCAAGATGTAGGTGCCTATTCTTTCTAGAAAACAAGCTTGAAAGCTCCAAACGCTGAGCTTAGCTTGCCTTATTTTGGCACCCATTCCCAACGGGTCTCAGCTTGTTTTGTCGTGCAGTTTGGTGAAAGATGCTACAGGAGATGGAGGCCAACTGCAATGGAGAAGCAGCTGGTGGTGGCAGATGCACCTGGGTATCGACAGAAAGGCACAAGCACCATCTCCAAAGGATACACACTAAGCATTTTGTCTCCATTCTGTGGAATTAGGGGGCAACAACCTTCCCTATTAGTTTCTAAGTATTTTTATATTATTTTGTAAAGGAACTCTTGCAATATTGTTTTGCCCAAAGGAACAGTGTCAGCTACTCTCACTTTCTATAGTAGTAAGTACTCTGTGCAAGAAAATATACCAAAAAAATGAACCTTTGTCCCAAATAATAACAAAATTTTAGGTAAAATTATTAACTTTAGGAGACAACAAAGGCCCTGAAGTAATATTTCAGGAAAACATTTTGATTAAAAGTTAATGATGGGACAAGGTGGGACAAGAACAGCTGAAGATTCTGACTGAGGGGATCTGAAAGAAGTGAAGTGAGTTTGAGAAAAATATGTCCTGCACGGGACCTCTAGGCATGAGGCAAGACATGAGATCTCAGGCAGATAATACCACTCCTAAGTGCTGCAATACATGAACTCTTAAAGGGCTGATGTGTCAAAATCATCCCCACTGGTGGGATTCTGAGGTCTGTGCCCTGCTCCCATCACCATGTTGTGAGAAGCAGTGGAAGTGCACTTACAGGGCAGAACAGTTGATGCTCAGGGTCCAATACGTCCACTCTACACTTTCGTAGGGTTTTAAATTTCCATTATTTCAGAAAAGCTCCAGTGTGGTGTTGTGAACTGGTTGCCAACCACCTGTATGAGACTGAGATGCTGTAAAGATGCTCCTGGGCCCCATCCATCCATTCAGTCTCACGCACAAGTGATCCCATTCACCTTGATGTGTGTGCAGCCTTCCCTGTAGCAAAACAAAGCACAGAACAGGGGGGTGGTTGGGGATTTCTCTTCAAAAGAGCCCTCCCCATCTGAGCAGGCACACAGATGCACCATGCATCTGCTGGTCCAAGGAGTCCTTCTCAGACCTGGGCAGTTCAGTGTTCACCTGACAGTAAAGATGCAGAAGCTGTTCAGTCAATTTATTAAATCTCTGCTCACTCAAATAGACTCTTCAGCTTCAATGATCAAATATTAAACTGTGCACACAGAGGTGGTTCATTTCACCCTATCCATTTACTCTGTCTGGTTATTTACACAGAAATTTGTTTTCTGGGGACCCAAGATAGCTGTAGAACACTTGAGACTGCTTCAGGATCAGAACCAGGTTTAGCTGTCAGAATTATAGGCCTGCCCCTTCTAGTTCTTACTCCTAAGTTTGGGAGCTTAATTCTTCAACACACTGGTTGCTCTGGCCTTTCTCCAGCAAAGCACTCAGGCTGCAGGGTGATTTTTAGTCCTGGGAATGGTTCCCCCATGCTCAGCAGAGTCCCTGGGCTGGCACTGCGCGCACAGTCCATGGCTGTGGCAGGGAATCGCTGAGTGTTCACAGGATCAGTCCTGATTTATCTGAGGGCAGAGTTGTTTGAGAGCTCAGAAAGCACCGGAAAACGTTTTGCTGTGACATTCTTCGAGTATTGTAAAAATCCTGTTGCCCACTGGCTGGTGTGCTATATTTGTGTTATCTCGGAGCGGATGCATTTCTCACTTACTGGAACTTTCATAGCTAATAAAAACAGAAGTTCTGAGCTTTGCAGGGCCCTGTGGATGGTGTGGGCGTGCGACATGTCTGCAGCGGGGTGGGAGGGTGCGCGGGGGTCACCATGACACGGGCCAGGCCTGGTGCAGGCCGCAGCCAGGGTGAGCAATTTCGTCCTCCGAACAAAACCAAACAGACAATTACTGGAAATGCAGGAAGAAAAAGCCCACTTGGACTCGCTTGACACGTGTTGTGTTCAGATAAAGCCAATGCTAAACAATAGGGATACAGCCTTTCCTTCCCACGAAGCCAGTGGCAAAGCTCTGCCTGGCTTCATCAGAGCCGTGGTTTTATCCAAGGGCTGAACCACCCTGATGAATTTTGCAGGGAGCTCTTACAGAATTCTGTGGGATCCTTTACAGCAGTGATGCCTCTAAAAGACACAGAAGCCATTTTGAACCAAAATAAATAAAATAAAACACACAGTTTCAGGAAGGCAAGGGTGTGAAGAGATCTCTTCCCCTGTTCCAAGAGACATGCATCAAGCTTTGCAGAGCCCTGTGCTCCAGCTGGAAATCACACTGGGATGGGGAATAACCATGAAAAAATCAGAGTTAGGGCAAGAAGTAACATTTTACTGCTATGAAAGGAATGATAGGATATTTATGCAGGAGTTTGCTGGAGTTTGCTAGAATTTTGAGGGCTGTTGTGTCCTCTAAGCTGCAAACAGTGTGTACAGCAGGGACAGGGCCGGTTTGCAGTTTCAGCGGTGTCCCTGGGAGGACGAGAGCAGAGCCAACCAAATCCCTCCTCACCGTGTTTATAAACGGCTGGCAGGGCCACATTGCTGGCATTAATTACATCTATCTCCTGGTACAGTCTGAGCTACGTTGGTAATTATCACTCCAGGAGGAGAAAAAAAAAGCAACCCACCAAGAACCTGTGACTGTGTTAAAGAAAAACTTTTTGATTTATGTTCCTGGCATGTGCAGTCCAAATCATTTCTAAAAGTTTCAGCTGTCTCAGCCCAAATAAAATGATGCTGCAGGGCCCAACTGTAAAAATGCTGCTCCAGTGAGCAATACACACTTACACAGCCAATTTTTTCTGTATCAGGAATATATCCATGATCACAAGGGCTTCCTCCTCAAAGGAACTGAAACAGGAAGGATGGAGCTCTTATTTTTCTATAGTTGTGTTAGCCCTGCTTTTTCAGGGTATTGGGGGGGAAAAAAAAAGGAATAATTTTTTTATGCTTTGGAAATCTGAACCTGAGTGTGGAAAGTGAGTTCTTGCCTGCTAACGGCATTTTGATTCTCCTGAGGTTGTTTTTGAAGTTCAAAGCAGATAAGGGCCCTTTCTGGGGCTGCAAGCCCCTGTAACACAACACTTATCGAATTTGCAAGGACGTTAATAGCTTCAAAGTTCCCTGCAAAGGCAAACTAAGCTTCCCAGGCTCGACTAGCCAGGACTAAGCTGGTAAGAGACTCAGCTTGCTTCCTTGGCTGCTGTTACATCTTTTCTCCAAATTGCAATAAAATAAGCTGTAGGGTTAGGGAGGTGAACACTAACATAAAAAAAAAAATAGGAGAAAAAGAAAATAAAAGAAAATTAATAATGACCAAGGAGTACCATTGTACCAATAGGTGATATCCATACCATAGAGCACCTGGGTACATTTGAGGTTTTTTTCTAATTATTTTATTTATTTTATTGATTCTGCCTTTCTTTATACTACTACTGACTGCAGAGATCAGGATGAAAAATCCAGGAGCTTGAGCAAACATCTTCTTAGCTCTTGTCCTCAGAGAAACTCTGCCTAGGTACAGATACACCTTGCAGATTATTTATATGGGTAAAGTAGCAGGGAACATACCAAGCATTATATATATATATATATATATATATATATATATATATATATATTTTAAGGCCTGATAGCTGAAAAATCAAGAGTTCCTGGGGTGGTTTTAAAATTATGGAATCCAGTGCAATGCAAGGAGAGTATGCCTAAGTAATCCAGTGTAATGCTGCATAGAGGTATCATTTATAGCTCTCTTTACTACCTGAATCAAAATAGACCAATGATCTGCCTGGATGGTCTTCTTGGATCCTGGCACCTTGCATCTTAGCTCTGCAAACCAAAAGACTGCCACACAAATTTTATAAATAAACTAATGCAAAGAGAAGTAATCCATCAGTGACTAACAATACATGAAGTGTCATTTATACGTCTTTTTGGTTATAAAAGGAATTATTGATGTACATTGCAGCCACCTGAAAAAATAGTGTACTTGCCAGTCATGGAACATTTTTTTCTTTTTTTAAATTGTATCAGAGTAAAATGGGAAATTCTCAGAAATCTGTGCAGCTAATAATGTCTACAATTTTTATTCTTTTTTCCACTGAGCAATGTAAAGCAGTGTCCCTGGCAGTTATTAACCGAGGAAGTGATCTCATTCCTACGCCACTAAGAGTATTTAAATTTAAATTTAAGTTTGAAAGATCCACTTTAGTCTCCCTACTTAGAAAGGGGCAGTCAGCCAACCTGGCTGCAGACCAAGAAATCAGTGTTTCTCTGCACAGACAGCTCCAGAAAAGACCATTTCAGATTTCAGCAAGGAGTTTTCAGAAACCAAGTAATGAAAAAAAGGACATTGAGAAGATAACTTCTAATATGATGTACATGTCAAGATTGCTCAGTGACATAGTGCTGTTATGAGTGGAAGAATACAGGCTCAGACAAAATCTAAACAGATTGAAAAAATAAACAGGAGGAAGGTGGTTTGGCAGTGTAAAATTCTGGACAACAAAAGATCAACTTGGTCACAAAGCCCATTTTTTTGACTTAATGTGTTCTAAATATTCCAGTAAAAAACAAAGCTGGCTGGAGGTATTTATGTTCAGTGGTTATGACCAGGGATAACTTGGCTTTTATCTTTTAAAATCAGGTTTGGTTGTAGCCTCATAACTTCTGTGTTGTTCTCCTTAATAAGACAATAAGTATCTGCATGTATATTTTGTATAACATTATTTTACAGTTTAGATGGCACATAAAATATTTTACAGATATTGTGTGGACTACAAGCACCAGCTGCCAGGAAGTAAGAGCAATAAAAGTCCACCCCCCTAAAAAGCAAACCAACCAAAACAAAAAAAACTAATTTTTTTTTTCCTGAGCATACTAAACCTCCCAACCCAACCAGCTTGGTGAAATATTGCCTTATCTGTGGAGGGCCACAGCTGAGAATCCTGCCCAGCTGTAGCCTCAGGTTCAGATGAAGGTTTCAGGCTTTGAATTGCGGAAGCTGCTCTCCCTCAAACAAAGTGGGCAGCTACTCTTAGAGGAAGAGACTGATAAGAAGATAATAAGCCCATTCTTTCTTTTTTTTTTTTTTTTCTTTTTTTTTTTCTTTCCTCTCTGAGCCTAGCAGCAAGAAGCCAAAAGCTTCATTGGCTCATGTCACACACACAGCTGTAAGAAAAGGCTGTAGCTCTGCTACTTTCACAACAGGATTAGATGAATAACATCATACTTTGAAATAGACAGGAACTAGTCATGGCTATTTTTTTTCAACAAGTCACACTTGAAGTCAGAATTAACAGTTAATTCATCCCCTGGGTCATGCACAGAATTAAAAAAAAAAAAAAACCAAAAAACAAAAAACAACAAAACCTGAACCCAGAAAAACCAAAACCCAGACCAAAATAAACACCAACCAACCAAAAAAACCAACACGCTACAAAAAAACCCACAACACAGGATGCTTCAACTGAGAGTACAAGAGACTTTAAAATGTCCAAGAGGCCAGACTGTGCTACTTATCAGCTGTGTTCTGCCTGTGACCTCAGCATCAAGTTTGGATTATGTGCGGAGTCTGGACCTGATGCACTAGGACACACAGCAATGTAGTTGGTCTGAAGTTAGTATTCGTACTTTGACTTTTGCCTGAACTAATATTTAATCAAGTTTGTTGCTTCATGTGCATCTTCAGCTTTGCAGGGAGATTTATTTTGGTAAGGTTTTGGAGAGGGACGAGTGATAAATTTGTTACAGAGAATTTGCAGATAAGACAAAAGAGCTGTTCTGTAGCTGTGATAAGGAAGGCTGCTTTGAAAAAACAGAGACCATATGAAGTCCATTAAGAACTGGTGAACTGCACAAAAACAACGGCAACATCCTTTCCTGTGACTCCTCGGAATAGAAGAGCTTGCACAGTGCTTCAAAGGGACTTCAGCAATAACATAATTGGGGCTCACGGTCAGGCACTTAAACCCATGTAGGGCAGTGGGAAGAGTGAAATGTGTTCTCTCTTTGTTAAACCTCCCCTTCGCCTTATCTTATTTTCTTTCTCGCAGTGTTTACTCAGCGTTCATCCTCAGCGAGACTGGTTTGTAGCACATGAATGAATGAAGACGTCTTTGAAGTCGCTGCGCTGAGCAAAATAGTTGAAGCTTTTCTTTGATAAGTTCTCATGAATAGAGCCATTTGCTATTAACACATCTTTTACTGATGCAGCTATTATGCCTGGAGAGAATTAAGAGTCCTTTTCGGATGCATGCTTGCAGCTCCCATTAGGGCTAACGATTCTGCAAACACGTATTCGGTGGGGGGAAGATGTGCATAATGGTAATTGCCACACATTTGCATGCGCATTTAATCCAGAAAGAGCTCAAACACGCTTTACAAACTTCACCAACACAATTACACGTGTTGTAAATGTAGAATCACTTTGTCAACAGCTGCTGCGCAGCCACCTCGAGGTGAGACCCAACAGCTGTGCAGCAACACAGAGCAGCACCACAGAACGTGGCAGCAACCAGGAAAACTTAAATTGCCTTATCTGGCCGAAACCATCAGGAGAATTCTAGGTAAGCAACATGTAAATTACTCGAATTAAAAGTTGGCTGGAGCTCTGGAGGTAACACTCCTACTGTTTCAGGGAAAGTGGCGTTTTTAATGATGGCAATTTGCCTGAACCTCTGGTTTATGTCTCTGCGGAAAGACGGCACCTCCAACGGCAGGGTGATGGCAAACAGAGGCCAGGGCTCGGTCTCCGCTGAGTCAGACCGGAGTGCCACCTACAGCACACGCATCTGCAGGGCTCCCTGCTGCCCTTGCCTGGATCCCGAGCTTCGAACCTGCCTCGGTACCCAGCGACAGCAGGTGGGGCCGCACTGCGAGCACAGATTTCACAAACAGAGAAAAACAAACAGATTTTTAAAGGGGGATGAGATAAGAAAAAAAAAAAACCCAAGAGAATGAAGCCGAAGTGATTCAAGAGATTGGGAGCGCATCACTAGGGGATGCACTACCTTGCATGTGAAACAGGAAATAGGCAGGTGGTCGCACCAAGCTGCTCGGGGTGTCTTGGCTGTAGGGACAGAGAAATGTCACCCTTGGCTGTGGAGGCCACGTCTGCCCATGGCTGAAAGGTGCCTTGTGAAGCCAATGTGAGGAATCTTCCACAACTGGAGAAGACAATGTGATTGAGACTGAAAATACTTGCTTCCTGAAACATGGAAATGCAATGACTCTTTGCTCAGGCTTTGAGACTCTGGAAAATTTTGGCACATTTCAAATCAGTATGATCTCCTGGAAGAAAAAGGAGGGAAGAGTGGGGTTTTGTGCCATCTGTTGTCCTTCCTGCATGCTGTGAGCTTGATGCTGTGTTAGTGGCTGTGTTAGTGACTGCCTCATCCCCAGCCCAAGACTATCACCCAGACCTCACACCACCCTCAAACACCCCCTTCCTGCTGCAGGACAAGAACTCTTCCTTTGGTAGTGGGGCCTCCAGCAAATGGCAGCTGGTGTTTTGGTCATACAAACAAACCACATGGCTGGTGTTTTGGTCATACATCCCCACATGGCTTTTCTGGGCAGCTGTAGTTGCCACTCCTGGATATCCTGGCTGGGGAGGCAGCCACAGGGGACAGTAAGTGGAAGCCTGGGGAAGATGCTGTGAGCATTACATTTTGCAGCCTGGTTTCCAGTGCAGACCCCCTGTCCCCACTCCGCTGTGTAGAATCCAAAATAAAAGACCATTTTGCAAAGGAAAGCATCCTTCTGCTGGCAGATACCTTTCCCTTCAAGTGTGACCCCTCCTTCCATTCCAAGGAGAGGGTGGAGGCCTGAAGTGAGGCTGGGCACCCCCGGGAGGGGCTCAGGGTTGGGCTGGGGGCAGGCAGAGCAGTCCAGAGAGGGTTTGTGTCCCTGCTTTGGGCCCAAGAGTCACGTCAGCAAAAACAAAGTGGGAAAGAGCTGGCAAGCATGTGTTGTCAGGCACTCCTCTTCCGATGGCTCCAGATGGGGACCACATGGAGCCCAAAGTAAAAGTGCAGCAAATGAACCTAATCCTCTAATTCTCTGCCTGCAGTGAAATGGGCTCTTGCTGCTGCTCTCCTAATGAAAAAGGGAGTGAGCAGTCATCTGTCTAGGTCTCTCTTATTGCTTCTTATTGGCATAACTGAGTTTTACCATGACTGGTTAAAGTAGCAGAGAGAAACAAATTATAGTCTATTTTCTGAGCCTGTTTTGAAACAGAAATAAGAAACATATTTTTGTTTGAGAGGACAGCAATACACAGCTTTATTTTTTATTCCTTTTTTGTACAATTTTGTTTTATAAGAAGCAATTTCCCCCACGTTTCTAATTACCCACCATAGCCCTTTGATCTCTCTCTAACCTTGCTATTAATTACTTCTCCAAATACAGCAGTAGCAGCAGCTTTTCATAAGACTTTTATTCTTCTTAGGACCTGATACAACTGCCATCAAAGTGAGTAAAAGCCTTTTAATCCACTTTAGACAAAGGGCCTTGCATCAGGCCCTTTGTGAAAGTGCATAATCCACCATTAAAAGGAGGGCAGTCACTCCTCCATCCTTCTCCTTCTGTTAGTTTTAGTGGAAGTGAATCAGCGCAAACACAGAAATCCTAAATACTGATAGAAAATAATAGTGTTCCCAATTCCAACTAAAGTACTGCCTGTTTTTCATGCTAAACCTCATGTTCTGTGTTGCTTTACTCGCCAGAGTGACTGACAAACTCTTTGGGGTTTTTAATGGCATGTCCTGGAAAATAATGAAAGGCCAGATTTCCACATGCTGTTGTTCATTGCTGTCTAGACTATACTGTGTAATGTACATGACAGTTCTTTGGAGGTGAGACCTTTGTGTTTGCTGACCATACAGCTGGAAATCATGTTCTGAATGTCCTGGACATTGATGGGTAAGTACAGAATTAATTGCTATAAAGTATTTTTAAGTGTCTGATGAAATTACAGCTCAAGCTCACTCCACTTAAATTGTAGCTGCCATTATAAGTACATATTCGACGCAAGAAGGGTTCAGACCAGACTTCCATCAATGTTTTTTCATGAGGATTTCAATCTGTGTAGCTCATTCTTTAATACAGACTATACTGTCATGGGAAAATACTTATTCCAGGAGGTGTGGAGATAATGATCTCTTACTCATTCATTGAACTCTTAAAATTCCAGTTAATCACACAATTGTGAAGGGCCCGCTTCCATCTCCAGAATGGTTTTCCCCCAAGCTCTGAGGCTGCTGACACAACCCCCAGTCCAGCTTGGATCAGCCCCAGTCCCACAGCCTCTCAGCACAGGACCATGGAATCGTTAAGGTTGGAAAAGGCTTCTGAGATCACCCTCCAACCACCAACCCAGCACCACAGTCACCTTCACCACTAAACCATGTCCTCAAATGCCACAACCACACGTTTTGAACAGTTCAAGGGACAGTGACTCCACCAATGCCCTGCACAGTCTGTTCCCATGCCTGAATACCCTTTCAGTGATTTTTTTTCTTTTCCTTTTATTCAACCTAAACCTTCCCAGTGCAACTTTGGGCCATTTCCTCATGTCCTTTCAATTGTTATTTTGGAGAGGATCCCAGCTGGCTGCCCCTCCTGTCAGGGAGTTGTGCAGAGCCAGCAGGGCCCCCTGAGCCTCCTTTGCTCCAGGCTGAGCCCCCCCAGCTCCCTCAGCCGCTCCTGGGGCTCCAGCCCCTTCCCCAGCTCTGTTCCCTGCCCTGGACATGCTGCAGCACCTCGGTGTTTTCCTTGTGAGGGTCACAGAAGCTCAGACACAGTATTCAAGGTGCAAAGGACAAACTCCAGCCCCAGTTAGTGAAGGAACATCCCCTACCTCTGGTGTATCCAGGTCCTTCCCAAGCTGGATATCCCAAAACAGAGCATTCATCTCCTCGCAAAGGATGTCCCTGCACAGGGCAGGGCTTTGCATTTGTCCCTGTTGACTTTGGTGTGACTCCTGCTGTCCCATTGCCCCAGTTTGGACTCTTTTGGTGGCAGCTTTACCCTCGAGGGCATCCACTGTTTCCCCTGCGTGGTGTCACCTGCAGACTCAATGGAGAGCACTCCATCATCCCTACAGGTCATTGACAATGATTCTTCCTCTGGAGCTTAAGCATCATCGTTGAGACCGAAGTTCACAGTTCTGGGAGGATAACACCATCTGCAAGGCAGACTGTCAGGGGAGACTTCATTTCCCATCCCCTGGGGGAATTAACACTCAGTTTTTGGAGGCAAATTGGGGTTTCTCCTCAGCTGACCTCAGCCAAGGCAATTCCTCTACCGCTACCTTTATCACCCTCACTGGCTTCCCAGCAATGCTCATCAATCCACTCTCAGTGTCTTCAACAGGGGAAACTTCCCTTCCCAGAAAATCACAGGAAGGTTTGGGTTGGACAGGACCTTGAAGATTGTCTATTTCCATCCCCCTGCCGTGGGCAGGGACACCTTCCACTACCCCAGGTTGCTCCAAGCCCCATCCAACCTGGCCTTGGACACTGCCAGGGATGGGGCAATTTCTCTGGGCTCCCCTTGTTTTTTTCCATTACCTATTGCTCCCATGAAGCTTTTGCATCATCTCTGCTTCTCTTGTACTTCTTTTTACCGAGACTGTTGATTTCCTTCCATTTCCTTAACTTTCTGTCCTTCACTTTTGCTGTTATACTACTTTTCTACACCCCTCATCTTTTCTATCTCCCATTTTCCATCCCATCTTCTCCTGCCATGTTCTTCCTCCCTTCTCTCCTCTTTTCCATAGTTCCTGTCCCTCTGAATGGTACTTTTTGCTTTCCTTAAGAAGAACTTTCCTTTTGCTGCCGCTTCGTACCTGTAGTCTTGGAAGATGCTTTGATTTCATCAAGCCAGGGCATTCCCAAAGGTTATGACCTCTTCTTATCGGTGCAGCCATCAAACCCAGGCAAGCAGCCAAGCCAAGGCTGCATTTCGTGAGAGCACAGACTCCCAGAGGCACTGTCAGGAGAAGATATTCCCTCAGGTTCCTCATTTGTCTTCATTTCAAAGCACTTCGATCTCAAGTTCAAAACCAAGTAACAGACAAGACAAAGCCAAACCTTTACGAATCCTCTGTTACGGGTTTTCAGAGTCTTTCCTTCAGGACCACTTTCTCCCTGCTGTGGGACTCGGTCTCCTAAATTATTCAGTTATTTCTGAAAGGCATGCCCTTGAATAACCCTACTTTCTATGAAAAGAGAGGGGTATAATAAAAAATTCAGTGGTATCAAAAACTTAGGCTGCAGCTCTCTAAAGTTGAGCACGTCATATGACATCTTTTTAACCTAGTAATTGCATTTGTGGACATTTACATGGCTTCAGAACTGATGCTAAAAAAAAAAAAAAGACATTTTCACTACAGTTTTTGTAAAACAAATGGAATAAAACAGAATCAAAGAATAGAGGTGGAACAGACCCACAAGGATCATCAAGCACAGCTCTTGGCCCTGCACAGGACAAAACCAAGAAAAAAACCACAAACTTCTTTAAATTTTAATTCAAAGGCAGATAAAGACCACAACTTAATCAAAATCCTGAAAAACCTTGATTAAGAAGAGTGCTATTTATATCATAGAAGACTAGCTAAGTTTAGCAGAACTTACATGGCAAATTGGAGCAAGTCTTATAAAAATAATACTTCTAAGAGTTAGACTTCAAAGAGAAATATATTTCAAAGGACAAATACACAACAAACTTGTGGGAGACAAGTCTTGTAATGACTGAAAAAAAATTCTACCAGTAGAAGAACAGAGTGAAATTTTAAGCTCTAACACACAGGGAATAAAAATATTGCATAATATTTTTTAAAAAATCTTTTCAGGTGATAGAAAAATTTTACAAATTTTAGTTTTCACCTTGGAGTCACCTTAGAGGTCAGATTTATTCTGGCAGAGCTGGTATCTGTAGAAAACTCACAATCTACCAAGAGAGATTCTGGACTTCAAAGGAACATGGTCTGGAATCTGAACTATCCACCTTTCTTAATGTGCTTGGGGTTTGGAAAAATAAGAAAATAAATGCATAGACAAATCCAAGTAATACAACAGGTTTTTTACTTTAAAAGGTATAGACAGTTTTAGAACAGATTTGTAATGGTGGTGTCAGATTTGTTTGTGCTTTTCTGTGGGGGGGTGGGGGGTGAGGATATATTGTCCTACAGGCTTGTGAGCTTTTGGGTTTATATTGTACGTGCTGGATTTAGTACACCATATTCACTTTGGCTCAAAATTTACTTCCAGGAGCAGATCCAAAGAAGCTCAACCTCTTGGTGTTATTTTGCTTTTTTTGTGTGTTCTCCTCTGTAAATCTAGTTGGTAAATCTCACCGTTTTTGTGGTTATCCTGGACTCTGATGAGTTCTCCAATACCTTCTGGTTTTGGCACAAAGGCACATTCTCTATCCCATGAAAAGAAAGGTGTTCACGACATCAAAGGTTTCCTTCATATTCTTCAGGATTCTTCACCAGGACAATTTTTCCAACTCTCCTCCCTGCAACACCTGCAGCAGTGTCCTTGTCTCCAAGAGCTATCATAGGCTAGTAACCACACCTCTCTAGGTACTGGAGCAGAAATATAATTTGGATGCACCCCAAGTCTGCCTCTTCTGTCACAGGAACAAACCAGCTGTGATAAATTCTTACAAAACTGTTTATTTATTTATAACAACTTATCTAAGTCAACATCTTTCAGTTGACCTAGTATCTTTTTGCTTTGGCAGTACAGAATTATCTAATCTTTTTTTCCCTAGTAATTCTAGGCATGTGTGTTGTAGGACCTAAAATTCAATTTCTTTCCCCTTCATACCTCCTTTAAAGGAGTATTTTTGAAAAGGCTTTGTTGGCCTGAAGGTTTACCAATAGTAGGTTTATTTTAACAGCACATGTTATATCTGTTACACACATAAATGCTGCATTCAGTGACAGAGAGTAAAAAACACACATTCATTCTTATTGATTCACAGTGATATAGATGAGAACAATATTTAAACCATCACAGAAACACCAAGATGTATTCTAAGACACACAGCAGCTTTGTAAAACTGCTGGATTTGTCACTTTATGGACAAAGCAGATAAGGAAGGTTTACGAGAAACTTCTAAACTTCCCTTTTGGCAGGGGAATTGTGGAGTCAATTTGGCTTAGATATAAGGCAGGGGAGCTTTATGGCTGCTTGAGCTTCTGCCAAAAGGAGAGCCCTGCTCAAAGCCCTTTCCTTATCCAGGACTGGGGAGGGCTGCAGAGTGTGCAGTTTTATTGGACCAAAGGACAGAGCTGGAAAGAGCAGAGGAACTTTTGGGCACCCAACCCCTTGCCACATTTGAAAGAGCTGCTTGGCATAGTTTTTCTGGCTGACAGGCCATAATTAGTTCCCAGAATCACTTCTGTGCCACCAAAGGGCAGGAGTAGGTTTGAGTATCTGCCTTCACTCATGACTAGTGCAGTTGGGGTTTAGTTGCATATTGGGAAGAAAAAGCATGGATTTTTTTAAACAAACCCAACAATAGCGATCCATACTGCCTGTGCTAAAGGCAGGGACAGCAAAAATGGATCTGGGAGGGACAACGTTATTACCCCTTCTGAGAAGGCTTGACCAAAACCCTGTAGTGATGCCCACTGGTGATAAAAATCCAAAAGAGGTTGCAGAGTGACAGGCAGAGTTTCCCTCTCTCCCTCCCTTGCATCTGGTGCCAGCAGGAGGAAGAGTGGGGCATGTTGGTGTGCTCACCCCTGCTACGTCCCGATTTTGGTCAGGGGTCTGGCTGTAACCTCATCCCACACACAAACCATGTTTGCTCTGCAAACACACTCAGTGTCAGTGAAAGCTGGGCCAAGTGACCGCCGTTGTTGCATCCACCTGAAAGGAGCAATGCTCTCCTTGGAGACCACCAAGGCTTTTACCATTTGGGGACAGCTACAAAATGCCCCCGTCCCAATCCATTTATGGTGTGTTGGTGCTGCAAGGCAGCAGTTCTTGTACAACTCAGAGCAGCACTGTCTTTTCCCAATCATCTTTTCCACCTGTTTCTGACACTACTTGAGGGTAAGGATTCATTTTCGGATATGGTGGACGTTTTCCCCTAGCCCAGAATCACCCTTCCCTGGAAGTTTCCCTTAGCCCCAGCCAGAACCTTCTCATCACCTGCTGATTTCTCAAGAGCAACTTCAAGGAGCACAGCCTGTCTTGTCACCTTCAGCAAATCTTTTTGAAATTATTGTGGTATTTTTACGCCTTAGACTGCCAGATGGCATGAACAATTCAAAGACAATTTTTTAGAGGTTGAGGGGGGAACAGGCTTAGTTGATTTTAGTACAATTTGTTCTGGGAGAGCATTAGCAGTCACCAAGGGGGTCCTACTGCAATCAGAGCCAGCTCTTTGGACAATTTGCTTAGTAAAGGAAAACCTGATTATAAGGAAATCAGGACCATTTTGATTTTTGAACTGATTTCAGGTCCAGAATTGCTGTGTGCATCACTAAGCCAGCAACATGAAGGCATTATGCTGCATGTGATTACTCCCCTTTAGCAGAGAATGCAATTATATTTAAAATTAAAGATTCCTCTATGATTAAATTTAAAAAGAGGTTCATGTGTGAAATAATAATAGTGATTACTTCTCATGGAGCATTATGTGTAACACTTGTTACTGCAGAAACAATAACGAAAACACTTTGTGTCTAAAACACCTTGTTTAGTGATGAGATGACAGCAAAGAAAGAAGGTAGAAAAGCCTTATTAGCAACCATTCATTAATAGTTCTAACGATCATGTTTGCAAACACTGCAAATAATAAAATGTTCCTCCTTGGGTACAAAGCAGAAAGGCTGTTCCTAGAAAAGAGTCAACTTTTCTTAGAAAGCAGGGATTCAGAGAATTTATGAAACATCATAAATAATTGCCTTGAAATGTGCTCTGAGCATCAATATGTGGAAACAGAGGTAATGCAATCTTTGCATAACAAAAGGAATGTCAAGAAAAGCAGTAGAAACAATAGCAATGCCACCTAGCTGCTGTCCAGGGCTTTTCATGGCAGCTTCCAAAGCACAAAATGGGTAAGAAACAGAACGGAGGAAAGAGTAAATGTATTTCTTTTGTTCCATCGAAAGGAAACCATGAAGCATAAATCAAGGGGAAAAAATCAATTCAGAGTAAATGGAACATGTTATTATGCCAAAATGAAGAGCCTAATAAAAAGAAATATTTTATGTTAGGAGCATTATGATGCTTTTATTTTGCAGTCCAGATTGAATGAAAATGCCATTTTCCAACTCAGAGTTTCAGTTGACAACTTTACGGGGCAATTTGTAAAATTTTTACATTTCCCTCCTGACATTTTGAAAAGAATTGGCTGAGAGTGTGTTTCTCACGGACCAGCAGGTCAGACCATGTTCAAAGCTGCTTTGCCTTGTTCCCACAACTATAACTGCAATTCCCTCCCCAGTGCCCTCAGGAGCCAGGAAAAATTCCTTTTCTCTGTGCCCAGTTTCAATTCCATTTTCCTCCTCCCTCCTCCAGCAACTGGTGGGTTGTATGGTCCCTGGCAGAGGGCAGAGCTTCTGCATGCTGTGACCCATCCTTTGCTGTCTGGAGGTCTTTTCCATGACTCCATGATTCTATGATTGCTGCCAGAAAGGAGATGCTGTATTGGAGGGCTGAAGGGAAATTCCTTCAAAGCCAGAGCACCAGAGGCATTTGCAGGTTTTTATATACCATTGCACTACAAGGGACAACTCAATTCATCAGTTTTTTCCTTTGGAGGGGCTTTTGGGATTTGGGGCTGTCTCAGTCAGCTCCCATTCCCCACTTGCAATGGGCAATAGTTCAGTACCTTGCCTTAGCAAGCAGGCTGAAAATCACCAGCCTGAGTAAATGCACCCCATTTAGGAGATGCTGGCTGAAAACTAAAACCTGTGAGGCCAGACTTTCTGCATTTGAGACCCAGGATTTAGCAGGAATACTCCCCAAGTACAGGCACATAAAATACAGGTACATGATACCTGTTGTTTTAAACAGAATATGCTCTCCTCAGGACCCCATCCCATCCTAACTGGAAACTACAAAAGTCTGTGCTTTCAGATTAAAGCCCCTCATACATTCATAATCAAATAAATTGACTAGTTCTTTGTCAGTGGCCAGACTTTAGGTCAGATGATTGTGTCCTTGCTGCTGGTAGGAGAGTCATGACTGCATCATCCATGGCTCATACAAAACAACACATACACGGCACAGAGCCCCCACTAAGCACCTTTTTGACTTGTATCTGTAAAGAATAGTTAATGTACTTATACATCTCCATCATAATTCCGGGATTAGGAGAAACCCTCCCATGTTTAGGAGCTTGCACATGACAGCACTAAAAAGACGACACGCAAATGCAACACGTTTTCGTCTGGAGATAAACGATTTTGTGCTGGCAGGGGAAAAGCTCTCCCACATTTTCCCACTACCTGCAGCAAGATGTCATTCATAACAGAGATGTTCTTGGGTTTGAACATGACAACACATGCCTTGGGTCCTGGCTATTTCACGTGTGTGGATCATTCTGCTTGTGAGCGTCACAACTGTAGGGGGACACATTTTGGCTGCTAATAAACTTCACAGTTATGAGAATAATAATACAGAATGGGCTTGGTTTCTTGCAAGAAGTTTTTAAGGAAAGCTTCATGTAAAGAGAAACTTGTGAAAAGGAGGTGGTAAGTGTGTGTGGCTCTGTTTCCCCAGTTTACACAGTGCACTTTGAAGTGCAGCCACAGGACCTGGTCCTGTGCCTTATTACTTTGACAATCTGTTATGGGTACAAGGGAAGGCCAAAGCAGTTTTTGCTTCCCCTGCCCTCTTGGGAGACATGTAAAGCCCTCTGGCTGTCCATGCTTTACACACATTAGCACACTCCTGACATCCAGTCTACAACCAAACAACTCGTTCCCAGCACAGAAAGTCTGGAATATAAACCGTATTATGGTTTCAGAGGTGGTTGTCTCAGAGATCAGGGCTCACCTTTACCTGGATAACAAAGGCAATTTAGGCATTGCCCATCATTCAACCTAGCACACTACAGTGTGTTTTGCTGTCAGAATGTTACAAAGATTTCAAGGTGGTAAGGAAAATTAAATTTTGGGATTGACGTGGGTTTCAGTATAGAATTAAAACTTAACAGAAAAGGTAAGCCTTGGATAAAAATTGGACAGAGAAGTTGATTTGCCTATTCAGGAGGTAACAAGACTTCCATTTGGGCCAGTCTTCAGGAATGGTCATTGCTGGATTCTCAACAACAAGAAATGTGACAGATGTAACTTGCAAGGATATTGTGATGAATTGGTCTTTAAACTTCCATTATAATTACTTTGTTGCTACTCATTCAAATCCTTTTGTTCCCTAAACCTTGATGTCTGTATTCCTGACTAAAAGGAAGTAATGCCATTTTTAAGCCTGCAGAGCTGCCCAGAACCGGTGGTGTGGATGAATGGCCTGTAAGTAGTATTTATTTTATATTAGATTTGTTTATTGTAAAAGTGATGTGATTCTGCAATGATATCATTGAAATTACAAACTGAAAATATAGTTTTTTAATGAGCAAGTTCTACAATGGATTTTTCTTTTCCAATTGAATTTCTCTTTCCTTGCTTTCGTCCCTTCCTCTGCCAGGTCATTGCAATCCTGTATCTGAAATCAGTAACTCTCTAAATTTTCTGTTGATACTAAATAAGGAAGTTCTCCCATTTCCACATCAATGAAACTAGGATGCTCCCAAAGAACTTGCTTTATATCTTTGCTCGCTGTATTCAGGTGGGTGTAACACCATAATCAGAGGGTATGATTTAGCTATGATTCACCAACTCAAAATCAATAATACAGTTTCTATTTCAGTGAGGCCAACAATTGTGAAAAGAACTAACAAAACTGTGGATCTCATCTGCATTCAGTAAATGTGTGAGGTTATTTTGTTTGAAAAGGAAAAAGAACCAGAACTGATAATTGCCTTAATCTGTGACTTCATTGTTTCAATGCAAAATATTGCAATCAGTGAACATTCCTCTCTGCTCGTGATCTCCAGTTTATGGACCAGCTGACTGCTGATGGCATATTCTGACATGCTTTGTCTGGATAAAGATTAATTCATTTTGTGGCCCAATAACTCACACTGTGGACTTTTGAAAACAGTGCACAAATCTGGATAAACTCTTGGGTGAATTTGCTTGCTCACACAATGCACATTTTTCATCTGCAGCTCCTGTACTCACCAAGACCATGAGTCCAGCACTGGAATACCAGGAGTACTGATCTAAAGCCCACAAAATCCAGTTTATACTACTTATTTCTGTGGGATTAAAATCAGAAACTTAATTACCTGAGAAGGGCTGTGCAGCATGGCATTGTGAATTATTGCATTTAATAGTCTTGTGACATTATCAATATATATGGTGGCATACAACAAGTAAAATGCCCTAAGGGATTCATAAATCTCTTAATTTATAAGTGATTTAGTTAAGTGAATGCACAGTGGAAGAATAAAAATATCAGGGAAACCATCATTCTTTCAATTCTTTCCCTGCACAGTATTTTATCTGTGGAGTTCTTGCTATGTAAGACAGGGAGTAAAAGAGCACAATTGCCTTATAGTGCGATGGACCTGTCATGTGGAGAAGGTTTTTTTTTTCTCTTAAAAGCCAAGAAATCACTTGTCAATGTCAAGTCAGCCATCCCCAGTGTGACACTTGCTTTGTGAGCCCCAGCACAGCTCGGGGGGCGACAAAGCAGCACCGCACACTTGGATCCCGGAGCTGAATGTGGACAAATGTAATACTCAAGTGTGGCTTTCACGATGAAATAAAAGATATCTCACCCATGAAAGGGGATTATTATCTCTGCCATGGAAGTGTGGCCCCTCATTAAAATATCCATGGTCAAGTCCATCTCTTCCAGTGAGAGCTTCTTTTTACTCCGTGGCTTTGTTTCAGTTGTCAATGCGCACATTTCGGTTTGAATCAGACTGTGGGAATTACAAGTGAATCCGGTCAAATTCTCATGGAACTTTTACCCACTCTATTTCATCCTGTAATTCAGGATAAATAATAATAGCTCTTTTTCCAGGCAGCGTTTCACTGGTCACTAATGTCACTTTGCAGAAGTTAGTATTGCGTAGGCTTGCTTATATTGCATAATCAGCCAAACACTTAATATATTCTGAACATTTTTATTTTAAAAATCTGCTAATTAAAGAAGAAACACTATTCCTGAAGCAGGTTGAAATGCAGGATAAAAATGAAGCTCTTTTTTGTCTCTCCTATTTAATCTTTTAAAAATCGAAATGCTGAAAATACGTTTTGATTTTGAATTTTGAATTGTTCAATGATCTTTGTTTAATAATTATTCAGACCTTGTGTCCTTTGATTATTCTGCCTATTCCTCAGTTAAGTGAGGAATTTTACCTGTAAATTGGGAATTTCTTCAATAGCGTGGAAAATTCAGCCCTTAAAGCAAGGAGTTGCTAAGCCACTTGCTATCTGCAGCAGCAGGAGTGAAAAGATATGCCATGCCTTAGTTACCCCCAGGTAGTTAATGTCAGCTACATGGTGATAATCCTTCAATACCATGGATATTTCAATTAAAAAGGGGTGACCTGCTCCCCATAGTCTGTCATGCTGGACACTGGCTTCAGCAGCCCTTTGTCCTGTTTTCAGAGGATTCTTTTTACCAGTCACACTGGAAGTCAGGGAGGATTTGAAATGAGGGTAGGTAAATCTTTTACCTGCCTAAAAGCAACAAAACCTGCTTGAAATAGAAAATTAACTGGGGCCAGAGAGCAGTCAGCACATGTGCTTATGCTTAACTGCAGTGAAAAAGGGGGTCTCACTGAAAAGGTCCTGGTGACTGATTATTAAAAGAAGCACATGGAGAGGCACTGGTTCGGTGTAGGAGGCTTTTTTTAAGGAATGGGGATCTGAGGGGATGACCAGAGACAAATGGGAGAAGTTTGAGATCAGTCCAATTCCCGTATTTCCTTTACAAGCCAAAAAAAAAAATGTCTATTCCCGTGAGTAAACATCCATCAGATGTTTCCAGGAGCTGGGAAGACTGCAAAGACAGAAGATATCTCAAGAAGACAGTAACATGTCTGGTGTCCATGGCTGATGTTCCAGGCAGGATGCAGCACAGTGGTCCTGGCCCAGATCAGGTGCTGCAAAAGGGGATGAAGAACAGGATATCCACATTCCAAAATTCACCATCTGCTCGCTAGAGCAGCAATAGAAATTACAGCACCCAAACCTTCTACCCACTCTTCTGGTTTCTTCAGGTAAATCTATGTCCTGGTATCTGGTCACATTTCTTGCACACTGTGAGGGATTTTACACTGATGAGTGTACTTAATCTCTGTAGGTAGAGCTTTAATCTATTCCTAAATAAGTTATCAAATGCACAGGAACCGAAAAAATTAAATGTGACTTGTAATGCTGCACACACAAAGCACCCTTTGGCAAAAGAACACATTAATTCATCAACCTCCAAGGTACTATTTGTGAAAATACATCATTTCCCATATTGGATATCACTCCCAGTTAGCTGCCCCATGGCCAGCAATATAAAAACACATTTCTCTGTTTGTAGTTTTCTTTTGTATACATTCTTCCTCTACTTCAGCCGAAGGGAATTTAACAGTTATGTTCCACGTTGTTCCATGAAGCCTTACCCCTTGATTCATATACGTTCTGACAACATACTTCAAGTGCTTTATTTTAATAAGGACTGTTTTCATTACACTGTTTGGGACTTGGTGGGAGAAACACACTCAGAGAGTTGTCTGCCTCTTAAAAATGTAGCTAAAGGCCTTCAAGGTCCTGTTCCTTGGGCCATAAAACTTGTCTGTGATGATTGAAATGAGGATTCTGTTTGACCTTTTGTGGCTTAATTTCACGCTTCATTTCCACTGCTGCCACTGCTCCCTCCACGCCGTGGGCCAGGGCTGTGTCCCTGGGACAGGGAGCCTCCTCAGCAGCACCACACAGGGAGGTGAGTGTCTGTTCTGGGTCCAGCCTCTCCTCCTGACCAAACCAGTCACTCAGTTGTGCCACAAAACTGACCTCCTAATCTCCAAATAAAGTGCTCAGTTGTTTTCAACTCTCTTCAACTCAACTCTCTGCCTAATGTGGCCATATATGGTACAGTAACTGTGTATTCTTTGTTTATTCTTAAATTATCTTCCCCCTGTGTTTTTTAACGATATAGATCTAATTGTAGTCCATAAATGTATATTTTGTATCACCTAAATTTGCCGATTGATCTACTGGATATTTCTGTAAATGTTGCTTTTGATACTCTGGTTTCACTCGTGTAAACAGAGCGATGACTCACATCCTGGTCTACCCAACGTGTACCTGTAATCAGTACCATCTGCCACCACATGCTCTATTAAACCTCTGCTCCTTGTCCTTTTAAACCATTTCTCCTTGTTCTTGTCCTTTGTCTAATTCAGTCCTAGTGGAAACAAAAACAAACAGTTAAAACACAGACATGTGATGAGCTTGCAAAGTATAGCAAAATGCCAGTGCCTGTTCTAAATCTAGGGCAAGAAATTTAGTTTCTCCAGAGCTGCAGGAGGAGAATGTTTCCTAATTTTGAGCCAAGACCCGCATTGCAGAGGGCAGTGCTACAACCTCAGCAGCAGCAGCATGGAAATCATCATCAGGAATCACCAGTGGCAGTTCAATCCTGTGGATCTTCATGTTTTGTCATTTATGCAGGGAGATGGCCCTGACTGATTCTCTGAGATGTGATGTGTCATGGACACATGCTATTAAAAAGCCATCCATAAAAAAACAGCACAGGGTGCTGCTAATCAGAGTTCAAATGTGGTTTTCCTTCAGTCAGTCTCTAGAGAAAAACAGGGTTTTTTTCTGTGTGCTTTTGTGCTTTACTTTTGAATAAGAAATGACATTTGGAATCAAACATTATTTATTCATAAATAAAATAGCAAATAAGTTAAAACATCTAAGAATAGTAAGTGTGTGAATGTTGTCCTAGCACAAGTAGAGGTAAAGGCAAAGAGGACTGAAAGTCACTAGAGAGAGGTGGAAAAATGGTGAAACAGTGATATTCGTGGCTGTTTGAAAATAAATATGCATTCTTTGGTTTTAGAACTTGTGGAAGAGATGTTCTGGAGATGAACCACTCCAGGTTCAACAGCAGCATGGGCTCAATGATGCCGTAAAAACACATGGCACCAGGAGCGCTGTGCAGGCAGCTGCCTCACTGCATCTGCCTTGGCAGCAGTCACAGTGTCCCTGTGCCAAGCCAGCCCACAGAAATGTGCATGAACACACCCAGGACACATCCACGGCCGATGAAATTCCACCCAGGAAGTCAAGCACCATCCGAAGTTGAAGCTCCTCCAAAATGCCTGACCTGGGTGATTCTGAACTCTGCATTAGATTAGTTTTTGTTTGGGTGAGGAAACTGTGAAGAAAAGAAAGGAGACCATGGTTATAAACAAGTGCCTTGCAAGCTGGAAATCAGCAGAAGTGTTTCTGCAGCTCAGCAGTTTCCTGTTAGCTCAGCTGGCTGGAGCAGGCAGACCTGGGACCTCCACACCACGGAAACCCATCTGATTCCTACTCGGTCCAAATTTATGGGATTTTGATCTGTGGACCAAAATCTATGAGGTGATCTTTTAAATCAGATAAGCAGAACTCTGTATATCAAACAGAATGGCAATTACTTGGATCAACAGGGACGTTCCTGGTGGTGCATCACTTCCAAAAGGCCTGGAACGCTGTTGGTGTGGTGAAACATAGTGACTTTGCCAGGAAATGTAAAAAAAAAAACCCAAACAAACCAACAACAAAAAACAAACAAACAAATAAATAAATTTTAAAAAACAACAACCACAAAAAGCCCCCCAAAAATAAAACCAAGAAACAAACAATCAAAAAACAAACACAAAAAAACCCACAAAAAACCAAACAAAAAACAAACACGAAAAAACCCACATAAAAAATAATTTTTAAAACCCCAAACAAACACACACACACACACAAAATACACCAAAAAACCAAGAATGACTTGCCCATGCTTATCAGCAATGATGATAATGATGCTTCATTCAAATGTAAATCTAATTATAGAAATAAAATCACAGGCCTAACAAACTGTGTTTAATCTTATGGGTTATTATTACCTTCATTTCCTCATTGCTCAATTAGTCTGATTAGTTCTTTCTGGGCAGGATCTTCATTAAAATCCTGTCCCCACTGAGGCAACATTTGCAAGAGATTCATATTGAACAAAACACAATTAGAATGCTTAGTAATTAAGCCCCCAATGTGTTTCACTTTGGCGTGGTGAGTTCTCCTGAACAGTAGAATTTCATTTAAAATTTGGCCTGTATATGCAAATGTTACCTAAGTATCTTTCAAATACTCAGTAACGTGCTTGGGAAAAGGTAAAGAGTGCAACACATTTTTTGGTCTGTATAGAAATCTTAATGAGCCCTCTTATCTTTACAGGACTTGTGGAGCTGAGTACATCTTCTGTCCATGTCATTCCAATCTTGCTTTATTGTCCTGCTTAGGCTACTGTCTTATTACTAAAAATTTAAAAATAATACACTTGTAATTATAAATTAGTTTTAAAGTGAATTATATTATTTCTTTGTATGTATCTCCCTGTACACTTATGTAACCTTTTTAACTGATTTTTCACTTCTTAACAGCCACCATATCCTACCAGAAATGTCCCAGAGTTGAAGATGAACAAAAAATTACCAAGGTAAAACCAAAGATCATTTCCTTTCTGTTCAGATTCATTATGCCCAGATTCAAAGTTTTCAATATGAACATCTTTCACTCAGTAAAATATTTCTATATTATAAAAGAAAGGGATGTTAGAGACCAAAGGATGTATTTTCAATTACAGCCTCTCCTCCTCTCATGCAGATTTGGTGTTTGGATTTACTGCTTTAAGACTTTAAAGGGATTCCAGGGTCACAGATAAGCAAATTGAAGAGAAAAAAAGAAAGTGCTGTGAAAGTTTAGAGGTAACAGGAATAGCAAGGTGAAGACACCACTTGCAATATTTCATAGCGCCAGGAACCGACTCCTCACACCACTCAAGATATGAAAAATTATGCTCAAAGTCTTAATTAAAACTGAACACGGAACAAGCTTGAACTCAAGATCCAATAAAATGCCCACCCTGGAAGAGTGTCTAGAACACCCTGAGCAAGAACAAACCACCTTGGCTTTTCAGTCCCCTCTACCAGAAGACAGAAAGCTGCACAGAATTGTTTGGACTTCAGGCCAGCTGATTTAAACCCCAAGTGAAAGCCTTCACATGGGTGGACATCCCCTTTTCCTGACATCACAGAGCTCTTCCACCCCCGCCAAGGCTCAGCTGAGCTCCACACAGCCTTGTCTCTTGGAGAGACCCCACCAGGGAATAGTCTGCCACCATCTGAATACTGCAGAAAACGTGCTGGGAACCTTGGGGGATTGCCAACATATCCCAGTACCCCGGTCTTGTCAACCAGCTAACTCAAAGCAATTACTAACTTATGCAAAAGCCCAGTGAATATCTGCATTGTATGCTACACAACGTAAATATGTTTGTGATTATTTACAATGTGTAAAATAAACAATGTGGACACAAAAGTTAGGAGGAACACAGGCAAGAGCCTGGAAGAAAAAGCATGCTTCAGCGGCTTACACTAATTTGCATTTGGGAGGTTCTTGATGAATGCAACCTGAGACAAAAGCACGGGGAAACCAACACATCCCCAGCAAGGCAAATGGACAGAGGAAATGTCCTCCTTGGAGCATCAGAAGAATAAAAGAGAATATCCATACAGAAGCTGTGTTGGCTTGAGTGAGAATTCCTGTCACACAGATCAGGGAAAGAAATGTTCTCTGATAAGCACAGAAATAGTGAAAAGTCCACCCAGACTCTGGGGGTCACTTTCAAATTATTACAATGAAAATGTAAAAAAACCATCATGACCACAAGAAGACTTTGAGGGAAAGGCCCACCAGCCACCAATGCTCAATGAACAATCATTTGAAAAGAGAATACAACATTAATGATGTACCATTCATCCTTCGGCCCAGCTAAGGAAAACAGATACCAGAAGAAAATGACCTTGGTGAACTTTAAAAGACAAGTCTCTGGCTTTAGTCTGGTTTTGGTTTCGGGTTTTTTTGTTGTTTTTTTTTTTTTGCTCTTGAGCACAAGAGCATTGTCTCTTCATTTCCCTTAATGAAAAGGTTCAGGGAACAAAGAGAGGTTGCTGACTAATGTGGTTACATGGTCATTTTCTGCAGTCCCTGCTGCATCTGGAAAAATGACAAAAAATCACCAGCTGGGTCACACAGAACAACCTCATTCTCTCCTTGGCACTGGTAACTTGTGAGTCTATTGCCTGGCTGGCAAGTGGTCTTGTCCTCGGTTTATTGCACTGTCTTTGCAATTTTCCCCTGCAGGGCAGGCCAGCAACAGGGTACAAGATCCTGCTCCCAGTGGGATTAGATGTCAAGACAGAGCTGCACTTTAATGTGTTCTAGCACTTTCAAATATAAAGACGACAACCACAAAACCCACAAGAGCTACAGCAAAGAAAAGAGCTTGTTTACAAGGTCAAAGCACAGAGCAGCTCAGTGAGTGGAACGGCCTCTCAGTTTGGATTACTCCAGGAACAGACTAAAAGCCCTGTTGTGAGCATTCAGGATAGATATCAAGTGTCTTTCCAGCCCTCCATGTCAAGGTTACCTGACTGATCCCATTTGCTGGAGTTCTCATTAAATTGGTCACAGAAAACAGCCCTGGAGGAACTTCCTGGAGTCCTTCCACCCTGGGTTTCCTGTGAGTCTGCAGTGCCCCTTCAAAAACCCCAAACAGCCAGGACAGGAAGAATAGAAACAGACAGGCATTTGTTGACTAAACAATGCCTGAGTTTGCCAGTGATGTGGGAAGAAAAGAAAGAGAGAAAAAAGAGAGAAAGAGAGAGAGAGAGAGAGAGAAAGAGAGAAAGAAAGAAAGAAAGGAAGAGAAAGAAAGGAAGAGAAAGAAAGGAAGAAAGGAAGAAAGGAAGAAAGGAAGGAAGGAAGGAAGGAAGGAAGGAAGGAAGGAAGGAAGGAAGGAAGGGAAGAAAGAAAAGAAAGAGAAGAAAGAAAAAGAAAGAAAAGAAAGAGAAGAAAGAAAAAGAATGAAAGAAAGAAAGAAAGAAAGAAAGAAAGAAAGAAAGAAAGAAAGAAAGAAAGAAAGAAAGAAAGAAAGAAAGAAAGAAAGAAAGAAAGAAAGAAAGAAAATCAAAAAGCAATGTTTCTGAACCGGTATTTTATCCTTCTCATGCTGTCAGCCAGATCCCATCCTGAGGTGTCGTGACAAACACTGATCATCTTAAGCACCAAGGACCTTTCAGCAAGTTCTAACAGTGGTGTCTTCACGTTAATTCTCAGTTTGGAAAGAATCTGAATATTCGGCACACTGTTGGGGCAGACCTTTGGAGCTGAAAAGAAACAGGGTGAAGGTCAGAGAGCCACATTAAAGCAGGCAAGTGTTAGGAAGCCCGAGAGAAAATTCCCCTTTCAGTCGTGCATGGTACCGCAGTTGAGAGTGTACCGTAACCCTCCCGTTAATTACATCTCCCTTCACCACTTCTGTCTCTGTCAAGTGACTGAATCTGACAACTTTAAATCTTCAGTGTCAGGCTGCTCATGGTCTTTGAATGAGTCCTGATGGCTGTGCAAGACATTTGCAGCTTCAATACAACGACCTGACCGAAAGAACATTAAGTGACAAGATAAGTATTCCAGATAATAGCCCCTGGCAATCCTAGGTGTGCTCAGCTGAAGCCCTTGAAACACAAGATTTCTGCATTTCGTCCATTTATCTCGTGCATTACCACAGATGGTGGTGGATGATAATGATTTTTCCGAGATTTCAAGGTCACAGTGCCACCCTGACTATTTTCAGCTTTGAAAGGGAAAGCTTTTCAGCAGGAGGCACTTCACCAGCATTACTCCTCTGTCATGCAGCCATCAAGGCACACAAACAAAGCCCTTGTGATTGAAAAGTAACCTGAGTGATTTAGACACAGAGTACATGACGTGGTTCAACTAAACAAATAACTTTTGGAAAACTTCCACCTTAAGCTGAACATCGCAAATGACAGGGAATCTTCCAAAAGACATGGCAAGATACTTCAGTGGTGAAAATCAATCACACAAAAGTCTCTGCAAAAGGACTAGATAAATACTCTTTCAATTTAATTTATTTATATCTTCCCTTTTTAAATGGGATATTATTTTGCACTTGAATGCTTACAAAAGAACTTAAAGACATTAATTATAGGCCGAAAGCAAACTGCCTTCTAAGTTTCTCTTTGATGAGATAAATGGTGAATTCCTTAAATTACACAGAGTAAGATTTTTTAACAGAACTCAAATCATTATCATTATTATACCCTTATTGTCACTTCTTCTTTTGTAAATACTCAATTTTTTAACAGAAATACTTTTATGCTGCTTATCTTGTGCATAGTCTGAATATCCCACCTACTCCAGAGTATCATTTCTTTGCTTCTGCTGAGCGAAACCTTTTTGTGACGTTGACAGTGGCCAGTTTCATAGGCAAATTGGGATCAAAAAGTGCTGTTATCTGCCCACACTGAAGAGATCAGACAGTTTGTATTACTTTATTTTACTTTGCTTGTAGCTAACAGCACAACAATGTAACCTCAGTTTCAAATTTATTAGCATAGTTCTTAGTTAACAGAGGTGGCGAAGTGTCCCTGGAAAATTCTTTGGTTATTAGCCTGTGCTTGCATAGCCACTCCCAGGCAGTAAACTAATTAATTAACGCTTCCTTTGGTTTATCTCTGTGTGAAAAGTGGGTAAATCCTTAATGGCAAATATTGTGGTGGTTTTTTTTTTTTTCCCTCAGAAGCATCCATCTTTCTGTGTACTTGCTGTATTTAATCCTGAGGGTGGCACAGCACTATTTTAGGGATGGAAAACAAGGTCCTTTGCACTGGTATCTTACAAGAGGATGGGGATGGAGATCCACGTGGCAGCAAAGACAGAAGTGTTATTGATGTGTTAGAAACCATGGAAGCACCTGTGAGTGGTCACGCAGGAACTGGAGCCTCTACCCCCCACAAGAAAAGTCAGCAGGATCAATAACCCAGCTGAAGAGCATCTACACCACTGCACACAGCACAGGCAACAAACAGGAGGGGCTGGATGGTGCAGCAGGAAAATCAGGGCATAGCTGCCATCACAGGAATGATTGGCACAGCTGGAATACTGCACCAGATGGCCTCAAACTCCTCAGAAGGGACAGGCATGAAAGAAGAGGGGTGGAGTAGCCCTGGGTATTGGGGAGTGTCTCGATTGTCTGGAGCCTGATGATGGTGTTGACAGGGTTGAAAATGGTCAAGAATGAGGGGGAAGGCTCACAAGGTAGATATCCTGGTAGGAGTCTGTTGTAGACCAAAAGAACCCAACCCTTCCAACCAAGAGGAAGAGACAGCTCTGCTTGGTATCTTTATTGAGGATCTGGATGAGGGGATTGAGTGGTCCTTGGTTTGTGGTGGAACCAAGATAGGTTGGATTGTGGATCTGCTGGAGGGCAGGAGAGCTCTGCAGAGGGGTCTGGACAGGCTGGACCATGGGCTGAGGCCAGCAGGGTGAGGGTCAAGAAGGGCAAGTGCTGGGTCCTGCCCTTGGGTCACACCAACCCCCTGCAGCTCCAGGCTGGGGCAGAGGGGCTGGAAAGCTGGGAAAGGCCCCGGGGGTGCTGTGGCAGCAGCTGGACCTGAGCCCAGGGGTGCCCAGGTGGGTAAGAGGCCGATGGCCCTGGGCTGTCCCAGCCCTGGTGTGGCAGCAGGGCCAGGGCAGGGATTGTCCCCTGTGCTGGCACTGCTGAGGGATCAACTCAAATCCTGGGGGCAGAATTCTACAACTCCCTGACAGGAGGGGCAGCCAGCGGGGTTGGGCTCTGCTCCCAGGGAACAGGGACAGGATGAGAGGAAACGGCCTCAGGCTGTGCCAGGGCAGGTTCAGATTGGATAATAAGAACAACATCTTCACTGAGAGGGCGGCCAGGCACTGGAAGGGGCTGCCCAAGGCAGTGGTGGATTCACAGTCCCTGGAAATGTTAAAATAAACTTGTGTCTCTGGCACTTGGGGATGTGGTTTAGTGGTGAATATGGCAGGGCTGGTTTAAAGGTGGATACAATGATCTTAGAGGTGTTTTCCAACCTTAGTGATCCAATGAACAACGAATATCAAGTTTTAAACGAGACATTAATGATGAAATATCATGGAGTCTGCAGACTAGCCATGAGAAGAATCTGACCTTGCCTTACACCTCTGGGAGCCACTGCTGTGTCAGTTGCTGTTACCTCCTTCAGGTTAAAAAGAAAACACTTGGGTGAAGAAATATGGCCAAAAATTAAAGGATGGCTTTGTTCAAGAAGCTTTTCTATTTACCCTGAGGGGATTTTTTTTTTTTACAGGACAGTGAAGCTGACTTTATGAATTATGTCACGTTCTATGAACTCGTCAATGCCGTTGAAGATACTGGAGGTGTACTGAAATAATGGGAGCTTATCTTGAAAAAATTCTGTGGGGGAATACACTCCAGATGTTAGCTTTTCATACCATCTCAGACCAGTATGTGCTGAAACATTTGGCAGATAGAAAGCAGAAGCTTTTTGCAGCTGGCGATATCCTTTGATGAGATCAAGCCTCAGAAACACAATGGTGCCATTCAGTGTAGGAATTATGTCATTTACTGCTGGTGAGATATGGGGCTCTCTTTACAGCAATCTTCCTTTGTTCCCTTTGCAGGAGTTTTAAGAGCTGTGCAAATTCACATCCTCCTAAAATTGCCATCCCTCTGTTTCCTGAGACTCACGTAAAAGAGATTTCAGCAGAGTCCTGTTCCTCACCTCCATTTTCTTCTGCCCCATCCTGCTACAAACACTGGTGAAGGATCTACCACTGTTAATTTACATCACCAATTCCTTCATCTCCACGTAAAAACTCCTTATCATGGAAAAACAAGAGTCTGCATGTCTTCTCTTGTCTTTTTCTATCTTCATTTAGACATTTTTATATGTCTGCTGTCAATATTGTATTTGTAGTAGCTGGTCTGGCAAAGGGAGCCTAAATCTTTGGGTTAAACTTTTTCCTTCTGATTTCCCTCTTTAGTCAGCACTATGTTGACAAAAGTAGTGTTTAATTAACCTACTGTGAACATATTTTAATCTGGTTTTCTAACCTTTTTTCAAGAATGAAACTCTACGAAAGATTTAAGCTATTCTCATTCAAATAGAATTATTTGTGCTCCAAATAAAAGTATTTGCACTCCAAATCCAAAGTCTATTCCCTGCTAGTGTTAAACCACTCTTACTTGAATGTACTTTAAATACCTAAATTGGGACCAACTAACATACAGAGTGATTAACACACAGGATAAGGAGCCAAGACATTACCTTAAGGTGACAGAACATACAGTTAATTCCATTATTTCAAGCAGGGTGGATCTGATGACTGTTCCTCAAGGGAGCTGAGAGAATTAAATGAGGAACATCCTGAATATTTATTTCTCAGAAAATCCACAGTCTGTGTGTGAAGAACCAGAAGAGATGAGAAGGGCAAACAGAACTGATTAAAATGGAAGAGTGGCACAGGAAAGGAGAGGTACCAGGAGAGGTCACACTACTGGTGCTGCCTGGATGCCAGGAAAAAAAAACAAACACAGTGATAAACAGGTAACAGATTTGTCTAGAGGAAACCAAGGCAAATCAAATAAACCAGCTTTTGTCATGAGTCCACGAACCTTGCTGTTCTTAGGAAATATAATGGCTTAATTATAGCATTTAATGGCACTTCATATAACATTCTAAACAAACTCTAGAAGAAAATATTGTGAATTTCTTGTAAACTGACAGAGACATTGATCCTGTTGGGTATTCATTTGTTCCTCCCTTTAAACTGAAAGAATCTCTCAGGTAAGTTTTTACGTGTGTTTTTCAATGTCTTAAATTTCAATTGTAATTATTTTCATTCGATTGCAAGTATTTTCCTGAAG
Source organism: Climacteris rufus (assembly GCA_013398175.1). NCBI lineage: Eukaryota > Metazoa > Chordata > Aves > Passeriformes > Climacteridae > Climacteris > Climacteris rufus. The sequence continues at coordinate 135,462 of VZRZ01001157.1, forward strand.
AAAACAGGTGAAGGCATAAAGTATGCATATTAACTCTGCACAAAATAATCATCAAACAACTGTTGATTAAAAGGAGTAAACTAAGAATTTTTTTGGTCTTTGGCAGGACAGAACAACCTTCACAAACAGAGGGATGGGGTTTGTGGTTGGAGATAAAGGAGCGTGGGTTAGGTGGTGGCTCACAAGTTTAACATTCTGTTCCAAAAAACAGATAACACTATCATGGGACACCTAAAAACGGATTGCATGCTGAAAAACAAGTGAAATTCTCCTGCTGCTCTACTGGATGATCTCCATTGGAATTTTGTGCGGAACTTCAAGAAGGGAGAGAAAAAAGAACAATCAAATTTCTAAAAAAAAACCCCAAAAAACCATAACTTGAAAGGAACAACCGAAACTCTAAATAATTTCTTTGAAATGTTTCCTAGACATAATATCTTGGGAAAGGCCAGGGCTCAGGAAGGTCTGTAGACAAAACACCATGAATTTGCTTTTGAGCTTTTCATTGAAGAAATGAAAGGTTATGATCACAATCTCCACGTGGTGTTGCATCCAAAGGAAAAGCTGTGTATTTTTCATTGTGGTTATCCACTGAATTCTTGTTTTTAGCCACAAACTGTACCTTTCCAGAGTTTTTCACATCATCAAATGCCTACCCCTCTGACTTGTAATTATTGTAGAGATAATTATTTCACTTTACAATTTTTTTTCATAAAAGGAATGTATTTATTAATCAATGGATGTTAATACTTTCTTACCATTCATTAGCATGGAATGAATGGGAATAGCTCTCTAACCTCTAAAGGTATTCAAATAAAATATCCCATCTGTCCTCCAACAGATGCTCTGAAGAGGGTAGGTGTCTCATGGGTCCTGTTATGTGTTTGACAGCTTCAAACAAATGTCTTTTGGCATTCAGAGGTGTCTAAAACAGTATTGGAGACATAGAATTAGGCACCTGAATTATTCCCATTGGTAGCACATTTTTACCTGAAGAAGAGTTTTATTTAAGTCTTAATTTCATTTTATTTACATTGCATTAAAAAAATCCATGATCACTTAATGAAATATACACATTGTTCTTTGTAATAAAGATAACATAACAGCACAGAGCTAAGCCACAATTAACAGCTTTCATGAAAGTCGCTGTCATGCACAAGGGGCATTTCAGACGCAGTTCGTATTCCTCAGGTCTGCAACAGTCTGGTGGCACAGAACAAGGTTGGAGCAATAAATCAGAAATTATGGAATGGTTTGGGCTGGAAGAGACCTTAAATCCCATCCAGTGTCACCCCTGCCATGGGCAGGGACACCTCCCACTGTCCCAGGTGCTCCCAGCCCCGTCCAGCCTGGCCTTGGGCACTGCCAGGGATCCAGGGGCAGCCACAGCTTCTCTGGGCACCCTGTGCCAGGGCCTGCCCACCCTCCCAGGGAACAATTCCTTCCCAATATCCCATCTGACCCTGCCCTCTGGCACTGGGAGCCATTCCCTGTGTCCTGTCCCTCCATCCCCTGTTCATGGTCTCTCTCCCTCTTTCCTGCAGCCCCTTCAGGCCCTGCAAGGCCACAGTGAGGTGACCCCAGAGCTTCTCCTCTGCAGGCTGAACCCTCCCAGCTCTGCCAGCCTTCCCTCCCAGCAGAGCTGCTCCATCCCTCTGAGCATCCTGGAGCCTCCTCTGGCCTGGCTGCAGCAGCTCCAGCTCCTCCCTGTGCTGGGCCCAGGGCTGGGGCAGCTCTGCAGGTGGGGTCTCAGCTGAGCACAGGGGCAGAGGGGCAGAATCCCCCCTGCCCTGCTGCCCACGCTGGGGCTCAGCCCAGCACAGGGGTTTGGGGTCCCGGCTCTCACCCACAGCACCCCCAGGGCTTCTCCCAGGGCTGCTCCCTCTGCTCATCCCAGCCTGGATCCAGCCCGGGGCAGCACCAGCACCCGGCCTTGTTCAGCCTCCTGAGATTCCCGGGGGCACTTCTGGAGCGTGTCCAGGTCCCTCTGGATGACCCCATCCCTCAGGGTGTCACTGCACCCTCAGCTCGGTGTCACCTGCAGAGCTGCTGAGGTGCCCCTGATCCCTCTGTCTGTGTCAGGGATGGAGATACTAAATGACTCTGGTCCCAGTACAGACCCCTGAGGGACACCACTGGTCCCTGAATGTCACTGAGCTATCACTGGAAAAATCAGTGCATGTGCAGAAAGCTGGGAGCTGCCCTGCCCCAGTAGCAGCACCCTGAGGAGTCACCACAAGGCACCCTTTCTCTCCTGGAGGAAAATGCAGTAAATAACTTTGACTGAAGTCGCCAACAATAATCCATGGTTTAAGGGTTTTAGAAAGAACATGCACATACCCAAGTTACATCCAGAGGACACCAAAGAAAGTGATTATTCAGGGTGATATTACCCAAGGTTGGCAGTGAAGAAGCCTTTGAAGAAATTCACATCTTCCTTTGATGACACCTAAGTGCTCTCCCTCCCCTGCTCCTCATGGGTTTGGCCTTGGATTCAAAGGGCCTTAATTCATTGAGTTTTCCCTTCTCCTGAGGAGTTTTAGGTTACACAGACATCCAAACTCTCATTGAACATCTATAATCTATCTCAATGTTGAATTCCTTAATGTTGTAAGGTTGGCAAGTCCTCACAAAGGTACACACAAAGCTGAGACCCCGAGTCTCAGTGTTACATTCTCAAGGACATACAAGCATCCTCTAATTCTTTGTAGGATGGGTTGTAAATATCTGCTATTCTGTTCTTAGTCTTTCCAGCTGACAGCCACTGAATTAATTCCCATGGTTCTTTATCTGGGTTGAATAATAGCTGTTGATTTTCAGAGTGCACAAGTTCTTCCACAATGTCCCCTAAAATTGCAGGTCAGGTTACTCAGCTATTCAAGCCCTGCACATCTGATCCCCAAGAGAGATCAGCAAAGAAACCTTTCGCCCTCATAGCACCAATCATTCCTCCAGGTCCTTCAGCAAACAGTGCAATTTGATTTATAGCAATGAAGTGTATCAGGAAGGGAATCAGAGGCAGGAATTGTCAACAGAGGATATTGCCACAACCAGAAGCCACTAATTGCAGAGTGGTAAACCTGCTTTCAGAAGCCATCACAGCGCCCAGTAATGCCACAGGTTGCTGAGTAGCAATGGCAGTTGTACATAGCAACTGCTCTTCCTGTTTAAATAAACCACAAGTGCCCAGAGACTGTATCAATAAATCACAGACGAGAATTGGAACTTCATTCAAGGTGCTGTTCTGCATTCACAGCCAGCCTTTGCTTGGCCTTTCATTTTATTTTTCTGCTAATATTTGTTTCTCCTTACCCTCAATTTGGTCAATTTCTTTATTTGGTTTCCCACACAGACATCTCTCATACTTCTGCCAAAAAGCCTAAACCAAAAGGGTTCTTTTTCCATTTATGTTTAAACAACACCAAGCAAGGCCCACAGTTGTGACTGTATTTGTTAGCTACCTTGAGCAAAAAGGGAGTTTATGGGTTTGATTTTAATTTTGCTTTTCAGTGTCACATTTTCCACTAATGCACTCACTAAATTGTCAATATTTTTAAGTACTATTTTTTTATATATTTTTACCCATTTAGTGAATATTCCAGTGGAAAACACTTGTATTTACTCATGTTTGGCTGAGTCCTTTTGGAAAAAAACACTGCACATCTTGCCATTTATTTGTGTAATTTTTTTTACAAGTTTCTAAACAGTTCCTCTGGTATAAAATGTCTCCATCTTTCCTAACCATAGAGATAATGTGTGACAATAACCACAGGCTCTGTTCAGCTTTTATGTCCACTGAGAACTTTCTTCTGCCTGAAATCATAGTCCTCAGTGTTGATAAAAAACCTCTGAAATTATTGACAGATATTTCTACGTTTACTTGTTTGATAATACAATAATAGTGTGCTAATAAGCTTATTGGTGGTTTTTAAATAAGGAAAAAAAGGAAGAAAGAGTAGTGGAGTGTAGCAAAGGAATGTTTTGTCCAAATACCACAGATAATTTTGTCAGTTTCACCACACTGATAACAATGTAATAAATTAGGAGACTCAGGGACAATATATTCTGCCACTTGCAAATAATGAACAATAATACACTCATACCAATATCTCTTTTCCTTTTTACTCTCTGTGAAAATCACCTGCACAGTTGGCATTCCTTGACACTGTCCTGTGGGGAGTTTACACCTGGACCTTCTTCCTGAGAAGAGAGAACACTTTCCACCTTCTGCTGTCCTGTGGGGCCCTCTGAGCCACAGCAAAGTGCATTGCTGGCAGTGACCTGACAGCATTGGTTTCAGCTGTTGGCTGAAGAGTTGGGTGGAAAGCCTGTGGAATTGTGTGTAGAAGAACATGCATGCACCATGAACTCAAGCATCAACATAAACTGGGCAAAAGGGGTGTTAGGGGACAGCTTGGCCAGGGATGAGCCTCTGCCTGAAGAGGGACAAGTGTGGGCTGGGGTCTCAGACGTCCCCACCTGCAGGTGACTTCCTCTGCAGTGATTGTCTTCTCCCTCTGGACACCCCTGGCTGTGTTCTTGAGAAGGTGGAAGCCCCCAGGACAGTCTCCCTGGACAGGGGGCTCCTCAACAAGACAGAACCCACCCCAGGGGAATATCCCACTGGAGCTGCCCCGCAGTCCCTCCCTGAGCCCAGGAGCTGCTCCCAGAAGGAGAGGTGGGCTCTGCACTGGAAAGGAATCACGGGGGATAAAGCAGTACCATGGCCTCTTCCTCTCCCAGTGCAGGCCAAGCTGCCCCCATCCCTGGGGAATGTGAACCTGGGCCCTCGCTCTGGCAGGAGCCACAAGATGAAAGGGAGAGGGAGCAGCAGCTGAAACAACAGGAGCAATGGAAGCAGGAGAGAGTGCAGGGGAAATGAAAACGAGGAGCAGCGGCTGCTGGAGCAGACAGAAACAATCCAGGCTTTATTTCCTGAGCTTTGGGACCCGGGCTTTCTCCTCAGTAAACAGCATTTTTGGGAACAGGAATGAGCAATGTTCTGAGAAGCTGTTTCAGCATGATGTGTGGGGAAAACTAAAGGTTGTGAAGCACCATCCTGCATACAGCTCTTTCTTGGTCGAAGATCCCGTGTACCTCCAGGTGTGTTTTCACCACATTCATTATCCAGTGAAACACAGGCAGCACATGCACTGTCTTTATTTTCTGGGACCCGTGGTTTTGACAACATCTTGTTGCTGAAGCTATCAGTGCTGTAGCTGACCATCTGAAAGCAAAATGTCAGCTTTGTAGTACCGAGCCGGTACAAAGCACTTTTGAAACCTCCCCACTTGAAAATGGTTCTTGATATTTTTATGTTTGCCTCTTTCGGAAAACTGAAGGGAGAGCTGCCTGTGAACTGCAAGCAGATACAAAGCACAGCACTGTCCCCCTTTGCAGATCGTTTTCTCATAATATTTTGAGGGGAAATGACAGAAAACTTCCATGAAATAGTAAATATTAAGTGATCGTGTTGGTTTCTTTCTCCATCACTCTAAAATTTTCTTTTCTAGCACAAAATCCTTATTCCCTCTTGTCATTGTAGTTCCTTCTAGTTGGAATTTCATTGCTAGCATTAAGTTCCTTGAAGTATGTGATTCCACTATGTTACATTTCAAAATTCTAGCACTTTCTTTTCATCTTTTGAATGTCTTTTGACATTCCTCTCGTATTCTTTCACACTGTTCAGGTGAAATTTTTCAAGTGATACTCCTTTTACCAACAGGAAGTCAAAGCTTTCACTTAGGGGTATTAGTCATGGAAACATCAGACACCCAAAAACACCGAGTGATTTTCATAAAATGGCATCTCCCAGAAAATGCTTTAAGTGGAAGCTGAGGTATTTCCCCTGGGACCAGTGGCTCTGAGGTGAGGAAGATGAGAAGAGAAACATTGTCCTCTCTGTCCACTCCAATTGAATACACATGAGTTAGACTATCAGCATTTCACCAGATTTAGATAGGTTCTATCTTCATTTTTCCATCTTCTCAGCTTTTGAATGTCCTACTTTTCATGAGTTTTGGAAACATTTCTTACCAGTGCATTACAATCAGGTGGACTAAAAAAGAAGGATTCATACACCAGAGGAAAGGAAAAATACACCTAAACCTGTTCTGTTATGTTGGCACTCACCAATTTGCTTTCAGTTTCAGGTCTTTCTTCTCCCATGTTATGATTATTTGGGTTTTGACAGATGTTCTTGGGATGTTTGTGTCTGGTGAACTCCTATAATTTTTAATTTTTTTTCAGCTACAGTCCTATAAAAATTACAAGGCTCTCAGGTGAGCTTAATTTTTTGAAAACTACACTTTCTGGATGTAGCCACCCTTCTGAATAGGGATGGATTGAAACACCAGCCTTCAGGCTTTCCTGAAACAGGACATGGTATGAAGAAATGCCTTAACTTGACTGAACTCATCAGACTACACTGATCTGTACCTCATAAAGATTTGTCTCCATACCAAATCTTTGACACCACAAGCCATGTATCCTTCCTCCCCACTCCCCAAGAGCAGGCAGCAGCGTGAACAGTGATAATGAGTGACAACCAGCTGAGCAGCCATGGCACACAGAGTGAGCACCAGGCAGTGTATTACCCAAAACCTTGATTTTACACTTATTAACCAACATTTTTCACTAGTTAAGGCTCATCTCCCAGAAGCATCTGTGGCTGCTTTGCCCCACAGAGGCTCAGTGCTTTGGAACATCTCTGTCTGGATCTGGAATACCTCTGCACCGGTGCCATGGGGATAAAGTCCTTTCTCCCATCTGAGTTCCATTAGGTGACCCAACTGACACAGACACCAACATACCACAGATATGAGCATGGCGCTCCTCAAATAATAATTTACAGAAACTTTCATTGGCTCTGCCCCCTTAAACTGCTGAACTGACTGCTTTCAGTTTCTACTTCAAAGGCAGTTTTTCATTTTAAAGGTTCCTTTTAAAAAACTGGTGGGATTACAACATAAACAAATTGTATGTAAGAAATCCATTTGCAGAGGAAATAATATGCTATAAATCTTGAAAGATTTGATAAGAATCCAAAGCAGTCCCCAGTCTGGTTATAAATTCATCATCTCACAAAGGCAAAATAGCTCATTCCACAACTTGCTCACAAACTACTTATTCTTGGAAAAATCTAAAGTAATGGCAGCTGGTAAAATAATTAGGATCATACAGATATAATTACACTGCGCATCTGCAACTGTTCTACCACCATCAGACTGCATAGCACAGTACACAGAAAACAGCTGGATTAAGTCTGCTCTCAACTCGTTTTTTAGGATGTGAAACTGACAGCAAAATGCCTCCAGCTTGATAAATTTTCCTGGGCATTTGGATGTGGTCACAGAGGTAGCAGGAAGAACAGGAAATATTTAATACCTTCAGCCTGGTGTGGCAATAGTTATACCCTGAACAACACAAAACAAAGAAAGTTGTATCTCTTAGTAGCTTACTGTTTTGAACCAAAAACCTGATCAAATGTAATTTTTTCTCTTTTTGAGGGTTGCACCCATTATGGTGGGCTCAGACTGGGGATTCAGCTATCGTGTCTGACACAATGGAGGGCTAGGGCACGGAATTTGATTTCCCTAATCCTGTCCCAGTTTCTACCTTTATGTTCAGGGAAAGTTTGACCACAGTGGCTTCCCAACCACACAGAAATTTGCCCAGGCACTGGCAGAGCCCCTTCCTTGAGGGGTTCACACTCAAAGCTGGGCAGAAAAGCACATAGGAGAGCAGCCTACTGAACAAAGCCCTCAGTACCACAGCCAAGTATCTCATTAATACAGTTTTGTAGCAAGGTCTTCTTAATGCTTTCACTCCTCAGGTCTTTCCTCTCTCCCACTCTCTGCACAAAACACACTCCAGGACCCACGTCCATCGTGTGCCATGGGGATAAAGTCACAGGCCTGAAACAGCCAGCACGGTTCAGAAAGAAAATGTTTTCCACTATTAAATCTTGCAAAACTTGCAGAAAGATGCTATTTATGTTATTTTAATGATGATATTTAATGGACATGTGCATTCTGGGATTCAAAGAAGAGTTTTTGTTGTTTTGGGGATGGACCAAAGAGTCTTAGAAAGTCTTGAGTAAGTCTTAGAAATTAATGACAGTGTATTTGGATAAAATACGACAACTAATGGATGAAAAAAGCCCAAAAAATTGCATTATGTGCTTTGTATGCTCTTCCTGCATCAGGTCTCTTTGCACACCACCACGTTTACCTCTAAAGAGCCTTTCACAGGATGTCATCTTTCCTGAGATAAGGAAGGGAAAGGGACAATCCTTCCAACTTCAAAATATATTCCTCCAAATGTCTTGGAAATGTCTAGCATATTGTAAAAGTCACAGGCCTAAAACAGCCAGCACTGATCAGAAAAAATTCCACTACTAAAGCTATCTTGCAAAACCTACAGAAAGATGCTATTTATGTTATTTTAATGATGATATGTAATCATATTTGTTCTTTGACACAGTAAACAATGGCGATTTCCTGCTACTCAATCCATCAGGAAGGACAACTGCCTCAAGGACCCACAGACAGTATCCAAAATGTGTTTTCAGCCACAGTCACAAGGATGGCAAGACAGCAAACACCAGAAACTGTGGAAAAAGAAGGTGGCAGTATCACATTGTGACAAATTCCCTAGAGACCAAAACATACCCATAATACTAAGGCTGGATGTTCAACAGCCTAAAGTCCTGAAATTGTATTGTTCAAAACCTCAGTATTAGCTGAAAGAGAAAAACAAATGCCCAGATACTTTGGGGTTTTGCTAACGGATCTGTTACTTGCTCCTCTTCTGTTCTTCAGTAAATCCCCCAAAACTTGGAGGAATGCAAAAAAAAAGACTTTGGATAGTTCAATTTCACACAGGAAATCTGTACTTCATGCCTGAAAAAGAAAATATTACATCTATTATCATTTTATTGATTTACACATGAAAATGATTAATATTGTTTATATTCAAATTATTAGACCAAGATTGATAAAATTAAGAGCATTTCCCCTTTCTGTTTATCTCATTAATGAAACATCTTTTCACAAGAGGTTGGTGGGTTTTTTTCTTTTGCCTCTTTTCCTGAGGAGTTGAGATATTTTCTGCATCACCAAGGTGTCCTTGGCATTAGAATTTCACAGTTACAAGAGGTAACTGGAAGCCTGTTACTCTTCCACATTTGTGCAAATTGTAATTTGGAGCACAACAAAAAAATTGCATTTTTTTTTCTCACTGCAGCCCCAGCAAACCTCTTTAAGAGCAGTACCTTTAAGGCAAACCAGCTATCTGGAGGTAGTGCTACCTACTACCATGAATATTTTTATAGCTACTACTATGGATAACTTTCTGACCACATCCACCAGGAATATTAACTTCCTAGACATGATCACCATGGCCAAAAGAGGGTTCTTTCTCCACATGGTACTAAACATAAAGCTTCTTGAGTAGAAAATATGGTTTATCACTGCTGGAGACAGGTACCCTCCGAGGAGTGTTTTGGTTAAAGCTTTCCTAGTACAAAACACACGTGGGAGATAAATAACCCCTTTCCCATGTGTCTCTCCTTTTCTCAAACTCAGTTTCTCTTGTCAAGACTTTTCCCCAAGCAATAAATTATCTGCTCAGCCTCCTTAATAATCTGCTTCTCTGTTAAATAAAAAATTCGCTGATAGCATTCCCTGAACACGAAGCACCTCAGGAACATGGAAAATTATGAAATATAGAAAGTTGTCACACACTGCAAGGAAGGAATAAGGAACAGCTACCAGAAAACTCTGAAAATGTGAACTTGAAAGAAATCAATACACTACAGGGGGTAACAATTAGATCAATAAATGTAATATCCAAGCTGATGAAATATCATGTAATATTATTTCCTATGGAAAAGAGTATTATCTGCAGCAGAGGTATTATGAGGACAGCACAGGTGATAGACATGTGCATCCTGGGATTCAAAGAAGAGTTTTTGTTGTTTTGTGGATAGACCAAAGAACTTGAGCAAGTCTTAGAAATTAATGGCAATGCATTTAGATAAAATATGACAACAATATCAACAAAGTCAAAAAATTTGCATTATGTGCTTTGTATACTCTTCCTGCAGCTGGGAGAAGGTGATGCTGAAGAAATCCTGGTATGAAAGCCACCTGATTAAACCCAGTTCTGCTGGATCAGAGCCAGCCCAGACCTGTCTTCCCAGAGAACTAAGGATTTGGGTTAGATGAATCCCATGCAGGCAAGGGGATGTAAGCATGAGATACAAGCAGTTTGTTCAGCTCCACACCTTTGAGCCCCTAACCAAGCGGGTTTTGCCACCCAGAGAGCAAAAAGGCCGAACACCCCGCCAAGACTTTCCAGTCCAGTGCACTGCCACAGCCTGAAACAAAATTTCATTCGTCCTTTAATCCTTTAATCCATGCTATAAACAAACACAATAAAACTATTAGAAGGCTGTGGCCCTCGGAGGGAAAGCTTGAAAGGTGTCAGCACAGGTGGTGGCTTATAGTGTTGCCTTTATGGCCACCTAAAAATCAGAAGCCAGGCTTAACGAAGGGGATAAAGCCATTATGGTTTAATGAAGGTCCTTCAGGTACATCATGGCAACAATGCACAGGAGATGCACACCCAAAATGCACCCGTGATACTGGCCTTGGACACTTTTATAAGTTTGGCAGATTTGCATATTCAACCCCAATCTCCCAATTAGAGGTCCAGGTAATGACATCATTTGCACCCTCAGGTTTGGCCCCTCTAATTTCTAGCCCTACTTTTGTTTATACTTCATGAGACATGAGCCAGTGAGATGTCCTTGGTTCCCAGAGGAGCAGGAATGATAGCGTGTCCTGTTACGGGACATGGTGTTCTTTGTTCCAGGAAAGAGCAAGATTATGGTAGAGTCTTAGGAATATGTTCTGTCTACCTAACAGGGTAGGAAAAATACTAGCTAAGGACCTATGTGGGGCTGGGGTTATACAATAAAATATATGGAAAATACAAAAGCAAAAATCCTAAGGCATCAGTAGGAACACCATGTGTGACAGCCAGGTGTGGGCAGCTCTGCGTCCTCTCCAGCTGAGCTGCTGGCTGTCCTACAGGAGAGCAAGGCTGGTCTGGAAGCACTGGTGTGTGCTTCCACAAGCAGTGGTGTGGTAGATCAAACAGCTCAGCTATCCGTGGAGAGACTCCACAAGTGTTCTGGGACCTGTTCATGGAAGCCAGGAGGTGGGATACGGAGATCTCTGCTTGGGCATGGCTCGGAAGGGGAGGCTGCATGGCTGGGAGTGGAGCTGTTAATCCTGCAAGCACTGAGGCCATGTTTCAGTGGATTTCAGACGATAAAGTGACATTGTCAGACACCTAAAAAGGCGTCTACCAGACTACCAGAAAAGGGTGGAGCAACAATGTCCTGGACGTAAAAAACAGGTTATTTTTGACTGCTTACAAATACTGTTGCTCAATTTGCTTTCTTCCTGTTTTCTTCAAAAACAACAACACTCAAAAAAAAAAAAATTTAATCTAAAGATTTTTTCATTGCAGGTTATAAATGTTGCTCAGAAGGTCCTAACCCCAGTTTGTTTTGTACCTGGTTATAGAATAACAATCTTGAGGCAACCTGTCTTGCATTTGCCCCATATATTCACCCAAATATCTAATTTCAGACTTAATTTTTGTGTCCCTGACAATGAAATCTTCCAGTCTGATAAAGACTCAAGCAATACAATTACCAGGGACATGGACTGGGATTTTTTTAGCCCAGCCTTTTGCTATTTACAAGTTCAGTTTCTAGTCTAAACTGCTTGTATAGACTCCATAGTCAGAAGGTATCTGGAGGGAAAGATGAATAGTATATTCTATTTTAAGACATGTAAGTTGAAACACTCCCTAAAAACCTGACATTCTCCATCAACAACACTAGAGATCTCTATAAATGTAGTTTACATTTGATACTTACCTTTGGGACAAATGAAGCTCATGGAGATCTATTCCACAGAAACCACCAAATGACGACCCTCCGTTGTGCAAATCTATACAATGAAACTCTGCTTGCGTGGAGAATAATGACAGGAAAGAACATTTAATCTGTCCTCTGTGCCCATGTGCTTCCCTACAAGGGCTGGCAGTACAGTCCTTGGATTCTGGTCTGATGTGAGACTTGAAACAGAGGATTTCTGTCGTGGCGGCAGAATCACGGAACACGCGCTCAGCACCCGCCGTGTCTTGTGCCAACAATCTGCCCCAAAAGAGGTGCCAGAAGGGAAGAGGCAAGGAAACAATGACAAAGTTATTTCCATGGCAGAAATCAGGCACAGCACACGAGAACATACTTATTGTTTAGATTCTGGCATGTCACAGTGAAGAAATGGCGGTGTCCTGGCAAGGGCAGCACCGTGTAAGCCTGAGGTGCTGGTGGCAGAAAGCAGAAGGATGTTCTGAGAACTTGTGATTTGTACCAGGCCCTTATTCTCTCTTCTTTTGTCTGAAAACACATGTGATATGTAGATGTATCTTATTACGGCCACACATTCAGCCATTGACTGCTGCTTATTTTTACAACGAAGGAAACATCCGTCCATTTACGAAGGTGAACATGAATATCTTGTTTTGTTTACAGCCTTAAGAAAAAAAGAAAAAAAAGAGAAAAAGAAAGAAATATCTCCCCCTCTGCCACCCAAGGAAAGAAAGGAGGATAAATAAATCTCCATATCCACTTTCAGGTTCATGCTGGTCCCGGCACAGAACAAGCTTCTTCAGGAACTGTGAATGCTTTTCATCATCTGCTCGGTCGTGTTTGTGTGTGGCAGCAAGTTCATCTGAGCAGCATGACAAATGCAACAGCCTGAACTTCCTCCAAAGTCAGCAACAGCAGTGCTCAGTGCCTCCTGTCTGAGCTACAAAACAGTATCACAATAACATTGGAGCAAACTTGCTCATTTGGGTTTGAAATTCAGTGTGAAGGCAGAGTGTAAATGTGGCAAGTGCCATTGTACAGGATTAGCTCTCTTGATAGAAAAATAGGTTTCATGAATTTCTGCAATTCTTAGTTAGAAAGTGACCCCTAGATCCAATGGGTTCTGTCCCCCTAAGACAGATATGAGTGAAATGTTCATAAGAACGACATGAATTGAGATAAAGAGTTTCCACAAGAGTCCACTGATCTTTTCACATCAGGCTCAGCATTCTCAAATGCTAAAATGGTGAATGAAACTACTTTCATCTCTCTGGGCTGGAAGGGGGATAAGAAATTTTTAGTGTCCAAGACTGAATATGCCCATATACAGGGAAACAGGTAATGATGACCAAGAAGAGACAAAGAAGGTGGGGATGAGAAGAGGGACCTCTGAGCTTTTCAGCAAGAAGCATGATGGAAGAGAGAAACCCCAGCACAGGCAATGCCTGGAGCAGTCAGGATGCCCATCTGGGATGGGACACACAGCAGCTCATCTCAATTCTACCAAATTTACAGTCAGTGGTTGGCAAAAATTTAAACCAAACATTAAATGTTGGTTTAAATATTTGCCAATATTTAAACATTGGCTTCTCTATAAGAAAACTGACACGAGTCTCACTTTTCTTCCTGCTTCTCATCCCTCACCTGTCTCCTTAAACAGGGAAGGAGCATGGAAGTTTTGTTTGTAGGAAAATACTCTGAAGAGCAAAAGAGGCTTGGAGAGAAGAGTGTTTTCCAGTTCTGGTCTGTGGAAACAAAATACACAATTGTTTTATGCCAGGAAAAGTTTTTGGTAAACAGAGACAGTTTTTCAAGATTTCTGATAAGGGCACTTGCATTTGGTAAAGTCTCCCAAGTTGTTTCAGTGCAAGTACCTCACTGTATTGCTCTAAAAACAAACTTTATGGAAGGAAAATGCACCTCACAGGGAACCTCTACTGCTGTTAGATGTATCCACATGCAGACATCCAAAAATGTACCTCTTCGTGTAACACTGGTTACGCAGTCCCTGAACATCTTTAGGGTTTTTAGAATTTATAGCACACTCTCACTATTTATGGGTTCAAATGTCTTCATCCTGGTCATAAAATAGATTAACTCCCCTGCAACTAAACACTCTGTTGAGTCAAAGCCAAGCTCTTGTAGGGTCATCTCTCTAGAAAAGGGGAAAAAAAAAGAACATAAAGAGGAAAAGAAAAAAATGAATTAAAAGGAAGTCAACCCAAGTTAATCACTCTGCCGTTACAAAGCCTGACAAAAAGCAATATTCAGCTTTCATGAGAAACTTGGTCTCAATCCATTGCTGAGGTAGTGGTGTCTTGGTTAACTCCCTTTCATCCATCCAAGAGCTCAGGGAGATGAAGGAGATATGGGGGAAGCAGCAAGGAGTTGGTTATAGCAAGCTGCCCAGACGGTGCCTAGACCTGCACTCAGGACCCTGTGTCAGCAGCGTGGCCACTTTAAGACACCAATGAAGAGCTGGCACAGCAAAATATTTATCTGTCTTGTCCTCTGTCCTCCTAAACTTTCATTTTCCTTAATACTACCCCATGTAGATGTGAAGTGCTGGCCTTAGAATGGCAATGAAACACCTGGGACTATCTGCTACCAGTGGCATCACCCCAGAGCACAGTTCAGGATGAGAGACTGAAGTGGAAGACCTGAATGCCTGGATGCAAAGCTGGTTGATCGACACATGTGGAGCAATATGGTTTGTCCAAATGGGTGCTCGGAGGTGTTACCCCCCATGTTGGTGTTCCCTGCATCTCCACGTGTTTGTTTTGCTGACTGCCAGGGACCACGTGCACCTCCAAAACCCTTAACTCACTTCCAGGGGTGATTTTGATCATACCTCTGGGGATGGCAGGAGTCCCATGGTTTTTTGATGACGGGGAGGTTTGGTCTGTGAAACATTGCAGAGCTGAATGCACAGGGTGGCTGCTGCAGCCACAGCCCTTAGAACAACCACAATAACAAATTAAACATCATCATCACTTGGCTTTCGCACATTTGGAACAGATTTGAGACAATCATGAACTGAGACAGCCTGAGCTGTGATCATCCTGAGGGAAGTCAACGGCATCAAAACTGCAAACCCAAAAACTCTTCAGATAAGAGGTGAAGGAGAAAATCCCTGTGTAGCTGAAGCCCCACAAAAGCTTGAGAGCACTTTCCTGGACCTGTTCATCAGGATTTGGTGTCCAAAACCGTGTCCTTAGGCATAACCCACTTGCTGTGGTTAATAGCTATGACTTTTCAGAGGCAAAGCAGAAGGAAAATTCAGACCAAAACACTTGGAACGATCTCTGAAGAAATCAGTGTCAGATTCACTGGATGACAGATTTAACCACGGTTTCATGGGATTTCAAAAACCTCAGCTCAACACAATGACCCAGCAAAGAGAGGAAAAAGTCCAGCACTCTCTAGTAGAGCACAGATCTTCAACGCAAGCACAGGCTGTGAACCAAAACCAGCCTTGACAATTTTTTAGCAAGTGCACTTAGCATTGCATTCCATTTCCACCCACAACAGGCACACAAGTGGTCAGTAAAGGCCATCACCAAATTATACTCTTCGTGGTGGAAATACTGTTGCCATTTGCCTGTGGCTGCATAGGTGTTGAATTTGGATTTTCCACAGCATGTTCAATCCAAACAAGCCAACACACTCACACGCAGCAAATTCCTCACCCCAGGTCTTGATGCAGGTAAGAGTGAAAGACCTGAGTGCAGACACTGCTGGATCCTCCTGGCTTGTTGGTGCAGGCTCAGAGGGAAATAAAACACATTTGTCAAGGCTGCTGATAATAAGCAGGAGCACACAGCACCAATGCATCGCTGTCTTGTCCAGCCCAGGCAGGTAATTTTCATGAAATGGTCGAGTATTACAGTTGTAGTTGATGTTGGTGAGGACTCTTTCTGAGCCCTGCGTGCTGACTTTCCAGCTGAGGCGGGTGGAGCAGTTTACACTTGAAAGGAAGAAAAGTAAACATGTGAGACCAAATGAGAGGCAGACACACTTAAAAAAACATAGCAAAGCTAGGCATAACCATCTTTCCTTCTCTGGATAGCAATCCCAAAACTTCAGATACCCCTGGACAAATGGCTGGATTTTCTTGTGCAGCCTGGGACTAAGTAACTGTTCAGCTCCAATTGAGCCTCCAAATTAATTCTTACCAGTGTGGCCAGCATTAGTTGCTGGTGCATCATCAATCATCCCATGTAATAAAAGGGTTATCCATGCGTTTTTAAATCACTTGGCACAGTTTAAATCTCCCATCTGCTTTCATTCTTCTGCCCTCTAATAAGTCCCAGTCTCTTACAGAGATACAGTAGTAGAAATCAATTGTGCTCTCTTTTCCACGCCACTATTTAGCCCCATGGTTGCAGCTGATGCTTTCTGCAGCCTCAGGCCTGGAAGCATGTGTTAGGCTTAATTTTTTAGCTTAACAACAAGTTTTCATTGGTTGTAGAAGTTCTGAGTCATGAAAAAAGTTACTTACTCTTGGGGTGTTTGCACTCTGTGATGAAGCTTTTGCAACTTGTAGTAACCAAGCACAAGAGATTGAGAAAAGTGAAGTCTTTAACTGTGAGTGAGCTGCTGATAAAAACCAAAATGCTTCAAGATGCACATTTTTTACTTCTTTGTTTTAAAGACAATTAAGCACCAATTAACTTTTGCAAATGCATTTCTGCCACCAGCAAACTAAGGTAATGTATCAGTATCTTGGTAAGGTTTGTTGACAAAGTCTTCTACAAAGTCTGGACTTGAACACAAAGTAAGTTCTTCGATAGATTATCCCCTAGTGTTAGTGTCTTGATGCTCAGTGCTTCCAAAAGTAAACAGAGAAATCTTTGTTTAGTCTCAGTGTGATCAAAAGATTTATTTTTCAGGGGAAAAGGACAGGTTTTGTTAATCGTAGTCCCTGTGAGAGTGCAGTGATACCCTTCTGTCTCCTTGCACAGAGTAAAAAACACATGTTTTTTGATTTCTTTTTACACTGGAAGAGGAGAGTGGATTAAAAAAGAAATACTTGCTTCTTTCTTCCTTGTTCCCTGAAAATGCTGTCAAAACATGCTATTCTTAACAATTTATATTGGAGGAATAAAGGGTAATCAACACCATATTTACTTTGTGTACAGGATACGTTCAAATCCATGTTACCAGAGAAAGTGCTACATCTCCAGCTCTCCTGGGACTGGCCTGAATCCATAAAATTTAAAGAGAGGTGCACTTTGGCTGCTGCTGGGTTCCTTCTGGTGCCATAAAGAGTATAATGGCATGTCTTCAGGACAGAAGTCAATTTACCCTGCTGCTGAGACATAAAATCAGAGGGCATAAAGTCAGAGCAAGCACATGTCCCTGATTCCTGCCCACCCCAGTGAGGCTCACTGACCTGGCTGTTCCCTGACTGGAAATTCCGTTCTCCCTGGATGGACATTTATACTAGCTGCCTTTGGAAACTTGTTGGCCTTCAGCTGGTCCCATAAGCACCATTTAACTGTGCACTACAGGGAAAAAAGTAACAGAAATATTAATTTGTGTTGTCCTAAATTCCGTGCCTGATAACTGCTGGGATTAGTTTCTTGATGTGGCTGCAGGGATGCGGATGCTGGCACAAGGGAGGGAGTGGGATGGCATGGCCAGGGTCAGTGAGGCAAAAGCAGGAGAAGAGAACTGCCTCCTCTGGAAGCAGAGTGGGTTTAGAACCACTCAAGACAGTCAGAAAACCACAACTGAAGGAAGACACTGTGACACATCCACTGCAAGAAACTCCCTGAGCGTTTCCTCTGCGAGCACTGATGCAAACAATTAATTTTACTTTCTGCCAGTTCTTATCTTCCCCAAGCACTTTCATTATCCTTTCATCTTCCATTGGCCACATAGACACTAGGGAAGATACATGTGTTTGTAAAAAGGGGTTGTTATTAATATTTTTGCCTTTAAAAGTTCTTCTTCAAGATGCTTTTCTTCCTATTTCTCTTTTTTTTTGGTGGAGGTTTCCAGTTAGCCTCCTATGCAATCCTTTCTGGCTTCCCTGCTTGTCTGCTCCTTAAAGAAGGTTTATTTTTATTCCCTTACCAAACAGTCTCATTTACACCATTATTGAAATGGCTTTTCCCTTCCAAAACTGCTTTATTTCTTTTATTTACAGTGCTGTGTTACACTGGACCATTCTAAAAATTTCAGTATCACCTGCAAGTCTTTTATTTGCCCTTTCAGATACTTTTTTTCCCTTTTATTCCCCATTTTAATTCAGCTTGTTTTCTTTCAGTTAGCACCACTGTGTTCTTCCTTGAAAAAAAACCTCAAAAAAAAACCCCCAAAAACAAAACAACCAACAAAACACAATGATTTTGGGTTTATTACCAATAGTATTAACATGGCTGTTCAACCACAACATTTTTATAGCCAGATTGTGTGTACTGTGCAAAAATACAATAAAATTGGTGCTTCCTGGTTACTGGTGGGGCTCCCCAGGGCAGCTTTTCCAACCTCAGGGATTCTCACCTGTCTGGATGGTTTCAGGAAGAAGTTGCATTTTGCTTCTGGGTTCCTCCATCATGTTTGCTGTGACAATCATCATCCTGGGGATTTTCCATTCCTGTTTTAAGAACCTACAACACACACATACAGAGTTTCTCTGCCATTCAGTACTTTTTGCAAGAACCAGAGCTGAGCTGTACTTATAATCAGGTTGCTCAAGGACTCATGAAGCAGTTGAAAGAAAATTAAGTATCATGAATAATACAAGAAAGTAATGAATACTTTTAATATCACAAGAGGAGAGTAACTTATAAGCCTCCAGCAGAGCTTGACTGGCCTTTACAGAGAAAAGCTGCTTAGGGATGAAAATTTCTCTGAAAATTGAAAACTCTCAGACAGTTTGTACATGACCAGTGCCAGCTTTCCTTGTGGACAAAGATTCAGCTTTCCTCCCAGCTTTTCTTCCTTTCTCTCCCCTCCCTCATTGTGAGCCCCCAATCAGCAATTTGCTCTTGCCAAACCTGAAGACTTTGGCCTGTGTTTTAAAGCCTGCTACCCTTGAAAGGAGGAAAAGCCAGAGTGCTGAGACACAAGCAGTGTGGTGGGAAGGGAAGGATCAGTGCAGTTGGTAGGTCCTCTACCAAACCATAATAACCATTGGAATCAGATCTTTTCCACACATCTCTAGAAAGGTCACCTACTGTTCCTCTAAAAGAAAATTCAGCATGGAGTGGCATTTCCTTTGGAGAAGGTGCTCTGCATTCAGAGGTAGCTTATGTCTCATGCAGTGCATGAGCTGCTCTTGTAAAGGACTTCTTTTTTTTTATTGAACAGTAATGCATTGTAAACTCCAGCATAAAACTCCAGCTGTCCCTTTACACACTTGGCTTTTTGGCAATCATTCAATTTTTTTTTTGCCCTGGAATAACCATAATTCATATACAGAGCCAGACACACACACACATTTCTCTTTTTTTCACTGGCTTTGTCCTGGTTTTGGCTGCACACTCCTCTGGGCAAAATGGGTGAAGTTGGCTTTATGAGCTATAAAACTGCAGGATGTAAGGATTCACTTGTTTTTGATGTGTTAGTAGAATTTTATGGATAAAGTGTGAAGAAAGCCATATAATTGGGTTACTGGGAATAGCCCATGTGCCCAACAAGGAGGAAATAGATCCTTAGATCTGGCATTCCTTCATGCAGGGGGCATGGGGTTGCTGCAGTGCTATAACCAGTGTGACTGATGTGGTCATGTTCAATTAAATGAGCAGTGAGCTCTCTGCTCATTCCCTCCCAAGTACTGATGGTTAATCAGCACCAGCAATAAACATGTCCTAAAAAAATGAATTTAATTGAATGATCATTTCAAATGGACATTCTGATCCTTTCTGCCAGAGTCACAGTTCTTCGGGTCCCCTGCTAACAGTGGAGTTAAGATAACTTTGCTGCAGCAAAAGAGGAAGGAAGATCAAGCAAGAAAGAATGAGACTGAAAAACAGGGCTCTACTTATACCATCTTCTGGGAAGTCTCAGTTCCTTGTAAAGGATTTTATATTTCGTAGTTTGCCATAGGCAAAGCAGTCAAGACAGACTTTTGGCTGAAGCAGTACTTGTGTTTGACTTGCGGTCTTCAACTAGGACTTTTTTTTTTTTTTTTTTTGGACCATTAAAAGAAAAAACATCATCCAGTGAATTGTTACTTAGTAAGTGAGTGTACATACTTCTCTTCCTCCCAAATAATTCTATTAAAGGCTAAAAACTGGATAAGTCAATTAAAATCACAGAGCACCCCACAGAAAGAGTTTTGGTTGTCACAGAGAAGTTAGACTGAGGGAGGTTTTAGACTCTTTAAATCACATTTGTTGTTTCTCTGAGAAGTTGCTGTAATAAGTCCTGTTCTCACTTTTAGGGTGGAAACCATTCACAAGGATCTACCTAACACAAACAAGGCTCTGCCTTGAGCTCTGGCCAGACACAGGACCACCCCACCACCAGCTCCTCTGCATGTTCTGGGGATAAGGAGCAGGAGATAAGGGACAAGGAGATAAGGGATGAGGAGACAAGGGATGAGGAGATAAGGGATGAGGAGATAAGGGATAACGAGGAGGAGAAGCCAAACCACACTGCAGTCTGCTTGTGCAGCATCAACATGTGGTGAACACAGCCAGCACAAAGAGCCCTCACCCCTGGGCAGAATGCCTCTCTTCTCCACTGCTCCCATCAGGAAATCTGAGCAATGCTGACAGCGTGGTCCCCAGGGACTGCAGATCCCAAAGACACCCCCACTCAGCTGTGCTTCAGTCACACCTAGGGAAACCTGGGCTAAGTCTCCAAATCAAGCCCAGCACCAGCTTCCCAGCCCTTTAACAGCTGCTCTCACTTACTCTTACAAGCACAGAACCTCTGCATATAATTTACATTCCTGCAGATGTCCTTCTATTTTTTGGCATCCCAGAACTGCTTCCAAATTTCTTTTCTATTTAGTCTAATAGATGTAAAACATTATTTAGATTTTCACCCATAAAAGTGACCAAAAGCAGCTGTATCTTCACAAGATATTGGACACAAACCAAAGCTAAAGGTTGCTCTCACATACACCAGTGGGAATTAATTTCAGAACATAGTCCCCATAAAAAAAAAAAAAAGCCTGCATTTCATCTTACCTGAAAGATCTATAGCTATATAGCGAAGCTAAAGCTTTTATTAGAGTTTGTTAAGAAATTACTGCTCCTAAAAGGAGTCCATTATTTTGAAATGCTGTAAAGATAGACTCTAACTCAATGAAGAAGTCCATCTGGGAGCTTTCCTGGCTTTCTCCCCATGGGAGAGGTTGAAAACACATTGGTTGTGGAACACATTGTGTTGGTGGGTCACAAAGGTCTTACAGGGGAGGAACCAGTGCTTTCCAGCCTCTCCCCAGCAGCTGTCTCTGGGAACAATCCTGTAATTCCACCCAGGGCAGGAAAACTGGATCCATACACTGCTGACTGACACAACCCACCATCCAGGGCTTTGCTGCCACTGCTGCAGGGAGGAATAAGTGTCCTGATGTTCTCCTCCAGAATATTCATAGAATAGAATTCATACAATTTCTCAACTAAGTCTTGAGTAAAATCCAAGGCTCCTTTTTTCTGTTCCCTCCAAAGTGAAGAACATTTGCAGAGTTCATTCAATGGCATTTCTCTTTCTGAATCAGTCAACTGAGAGACCCACCACGGGATTTAAATATGCCACCAGGTTATCCAGCAAAGAAGGAGGATGTCACAGATGAAAGTCCACAGAGCTGGGTTTCTGGTAACAAAAAGCTCAACAGGGCAATGTGAAATGAGAGGCAGCCCCACAGCCTGGTAGCTCTGTCCTTGTCTGGTCACAGGCCCCAAATCCACCTAAAACTCCTCTTGGAGGAGTCCTGTATGAGGAAGGATTGGGAAAGGCTGTCAGGACTGTGCTGGTGCTGCTTCTTTGCAGGAGGGAAAAGCCTGTGTAAACAGTTTCTTCATTTGCAGTTCTCGGAGGGGCAGTTGGAACTAAGTGAAGATGTGGAGGTTGAACCATCTGCAGTTTGTTTAACTATTTCCATTTCAAAGGTGAACAATAACTTCAACAAAACTGCCATTAATAAAAATTGTTGTGCCAGAATTGTGTTATTGTGTTGCTCCTTTTTCTTTCTTTGTTTGCTTTTCTTTCTTTGTTTGTTTTTCTTCCTTTTTCCTTTTTCCTTTTTCCTTTTTCCATTTTCCTTTTTCCTTCCCTTCCCTTCCCTTCCCTTCCCTTCCCTTCCCTTACTTTTTCCAAGTTCACCCAATGGAGTTAAAAGTTGAAGGAAGAACAGGGGAGAATGATGGGAGGGAAAAAAAACAAAACAAAACAAAACAAAACAGATTTTGCGACACTGATTGAATTTTTTGAAAAATAATGTGCTACTTCTCAGTAACAGTCATATTGTAATACATTCTATTATATTTGGCATCAGAAAATGTTTGATTATCCATAACTGAAGAAATACTGTTTCCACATCAAGCAATTCAGCTTTATTGTGGTTACATTTATCATTAATTTTTAGCTGGGGAGGGCTTCCATTTTGTTCACATTTACACACTGCAGCTCATCCACATCAGTTTCAAACACACTGCAAACAGAAGCCATTCAAAGCAGCTCAAAGGGTGCAGTGTTTACAAAGTGAGCAAATCCAGAATTTTCTTGATCATCACCAACAGGAAAAAAAAAATAAACCAGCCAAAGTCAGCAGGGCTTGAATTTGCACCAACTTCTGTTTCCCCAGATTGCCACTATGTAACTCAGCTGGAAAGAAAGACAAAGCAAGATATTTATGTATTATCTCAGCTTTCAAAGTCATTGTAGAATTTGCCTATTTAGTGATGATTCCCATCCTAGTGGGTTTGAAACTTGACAGGCTTCCACTTTGGGTCACATTTCCTGAGGCGCCCCCAGAATGGAACTCACCAGGTTGCACAACCCTGCTAGACCTGTTCCAGCTGTGGCTGCAACAGCTTGGCAAGGACACTGCAATGTGGGCACATGTGACAAAAGAGGAACCCAGATAATGTCCACAAAGGCAGAAAATGGACATTTTCCCTTTGGAGAAGATCCTGCCATGGTGGTGGCCTGTGTATATCTCAGGAACCTGCACATATAAGAAATATGAAGAATAAAAAATAAAATAAGTAAGAACAAAGAACAAAAAAAACCCATTGTCAGTCACTGACCGTGCTTTTCCCTGGCTTGTCTCCAGCAATCGGCATTTTAGGGACTGAGATGATAGTTGCCTAGGTGCAGTAGTCTTAAGCAGACTTTATATATGTCCCACGAATATATCTCAGCCCTTAGAGAATTCATGTCTACATCTGTCTTCCATAACATCTTGCAGCAGTGTGCTCAATTTTTAGGGAATCACACAAAAAAAAAAATTGTCAAAGATTTTTTTCCTGAGTAATAACAACTAAATGAAGAGTTTGTGTTTGGTGCAGGTACAGTGAGGAATTGTCCTATAGGCTGAATATCATCAGGTTACCTACTAGCCAGTCTTAAAAAATCTTTCCAAAATCTTTGCAAATAGGCATAAATTCAGCTGTCCTGAACCAACTGCATATCAGCAAACTTGTTTCTGTTTCATACCATATATGACCATACTGAAAAGCCTGGATCCCAGCACAAACACTGAGAAACATTGTGAAAAGTTGTCATCTACTCCTCTGTTTTCCCGCTTTCTAATTCCTCAGTCGAAAGATTTATGCTTTTTTAAATGATTTTTAGACTCATTTTTTCAGGAGCCTTCGGTCAGGGAGCAAAAGTTAAAATGAAACCTTTTCTTCCCCAATGAAATAGAATCTATTTTGAAATATTAAACCTTTCTTTTCATGACAGACAAAAACCCCTTTGCCAAAGTGAAACAGCTTTGGAGATTTCAAACTCTTATGGGATTTGTCTATTTAGTGTCTGTATTGGTCATTTTTGCTAGGCTACAAATCCTGCAGGAAGGAGAGCTGAAGAGAGATCTTCCCAGCACCCAAGCATGTGGAAGTTCTGAGATATTTGGGGAAAAAAGGCATCATACAGCAGAGGAAACAACAGAAGGCAATGAGACAAGTAAACAGATTAAGACATTTCCAAACTGCTGTCTGATGATCACTGCTGGTCTTCAGGAGGTCGCTAAATAACTACAGATCCATATTAAAATGCACTTCGCTTATCTCATCTCTAGAGTGTTTTCAATTACATGTTCGATGACAAGGCTGCAAAATCCACAGGAGAAATGATGGAAGCTGCCTTAAAAAGATTGGTTCCAAACTAGCCTTTCTCACACATGTTAAATCTGGAGATATTCTGGTAACTGAGAACACATTTCAGCTTCATCATTAAGGCATTTTCTGTCTGAGAAGGAAATCACCAAAGCCATTAAAGAAGGACCCCAAAAAGCACACATATTGCTGTGTATTTGCCCAGTCACCATATTAACATGATGCATGGTTTCTTGTAAGGTAGAAGCTTTTTCATAAAGTGTTTCAGACAGACTTTTTTTCCTCAGGCTGGCTCTCCGTATAATGAAATGTAATGATCACCATCTACACTCCAAAACCACATTTAGACCATGAAGGCATAGTGTTACTGTATTTTTTTAGGTAATGTGAGCATGACTATAGCCTGGTCCATTTCTCACCGTAAGAATGAAATAAATCATACTCAGAAATTATTGGTGCTCTTATTGAAATTCAAGTATCTGTTAAAATCTTGTGGTACAAAGGGAAAGGTAACAACCTGACTGACCTCTGGAGCTCTTCCTACCTGAAAAACAACACATGTTTTGCAAGAAAAACAAGCAGTGGTCCTCACTAAATTTTTGCCACGACTCTACAAGGGAATGCCCTAAAATACGTCTTCAATAGTCCATGTGTTTTCAAAGAAGTTGCCACAGGGTTAATTAAATGAAAAATCTGTGTGTGAAAGAGAATTCAGCCAAATCCAGAGAGGCTTCTTTGGCTTTAAACTGAGGGGGAGTAGATTCATATTGGATATCAGGAAGAAATTGTTCCCTGTGAGAAGCTGTGGCTTCTCCATCCCTGGAAGTGTCCAAGGCCAGGTTGGATGGGGCTTGGAGCCACCTGGGGTAGTGGAAGGTGTCCCTGCCCATGGCAGGGCTTTGGAACTGGATGACTTTTAAGGTCCCTTCCAACACAAATAATTCCATGGTTCTATGATTTCAGCTAAGCCAGTAAAACCCAGGGCAACTCAGACAAAGTCAATATTCCTTTGACAGCACAGACCACTGTGATAGGAGGTATATCCAGGAAAACAACACAAATGTGGAAGTGTGAAACTCAGGTTGTAAGGAAGCACTCCTAATAATTCCAACCAGCCCCTAAACTGCAACCAGGCAGAATAACACAAACTCTCCAGTGATTTAATCCTAAGCATGGATCTGAAGAACGATGCATCTCACACCAGGTCCTCTATGTATGTTCAGGTCTGGCTTTGATGTGTCAGCAAAACAAGCTCTGCACAGCAGACTGCGGTGGGGATGCAAAACACTTGTGGCCCCACCGTCTGTAAGGCCAATGTCACCAAGGCAAGAGGTGACAAAGGGCTGTGCTGGAGGGAAGGGGATCCCACCTAGACACAGCCAGCCCAGGCTCCACAGCTGCAAAAGCAACAGGCTTGTCCCTGCTCCAGCATAGTCCGTGCCCCCCCAGGCCCTGCCAGCTCCCCAGCCTCAGGTCAGGAAAGCTCCTTTTTGCCTGTGGTGCTGCAGCCTTGAACTGTCCCAGCGTGGATCCGAGTGCAGAGTGAGCTGTTCCTGCAGCTGTGCTCCAGAAACCTCCAGTGGCTCCATTGTCCTGGGCACGTGCTCCACGAGGTGGGTCCTGCAAGGTCCTGCTTCACCTGCGGAACAGGGGCTGGGGAAGAAAGAGGAGCTGCTGGGTGTACAGTCTGAGCTGGGAGTCTGGGAAGGAGTGAAACTCAATAGGCAATCATCTATTCCAACACACAATTTTTCCTCTGTTGAAGAATGACCTGTCTGTAGTCTGTGCAGTTCCTCCTCGTTTTAAGAGGTTGGAAACCTTCCTCCCTTTCTATAATGCATACAGTCCATAAAGCTAAAGAGAAAAAAAATCTATTGTCTTCACAGTGCTACAAAACATGCAGAGCTAGAAAAAAAATGCTACTCCACATTGGGATGGGGAAAGAGAAATCAATTAAAAGAAACAGAAAACATATGTGGATGTTTTGGAGAGGGACCAGTTTGTTAAATAAGTTATATTGATAAATTAGGCATAAATATATTATGCAAACCCAGTAGTAAATCATGATCTGCCACATGTGTCTTTCATCCCAAGCCTTGCAAAGGCTTTACAGCTCATGGACAAACCTGCATGCCACCAGCTACAGAAGAGTCTGGGTGGAATTTGGCAAAACTTGGCATTATAATGTGTGCTAACCAGTGGAAAAAGGTATCTCAATTACATTTACAGATTATATCAGACTGTAGCTGGTCCAGTCTGTAAGCAAGTACTCAAATTTTGCAGGATTTCTACATCCACAGGGATTGTATGAAATAAGTAGGAGACAAAACAATGTAAATAAGTGGTGGAAGTATCAGATGCAGATAAAAACACAAATTGTGTGAATACGAGGTAGGGAATGAATGACTGGAGACTAGTTGTGAATTCAGGAGCTGGAGATTGTCCTGGGCCACAGCTGAACTTGAAAGTTGAAAAGTCCGGGAGAAGTGGTGCTGCACAGAGAAGATGTCAGAAAATAAAATAAACTTACTTCAATAGAGCAAATCTCTACCCTTTCCCCTTATTACAGGATTTACAGTTATATCCAGTCATGGAAAATGTAGGCTAGGTAGTGGGGAAAAAAACAAGAGGTAGGTTGGCCAAGCACTAACATAAACTGACTAAGGATGTTGTTTAACCTTCAATTCATTAGGATGTCAAAATGAGTTTAGACTAATATTGCTGGAAAGAGATTAAATGTTGTGCAGAAAGCTCAGTTTTCCCATCCAGACTTTATGAAGAAAGTACACTTTCCTGCTTCCTTTGGCTGAGGCTAGGGGGACAAGTTAGAGAGCTTTTACTACATGCATCTTCCAAAATCAGGTTTCACTAAAAAATTTACTTCTGTTTGTTGAATATCAGCATTTAAGGGAAGAATTAATCCTTCCAATACATCCACATAAATAGAATACCTTTAGAGGTGATTTCTGAGTGAGTGGTAGAAAATCAGCAGGCCAGAACACGGATGAATAATGACAGGGGGTGAGGTATAGAAAATGATTCTTTATTATTTTGCCATGTTTGAATGACTCTCTTTCTTTTTCCTACTTCTTGACCTTCTACCAGGTGCCACCATGGGATGATACCATTTATGAAATCCACTGTTTAGGAAACACAATGTAGAGCTACTCCACATGTGAGCCACAGCGGCAGCTACATCAATCAAGGCGCTTATTCCTGGGTTATTTGTACTCTTCAGTGTTTGAAAGGAACTGGCCTCCGTGATTCTCAACACCCCGAGCACAAACAAAGCTGTAATAACTCACAACTTAATGAAAGCAAACTCTGTATAATACACACAGACCCTGAAACTCACAGGGTCTTTCAAGAGAAAATCTTAGTTCAGCCAAAACACGCAGACAAAAGAAGAGGTTTAAATCCCTTCCAGACGTGGAGGCATGAGACACAAGGATATATTCTGTTTATTTAACAAGCCAGAGCTGGAGCAAGAGCCCTCACAATAGAATTACAGTGGTAACAATAAAAAATGCGGCAAACCAAGTCTTGCAGCCCATGAAAGAGGAAGCCAGCGGCAGGATTATGGAACCTGCACACCCAGACGTTTTAATACCTATGCCAGACATAGAGCTGTATGATAATACGAACACAATAAAACATGAGGAATCTAAATCCAAGGAACAGATGGAAAGGCAAAGCTTCTCTGGTGAAACTACTTTTCATTGGAGGCTCAGCTCCCAGCTTCATGTGGAGCAGGCATCCATTCCAAGTCACCCTCAGTTCATCCTTCACAGCAGCTTGGAAATACTTCTCTTTCCTATTCTGTGTGTGAAGAAGCACAGCATCAGATCTTCCTCCCGTAGAAAAGACACTGTATTCCTGGGGTGGTGTCCTGATGTGATGACAGCATCCACTGGCAGCATGGCAAACACACCAGGAAGGGCTGACTGAAGCACGTGTACAAGATGATTATGCGAAGCCCTTGCCCAAAAATATCTCCAAGAGACCAGTCAAGGTCCTCACACAACAGAAGCTGTGCTGGAGGATTTTACCCACAGCCTTCACTCAGAGCCCTCTGCCAAGTGCAGAACTGGAAATGCAAAGCAACGAAGGTGGGGCCAGGCACGGTTTAGAGTGAATGGACAGCTGAGACAAACTAGAGTAACAGTTCTGATTGCCCAGAATAAAAGTTCTGATTGTCCCTACATGATACACAGGGGAGTTTTACCCCACAGAATCATGAACCACAGAGAACCATGGATCAAAAATTATGTAGAGAACTCATTTCAGAATTGCACTGTTTTTGGTAGCAAAGCAGTGCCCGAAGAACAAGGCTCTGACGGAAAACTTCTGCTTCAGATGCTGGATTTTGCTTCCTAGAGGAATGCAAGGAGGGCATTTTTTACTGAGTCAGAGAGATTAACTCCAAAACAGCAAGTGGGTTTTAGGGCAGTCCTGTAGGTTTACTTCAAGATCCCTTTCTAAAGGCAAATGTCATAATACTCCACTATTTCCATTTTGGCCTATTTTTGTGTTATTGTTGCGTCTTACAAAAACTTGCAGTGGATTGAATCACATGGAAGAGGCTGAATGACAGCATGGGGAACTGAGTGGTCCTGTCTTCCACCTGAAAAGGAAGCACTTGAAAGATATATTTTTATACAGCATACAAAAAAAAAAAAAAAAGGGACTACAACGGGTTTCTGACAAAAATATCATTTCTGGGCACAGTTTCCTTGGCAATAATACCAACTTAAGGGCATTTTTACCACTGTGTTTGCAGAGACTTATTTCAAATGGCCCATGTCTTGAGTTGGTCAGCTCAGAAGTAGGAGCAGCAAGAAACACAAATTATTTTCTTTAGCTCAGAGAGCCAGTAGAAACCAACAGTGGTAGTAGCTGGTCTATTCAATGCCATCCATGATGGACTGAGGGCTCCAGTCAAAAAGATCTTAATTTGCCACCACCCCACGAGATGTCCAGGGAAGGACTGGATGTGGCACTGAGTGCTCTGGTCTGGAGGACAAGGTGGGGATTGGTCACGGACTCACTGCAGCAGCTGGAGTCAACACTCACCATGGAACAACAGTATGTGTCTTCATATTTAAAGACCATGTAAAATTGTACAGGGAGAAGAATTGGCATCCCACACCTCCATTATTTTTTTTAAGTCTTCTTCCATTTCTTTCTGGTTTTTGTGTTCACCTGCCATTGGAGATGGCTCTTGCAGAAGCAATGGGGCACGCTGTTAAGTAGAGCTCACACACAAGGTCGTGTTTGGGGTACCCAGCCCTCCACTGCTTTCATCAAAAGGGGGAATTTCCTCTTCTCTACCGGTCAGCACCAGACCCCAGGAAGGTCTAAACTCCATGAGCCCTAGAGATCAAAAGAGCCCTTTCAAGAGGAAGAACAACGGATAACTGTAAAGGAAGTTACAGCTGTTTGCTATTTAATGAAGTTAAATGCACATGTAAATGTTTATAGACTCCAGGCTGGACTCAATTTTTTTTGGAAGCAAGACTTTTGCAACATAATTATATACCCCACTATGTTTTCCTGGTGGATTGTGAGCTATGCATAATTCCTTGTGATAATCTGCAAACGGGTCGCAGATCTGAACAAGCTGAGACACCCCATTACCTGCCCATTTCACACCAGCACTATCGTGCTTTATTCCTGAGAACAACCTTTATGCAAACCTCTCACACTAATATGATTGGTTTGGGGTTTAATCTTATATTTTTCCTCCTATCACAGACAGATACTGTTTGAAAACAACAACAGTAACAACATGGAATCCACTCATATTTCTGGGTAGGGATCAAGCCTTCCTTGAGGACCAAATAAATGGTTTCTTCTAAGCAAGGCAAATTTTCAGTGTCTCATCTGGAAAATATTATGTGAGCAAAAGCTCAGGTCAAGACTTACCTGTGAGTCTGAAACTTATCAATTCATTTTTATTCTTTCACATGGGGGAGAAAACAACATCTACACCTCAAAAAAAAGAGGCTGAAATGGTCTTTGTAACCAGGTGAATATAAGTTCGAGGCAGCTTTCAAAACATCATAGAAACCTGTTTCAATTTAGTCAAATTCAGGGGAAAGATTTCACCAACATGGGATTTTTTCACTTCCTCCAGTCACTAAATTGTGTGTTCAGCCTGGTGGACTGATGCCATGTACACCAAACCTAATATGTTTTGCAAAGAGACATCCAAGTAACCCCCATCAACTCCCCTGCATCGCTTCTCCCTGGCTTTCCTGCAGGCATGTGGCTAGGAAGAAAATTTGCATAATAGCTTTGAGATTAGAGGCATTTTATGCTTGAGGAACCAGAGTGGATAGCAGGCAGCACCAAGGTAAGTGTAATTAAGTAATAACGATATAAGACATCTGAGCAAAGATGACAGTAAATGTCTTTCCATAAAAGGCTGATTAATCCCAGTTAGAGCTACTATAGAAAAATCAGATGGGCCTCTGTTTTTCCCATTATATCTCACTCTTGGCTTCTCTCTTAAAGCTGTTCTGCATTCTGCTTTCTTGTGATTCCCCTGCCACTGTGTGTCAGAGCCCAGGAACTCCGTTTCTGGGCGAGGAAAACAGTCCATCATTCATCCCCACTGGCTGCGGCCGGGAAGAATTGCTCTCTCCTACAGTGGCACAGGGTGTTAATGTAACAGAGAGGGGGAAGCCACTGGCTCCCAACACAGGCTGCATTGACAGGGCTGCTGCAGCATTCACGTCCCAAAGGATGAAGCGTCTCAGGATGCCAGTGACAGCTCTGTCTGAGCGGCCTCCGGACACGCGGAGGGACAGCAGGCCCCGGGCCTGGCATGGCCGCATGCCCAGGCCCGGCCTGGCGGTGCGTCAGCCCCGCAGAGTGGTTTGGCCTTGCCCTGCTCAGCAGAGGCCGGAGAGCGGCACCGCTGCCCTCGGCCCGCTCTGAATTCAGGGCACAGATCTCTCCTTGGCTCCGCCGGCGCCCCCACAGCCAAGTGCCAACCCCAAACAATCCCCAGCGCTGCAGCCACCGCTGCCCCGGCCCACCCGCCTCTCCCCGGCTCGCCCCGCAAAACAAAACACCCCTGTTGCTCTTTCCGTCAGACTGGGAGACTGCACGAGACATATTTAAACTCAGATAAAATAAAGGCATGTCCCTCATGGCCAAAGTGTAAGATGTCATTTAAATAAACTTTCGCAACAAAAATCACAAAGTGCCCTGCTATAAATGAGTGATTCTTAACGCAGCCAGTGATCAACAAACTCACTTCCTAATTAAGTGTAGGAGTGTAATGAGGAACAGGGCACCCTTTGTTTCGCCAGCCCGTGTGAACTCCAGCCACAAGTCCCCAGACTCCCCTAACTTCTGCGTTCAGAGCTTGTAATTAGTACATGAGGAACCAGGTACTGCAGCAGCAGCCCTCGGACACTGGCTCCATTCAGCACCAGCCAGATGTGAGCAGCGTTCAAAGCACGCCGACTGACTCACATATTGCCTGGTGTTGTGTGACACCATAATCTCTGGTTTCCAGCCCCGCAATCAACAGCCACTGTCATTTTTAATGCATTCTAATTAGCTGGTAAGGCTTACAGAGAGGTTCAGTGATGCAAGAAGAGCTACCGGTGGCTGGTCAGTGTGCCTAATATTTCCTAAACTATCCCCAACTTCATTAGATATTAGATATTCATGCCAGTATAAGAAAAATTGGATCATGGCATGTGCAATAAGTTTAAGGAGATTTCAAATGTGCCTCTTTCAAACATTAGCCCACAAAATAAAAAGGAAAAACAGAAAAAATACATGCAGAAAACCATCATGAGGAGCGAAAGTGAACCTTCACCTGAGGTACCAGGAAGCCTCCAAGGGCACCTCACCCAGATGTCACATCTGTTATCCCTCTATGAACAGCAAGCCACTGTTCCCTCAAGTCTCCATCCCAGAAAATCCAACCTCTGAGGCAGAGGCAACATTCAGGGGTCAGGAGCCACTCTCACCTCCCTTGCAGAGCATCCTAGCTTAAGGTTTTGGATGATGTCAGTAGTCTCAGCTGGGCTGGCACCCATCAGCTAAAGAACATATCCCTTCAACCAGCCAGTAGAAGGTAGTGGTAGAAGGTAAAATGAGATAATAAAATATTTTATTAAAAAGTATTATTAGCACAATTTGGTGTAAACTGGTCCTCTGGCAGTAGGAAAATGGATTCCTCCTGTATCTGACAGTTTTACTGCCCTCCAGGTATGACAAGGTGTGTGTTTGCAGCTTTCTTTCCATTTTTTTTTCTCCTATGAAATAAAATTTCTTATACAGGAATGCTGTGATGCAGAACGTAATGAGCAGAGTAACTCCCTTAAACGATTTGCATAAGCACCTGTGTGAATACCAGTCCAGTACTGGCCTACACAGAGATGTAACAGAAAGGTTTGTGCAGCTTTTGCAGACCTGCTATGGTCTGGGAAAATATTGACACAGGGTATAAAAGAGCAGCAGGTAAAGTAGTGATAATTACTGAGAACTATTAACAAATTATGAACTGCAAATGAACCAAGCTAGCAAATGGACTGAGGGGCTGCTGACTATTACATGCTCACGTTAATAATTTGCTGGATTAGTTGGAATATAATAATAACAACACATTCAAATAGAAATATCAATTTGATTGTAAAATAGGATAGAGACAAAATCTGGATTTGTTGAATGTGTGAAACAGAGATATAGGGGAGGATACTTTCCAAATCTGTATGTACATATCAGATACCATCCAAAGAAAAATACTTTTTGAAGAAATAAATTCCCTGTTCTTATCATGTGTTGCAGAATCAGCCCTGTAGTCATACTTGCAGACAAAAGGTCATTCATCCAGAAGCAATCTTCAGACTCTGAAGCATTATCAACTTGTTCATTCACTTTGTTTCTTTTGCAGATGAATGAGCTCGGCTATCTCTGGAGTAATGTGGTGATGAAATCCTTCTTCATCTGCTCTGTGCCTCTCAGACACTCAGAGATAAATTGCACTGCCCCACACCCAGCTATCCCAGGTTAGTCTGAATTGCAGCCATAGCACAGAGGATCAGAAACAAAAGACTTTCCCAAACACCACCCCTGAAACCCACATCTGGACAGAGTCTGAGCAGGAAAGAATTATGAAAAAGCTCACAACTCCCATCCTGTGGCAAGACCCATTCATCCTCTTACCTAGGCATACCTGTGTCTCCAGCAGCTTTCCTGCAGTGATGAGCTAATGATTAATAACACAAGGATGGGAGGGGGAAACGCAGTGGTGAGGAAGACTGCTTTTCAAGTAGCACCTCGTTTCTAGAGAGGTGATTACATATTGTCCACGAATAATGCTGCTCATTAGGTGCTAGAAAACATCAGGCACCGCTCAGATGCATTACTCATCTATTTCTCCAGGTCAAAAACACTGTGGGGAACAGTGATGTGACATAGGCATTGTAGACTTTTTAACAATACTGATACAGAGGGATTATTAATGACCGACCCTCTGCTGTGCTTGACCTCAAAGCAGAGTGGTGTTTGCTCTCAAGGTGGTGCTTTAAATGTGTGAAAAGAGGTGGGCTGCAGGAGCTCTTAACAGATGTTTTCAGGATCTGACCTGCCTTCTTCTGGAAGTGTTTCCTCCTGCTGTAGTGGAAGGACATCAAAAGCACACACCCAGCTCATGTAGAGCTGAGTGATGTCAGCTGAGAGCACTGTGTGGGAATCTGCCTACCTGTCCCAGCTGCCACCCAACAATCACACTCAAAGGAGCCTAACACTAAAACAGGAATTTCTCTTTTTTTATCAAAAGACAGGTATCACAAAATCTGGCACAGTCGTGTGATCAGTACATGGAAAAAGAAAACAAATTCCTATGAAATGAAACAGACACGTGTTTGTTTAAATCAATGGATCTCTACCACAGTATTTAACTGATTTTCTTCTTGTCCTTTTCTACTTTTGCCCAAATCACCTGTACCTGTGATTCACATTGAATAGCCTTATTTGGTCCTGTCTCCATTTTTTTTCCCCCTCTCTCCTAAAGTGGATTCCAAACTCAGAATATTGGGCATACACATGACTCAGAATCATAAAATCATTAAGGCTGGAAAAGACCTTCCAGATCATCAAGTCCAGCCCTAGACTGAACACTCCGATGGCTGCTAAACCATATCACAAAGTGTCACAGCCACTCATTTCCTGAACACTTCAGGGATGGTCACTCCACCACTGCCCTGGGCACCCTGTTCCAAAGACTGACCACTCTTTCAGCCAAGAAATTTCTCCTAATATCCAATCCACTTGATTTGTGCATTAGAAAAGCCAAAACAAATACACAAAACTTCCTTTGTGTTAACATCAGCACAGAAATCACACACTTCTGTCAACCCATGACTGAGCTTTATTATCCTCAGTGTTACTGTTAAAAACTATGGCTCAGTTGACGAGATTTTTGCCAGGCTGTGTTTCCCTGACCAGGAATTCTTGAGGCAGGAGGAAATCTCCATCCCAAGTGCTTTGCTGTGTTGATATCACTCTCCAACGCCTGTCCATCCCATCCCCTCTGCAGCAAGCAGCAGACATGGGCTCCCAGTTCAGTTTAGCCACAGCAGAGGGATGGATCTCAACCATTCCTGTGGAAAAGCCTGGATGCATAAAATACAAGGGGAAGAAGGCATCCCTGAGCTGGAATCCTCCTGCACCAGTGTGGGGTGTGCTGACAGGCAGTAGCTGGGAGGGAAGCTGTGGTTATTGCTACGTTAACAGGTCTCTCCATAAATCCATCATATTCAGGGGGTCCTTACGTGGCGTGTGGGAATTCAGATAGGTGGAAAACAGGAAATACACACCAACAATAACCCCGGGTTTTAATCAAAAACATACCTGGTGAGAGAGAGGAATGATTTCAGCTTGAAGAACTGCATGCAACCCCAAGCTTGGCTTTTTGAAATGAGCCACAGCAAACTTTACAGATCAGAACAAGAAATTATCCCACCATGTGAAGACAAAATCCCTGTCACAGGGTGAACCACAGCAAATCTGAACCAAATCCTTATTGTTCCAAAGGATGATTGCAACCTAATTGAAGAAAACACAATTATGTTAGTAATTATTTCATTTAATTCACTTAATATGGCATTACTCAAACTGCCTTTGTACAAAGCACATTAAAAGCTCCATAGTCAAGAATGGCTTTTAGAAATTAAACATTAGCTGTTAAATGTAGTGACAAGTATTTGTTGAACTGATTTCACAGCTGTCATTAGCAGGAAAATTCCACTAAAACTTGATTTAAGTCATTGCTAACAGAATCATGTTCAAAAATGCCATATTTAAATGGGCATTTTGTGAATCCCAGTTAGTGCTTGACTGCAGCCCACACTTTGTTAATTTCCTCATTTTAATAGACATAGGTACTAATACGTTTGGGGCAGGTTAGCCACTCACAGATGCATTTTGCTGTAAAACGTCCATTATTATACCAAATACCACCATATTACACCACCACCCCCTCCAAAAAACCAGGGGAAAACTGAGAGGAAGGAAGGAAGAGACAAAGAAATTAAACAGAAGTGATGGTTTAAGGTAAAATGAGATGTGAGTCAGGTCTTCTTTTCACCATAACTCTCCCAAAGCAGCCTCTATGGAAAGTGAAGAGTGTTATCCCAATACTTGAGATTAATTGATCACTAATTTAAACAAAATATTGTTAGTTTTCAGTGACCCTGTAGTCACAACAACAGCCATGTTAATGAATCACACTGAAGGCACCAGAATCTGCAGAACTGAGTCACAAAAATAGAAGTCACTGAGGGGTGGGTTTTCAGGATCTCTATCAGCCAGTCAGCACCTGGAGCCAGCTGATAACACTGTGGGCACAGATGCTTACCTGCCATACCCAATATCCAGACACACAGAGAGGTTAAGCTACTCTTCAGGAAACACCATAAATAAATGTTGCCCTGGAAAAAAAAAAAGATTAAACACACACACACACACACAATGTCACATTTCTTGTCCTGGGTCAGCTGTGCACAGACCTCTATAAGACCACAACTTGATGTGAGGGTCTGTGCTTGAGATCACAGTCCTGAAACACTGTGGAACTTCAAGTGGAAATTTTAAAAGTGCAAACTTGCTCCCTGAATCTTCCTACTGCCTGCTAGAATTCCTGAAGGCAACCCTTACTTTTTCAGGCTGTTCCAGCTGTTTGAGCAGACAAAAGAGAAATGCAGAAGCACAGCTGGCATGGCATGTCCTACTTTTAAATGACAAGTCATATCTTTGCAAGAATTCAAACCATTAACTGATTATGCACCCACAAAGCCTCTGGTTCAAGAGCTGTTAGCTGCTGCTCCAAAGCCCACAGCCCAAAGCCCCAAAATAATCAAATTAATGATTTTCTGAAGATTTATGAGAAGGCATCTTTTGTGAAAGACACTTCATATCAAAACAATCATATTCTAACAGGTTTGTTTTTTTTTTACATTCGCACTTTCATCTCCCAGAAAACTGAGGATTCAAGGTTTTCTTTCAATGTAATCAAAATGGTGCCTTCACAACACTTTGGGCCAAGAAAACAAAAAGATGGGCTTATTTCCTGAATTACTCACTTCCATCCACAAGGGCTGGCATGTCCTGGTGTTGGTTGGACAGGGTCACTCAGATGACCTGTGTGCTTAAAGCTGACCATCCTCTTGCATCTTGTGCTGATTTAAGTGCTCATCTCTTCCCAGTTTCCTCCTATACAAACACAGACCGTTCCCCATTGGAAGGGACCCATGAGGACCATCCAGTCCAACTCCCTGCTCCTCTCAGGGCTGCCCAAAACTAACCCATATGACCAAGAGCGTCATCCAGATGCTCCTTGAATTCTGACAGCCTTGCTGCCCTGGCCACTTTCCTGGGGAGGCTGGAAACTGGGAGTTCCAGCAGAGGAGGGAGTGGAAGGAAAGTGCTGACATGTTGAGATCACTCACTATTTAGTCCCTCCATGATTAAAAGGGAATTCCATTCAGTGCACTGCAATCACCTCTGTTTCAGAAGTTGTATTTTTTTAAATTTCCTGAATTTCGGTTTAGAAAATAGAATTTTTAGGAATTAGGGGAAGGGGTAAGGAAGCACACGCTAATCAGATGTGCTGTGCTCAGTGAGCTGGGACAAAACCTTCAGGATCAGCCTCTGGAGTATTTTCAGGTTCTCAGTCAGCTCATGGGAAGTTCCTTGAGTGGTGACTCTGGATTGCAGCTCCTGTTTTGGGAGGGATTTATGCTGAATCACTTCTTTCTTTGTTTTTGAAGGGGTCTTTGTTGATTACTCTGGAAAGTCTGTCAAGCCTCAGAACACAACTCAACTTCAATAGTTATTTCATTT
The DNA here is from genome assembly GCA_013398175.1 of Climacteris rufus. Lineage (NCBI taxonomy): Eukaryota > Metazoa > Chordata > Aves > Passeriformes > Climacteridae > Climacteris > Climacteris rufus. The sequence continues at coordinate 173,028 of VZRZ01001157.1, forward strand.
TAAGATTAGTGTGAACATATTGCAGTATTCTCTAAGGATAACAGCAAAAAGCAAAAAGGGACTATAGTTATAGGTATTCTAATTCCAGATAGGGGTGAGGAGAAGACTGGGTTTTTTCTGACAGTTTCACCTTCTACTTGTTATCAACCTTATAATCTTATTGGTATTTGCCTTTTTGCCTCTTTTCTCATAGAAATCCCCTCTAAGACAGAAAAATATTTTTTTTTTAAATAGCTTTTTGCTGCAGACACAAGGAAACCACTTCCAAGAAGCACCAGGATGGTCCCTTGCACAGAGGTTTTAGAGCAAACTTAAGCCTGGAACTTCCAGATTTTTGAATGTACTTGCCTGCAAATAAATAATTTAACATTTACAGAGGTGCTGTTTCATATTAAAACTAGTGCAGATGTGAAGCAGAAATCCTAACACTGATTAACGTGAAGGATCTTAATCATTAAATGTTTCCTTTAACTCCCCACAGGGATAGGGTATAGCTGAGGGTGGCAATGATAGGACCATTGTGGCAAAAATTGCAGATAAATTATCCAAACAGTTGTCCAGGCAGCCCAGCTATTGAAAAAACAGCTCTTAGCAACTCTTTAAAACAACTTAAAATCCTTCTGATACCCCCGTGTCCACATCACTCTGAGAGACCTTTTGGATGCTGGGCTGTGTGATTATCTGTTATGAATTGGAAGGCAGAAGTGATGAAAACTTGTAAGGAGAAAGAATTATCCTTTTTGGTAGGATTAATTTTTAAGCTTTTATGTTTCTGCATTTGGCATTTGCTCATGTTGCCTTGTGGCTTTTAAGTGCTCAGAGTAAGTGGGTTTGGAGTTTTACATTATTCAGGAGAGGGAGCCAAGAAAATGTTGGTGCTGTAAGGAGAGGCACAGAAGTATATTTTTTTTTCTTTGAATTTGCTTTGAATGATAAAAATCTACTTGTAGGAAGGGACATACATTATTGAAAGTTTCATCTTTCACATGGTACATAAATCTGAGGTATTAACCACATATGGTTATCAAATAACTTGTGCAACTTTGCACAGGAGCTGCAGTATTAAACTGCCTGGAGTCTATTTTGCCTGAGGGGGGAAAAAACTAAAATTCCTTGATGTAAGACCTCTCAGCTTCTTGTATGAAAGAGCTCTGGAATGGTCCCTGACAAGAGCCACAGCACACAGCCTGTGGTTGTGGCAGCACAGGGAGATGTCCCTGGAGCTGGGAACGGTGTCCAAGCACACCAAAGGTGGGCTGTACCTGGGCTCTCACCTTCTTCAGTGGGATTTCAGGGCACCTGGTACAAAACTCTCCCTTGTGGTCTTCAGGAATGCTGGCATATCTGGCAGGGTGGGATGGCCTTGGATGTGAGAAGGGTTCCTGTGTGGATACCACCTTCTCTTGCCCACCTCACAGCAAGGTTTCCCATGTTGGGCGCTGGGTTTGGGGTCCTTTTACAAGCACAGCTGGAGGACAACAAAGAATTAAATTAAAACAACTTCAAAAACATGTGGCAACATCTGAGCAGGATGGCCTGAAACCTTAGACCCAAGCAAAGTGTTCTCAGAGGACTCGTGGGTCCCTCTCCAGCGGCGACACCGGGGTGGACGCGGCACCTGGGCTGCGGCCCCACCTGGCTCGTGGCCTGGGCTCCTTCTGTGGGTCCCTGGGCACAGGGGGTGACACAGCCTGCCCCAGCCTGCCCCAGCCTGACAAGGGGGAGAGGCAGAAGGCAGGACCTGGCTGGGATGGGTGGAGGGGATGTCCCAGGATCCCAGGGTGTCCCAGGGGTGAAGCCGCAGCGCTCGCTGCTGAGCAGAAAGTCACGGAGCTGGCCCAGAGCCAGCCTCACGAGGAGACTGAGAGGCTGATGGCAGCCTTCTTCACAAACCCAGTTACTTCTGCACGGCCTTCCTTAGCTGCTCTGAGCTTACACTGCCGAAAAAGACAGATTGCGCTGTTTTTTTTCATTTCACATTCAAATAAACCCTGCCATTTTGTTCTTAAAAGCCTTTTTTTTTAGGAAAGCCAGTACAAGGGAATGCTCCAAGCAGACCCATCTCAAGCCACGGATCGTCACACGACACCATGGAAGGGACACAAGATTCAGCAGATCCAAAGTGGATTTCAATTAGCAAAAGCAATTATCCCCCCTTTTTTAAACTTAATTAAAGCTGTGGCTCAAATAAATGAAAAGCAGAAATCTGTCCATGAAACATTATAGATAGGAGTTTCATGTGTCTTTAAACTCACAGTACAAATACAGCAGCTGAAGTACCAAGGGAAAACAATGGCAACAGGAATGCAGCCATCTCCTCTCAGAATCCCTCACTGATCAATCCTCTCTCGTATCATTTCACCTTCTGTCATCTCTTTGCTATGCTAATAGCCAGAGCCTTCAGCTGTCTCTGGTTTCTGAGCATCAGCTTAAATTGAAAACTCTATAGACGTTTTCCTATTTGAGGAGTTTATCTCTGCCAGGGAAACAATTCAAAACACACTGTATTTGACTGTTTTAAATTGAAAATTACTTCATCCTGTAACTTCCTCTCTTGTTCCACACTCCAATAGTCCTGGGCTGCAATTGTGTGGTAGTGATGGGTGTGCTCTTATCACACTCAGGACAATAAAACAATTCTTTCTTATTTAATAATTATTTAAATTATCTAAAAAAAATAAAATTAGGATACTGTCTCAGGAATGGAGGAAGGCAGAGATACTGTCAAAAGGACAGAAAAAAACAGCAATAAAGCTCTTTGTAATCTTGAAAGACACCTCTTTCACGAGGTTTGTCCCAGACCTGGCAATGCCCCCACAGAAGCAGAGTAAAATTGGTCACTGCTACTCTACCTGAGTTTTGGTAGAGGGACGAACTCCTGAGCTATATTAGCATAGCAATGCAAATTCCAGTCTTCTGTCTGCCTTGTGCCACGTGCACTAAGTTGTACTGACAGGCTACTGACAGGTCCAAGCCTCCTCCACCTGGGTTTTCGTAGGAGTTCCTACCTGTTCACCACACACAGATGATCAGCAGGGCAGTAAATACCCATATTACCACTCTTTTCACCCAAAGCTGGCCCTCAGCAAATGTTATTCCCTGCAGAGCTGGAAATCTGCCTTTCGTGCTGTGATAAAACATGAAATATGGACACCATTCATGTCGATTTGAAACATAAACGGAGCACAGCACAACAGGAGGGAGCAGGACTTTGTGAGAGGACATGGGGTGGAGTGAGTCTGGAGCTCTGAACCAGTCTGCACACTGCTGCTGAATGTCAGGTGAGGCAGGGGCTGACCTGTCCCATGTGAGGGCCCTGACCTCCAGCTTGCACATCACCTCTCCCCTTTTTCTCCCCTCAGATCTCAGCTGGCATCCTGTGCTGTAAGCCAGGGTGACCAGGACCCTGCTGCAGCCCCACTCTGCCCACTCACGTCTAAATCCATTGCCTTTGTTTTTGCTGGTCCCTGTCCAAGACTGCAGGAAGTTCTGCCAAGGATTCACCTTCAGTGCCATTCACAAGTGGCACGGATGTAAAATTAAATAATAAAATTATTTTACCTCCAAAAAGTAGCTAGTGTTTCTCCATCCATTCATCCATCCATCCATCCATCCATCCATCTTCCCTCTCTATTTGGATGAAGAACCAAAGCCTGAAGTTGCATTGTCTCATCTCTCTCTGCACAACACATGGCAATTGCACAGCCCATAATGTTGCAAATAATTTGGCTTGTAAAAACATGAGTTTCCAGAAGCCCAAGTCATTCTACCCCAAGATAGGAATTAAGAGAACAATATAATAATGAGAGCACAACATAAACCACATAGACCAAATTCCAGTCCCTAGGCTGATAGTTATGAAAGGGGGCAGGCTCCTGAACTGGAAAAGAGACAGCAGATTTGCTAAGGGTTGAATCAGAGTGGGAAAAAAATTAAATGATAGATACTGTGAGTTGTAAAAGAGCAAAAGTAGCTCTTTTGTCAACAAAGAACTTGGAGGACCAAAGCAGACTGCCAGAAACACTCAAAAAGTATTTCTCAGTCCTTTGAAGTGCCACATTTAATAGTTTCTTATCAAGAGAGGTTGAACCCCAGGAAAGACAAGATCAGCATATGGATGTTGCAACTGACTCTCAAGGTGACCCACTCTGAAAAGAGCCATTGTGCTGTGACTGCGCACAGAGACCTCGCTGCTGTCTAGGAAAACATAAAAACCAGACACCGATGAAGACCTGTACACACTGTGGAGAAAATATGATGCCAAACTTGTATTTTTGTAGCATACTCAAAGTCACAGAATCCATTAGAACAGCCCTGTAAGTCAGATTCTATAAGTTGATTGTTTATGTAGACCTATATCCTCTAACTACACCAATCAGAGGGCTCACAACTGCACTGCCTAAAGTGGCGGAAATACTACTTGGCTAGGGAAAATGCCAAAACATTTTCAGCATCTTGTGCCAAAGGTAAATACTGCACAGCAAAGTCACATATTGCATGAGGAGGGCAGGTAGATCAAGACACTTTGAGAACCAGCTGCCAGGCCCAGCATTTGTACCAAATCACAGCATTTTGTAATCAAAATCACATTAGAATTATATCAGTGCCACCGGAGGAGACGTCACAGAGCTGCCACAGCCCACAGTGTCCTGTGACTGAGATGGGGCAGAGGGGTGAATCAGCTTGCACTGACAGAAAGCTTAGCCCAGAAAGCTTCCTTCCCCTGAAGGAAGCGGGGCAGCAAGTAAGAAATTAAACAAAAACCAGTCCATGTCAGACAGTTCTGGCGGTGTGAAGGCTCTCTTGCTCTGAGGATGAACACTCAGTTTTAGGTGTTCCTTTCAGCTTTAGGAAACCAGGATAATGAAACCCACAACATTTCATCTAAGAAATGTTTTTAGCTTGAGAGGTGTGCTCTCCTGGCTGTCAGCAAAGGAGGAAGATGTTCTTCTCCAGCTCTGAGGCCTACTTTCCATACTTTCTGCTTCTTACTTCCATGTAGGAACTTGCTTTACTCTCTTTTGGGAGAGTAAATCATCTTAATGCCCACAGGGAGCCTGTGGCACAGATGGAGAGACCACCAACTTCATGCATGCAGCTGACAATGAGCACCTAAAGGAACAGGAGGTGGTGAATATAAAAACTATCATGTAGAGAAACTTATTTTTAAGCTAATTTTTCCTGTTTCCCCAGAGAGAATGACAATTCTCTCTTTCTCAGTAAATGGAGTGGAAAGGTTACTGAGAAAAAGCCCAAGATTAATTCAAAGTTTTGTCTTGAATGCTAAAGCAGGAGTTTCAAACCAAATATGTAAAAAGATAAATATAAATGAATAGGGGGTTGATTTATTTTTTTTCCCCTCCAGTGGGGGGGGAAAAAAAAAACCAGCAAAACAACAATAGCATCTCTTAATTAAATACTGATGTCTTCCCTCCCTTTTTATTTACTGTGGTTTCTAGAGGTTCTGGGATATTTTGACTGCAGACAAACCTCTGGTTTACAGTATAAGCTACATATCAGGGCTGCAAGCAAAACAGACCTGCAGGCAGCCTGTGCTGCGGGGAGCTGTGCAGGCCAGGGGTGCAGGAGGGGTTCCCCAGGCAGCACTGCAGACGGCTTCTGCTGCAGGACAAACTGCAGTGACACAGCCGAGGGGATGCAGCTGATTCCCCCCACTTTGGGCGAGCATCTGGGGTTTGTGCTGCTGTGCAGGAGGCAGGTTTTCCAGGCAGACCCAGGGCCAGCCCAGGGGTGAGCTGCGTGTGGGAGCTCAGGGCTGGAGCTCTGCCACCCGCCCCAGACCACAGCGGTGGGACAGGACGTGTGACACGGCCAGAGCCACCCACGAGCCCTCCCGCCCCAGCAGCAGCCACAAACCACCCTGCCAGACCCCCAGCTCCAAGCCAGCCCTGCCGCTCCCGTGGTTTTAATCTCCTGGGTGAAATGAGGGGTTGACAGCCTGACACAGGCAGTGGAAACAAAGCAACAAGAAGCCGGGAAGTGCAGCATTAATTGTGCCACAGCCACTGGAAAAAAAGAGCAGAAAAGTGATGAGAGCAAGGTGGTTTCAGAGCCCTCTGGTTTGGGCTGTGCTGCCAGTCAGACATCGTGGCCATGGGCTCTGTCCAGCCCAGGGAAGACAAATCACAAAGGAAGCCATTTGAGGTCATTTCAGTGTGCCCAGGACGTGCTTGGACAAGATGCTGCATTGCTCAGACACCACAGCAGAGTGAAGCAATTGGCTGGTAATTGATAAGTTTCATCCTACCTGTTACCTGTGCCTCGGGGGACCTAACTGTCCTTGGGCCTGGATGCCAAATGAAACTTCATTTTCCTTCATGCTGCAAGCTGTGATGTGTGCCAAGGCTGTGTCATGCCAGCCTGGCTGCACACAGAGAGTCTCAGGACAGGCTGTGGTACCCTTTCCTCATTAAGGCGGAGAGGCAGACAGCCTACGTGCACCTTTCACCAAAAAAAACCCTCCATCTGAGCAAAGACATAAAAAAGAGTGAATCTCCCCACCACTGACTCAAGACTGCAGCCTGTGAGTGTTTCACTATTAAATACAAAGCTGCCTCCCCACCCAGGTGCCACAGAGAAGGTGCTGGCAGGTCCCAGCTGAGCTGCTGCTGGGGACTGTCCCAGAGCTCTGCCCTGACACCTGGCCATCAGCTCGGGACAGGCACAGCACAGGGAGGGAAGGGACCTTGACTCAGCACTGGAAGCACAGGCACCATGAGACAATTCCACTGTGCCTGCCAGCTCTGGCAGTGTTTCTTTTTTTGGGGGGGTGTTTCTTATATGGATCACTATTCATGAAAATCTGGACCAGGACCAGACAGATACAGATGGACATGCCTTTTTTTTTTCCCCCTCATGGACTTGCTCCAAACCTGAGCTCTAGGTCCCAGCATATACCCTCTTACCAGCAGGTTCCCAAAGAAAAAGAATGGCTTACAACAGTTTTATAAAACCCAGCTGTTTAGAAAAGTCAGACCGTTCACCCCACCCCCCAAATCTATGGATAACAGCCCAAATAGCATATGTTTTTTTCACTAGTGACAATGCACAATAGGCAGAGAGAACCAAGAATACACTGTGTAGTAGTTCATTTATAAGTGAACTTTTAAACCCAATTCCCTGCTTTGTTATACAAGCTAAACACAGCTATTACACTCCAGAATTACCTGATATCAAGTTATCCCAATGAGAATTGGCACAGAGCAGCACATAGACAGATGCTCTTCCATATGGAAGGTCTGACATGAAGCAAGAATAAAAGTTAACTCCTTGTTTGAAGGTTGAACTTCTTTTTCCAGCTGTAGTAAGCAGCAACAGCAGCAACTGGAAACCAGGGGAAAAGTCATGATATTATTTTTTATTTTTCATCTTTATTTTGGAGACCTTGTATACCTCTCTGTTGGCTTCATATGCTAGTTTAGGATTCCTACTCTCTGCAGGATAATAAATACGTTCAAGGCAATAAATATCAAGAAAAGAGAACCAGACACGTTTTATAAGGGAACTTCATGCCTAATTGAGGTTTTTCTGTGTCAGTAGAAATCAGGATTGAGACTTTTACACAGCCCACCAAATAATTATCAGATTGAGGAAAGAAGGCCAGAAAATTATAGATTTGCCAATCCCTGGAACAGTCACACATGAGGCTAAAAGGCTCATTAAACATCTCTCCAGAGAAAGGTGCAAGTGCTTTAAAAGCACCAGGGTTTCAAGATAATTGATGTGTCTTTTTACAGGGAGAATCTGGGAACAGTATTTAAATGCAGGAGGAGCGTGCACCACAGCATGCTGCCCTGGATGCTCACGCAGGGCCTGGGGAGCACCAGCCCTTACCCAGCTGCTCCCCTCACTCCTGTGCTGTGGAAGGGTTTAATGAGCCACAAAGTGTGTTTTGCTCTCTTCATGGATCACAGGAGCAAAAGTCCTGGGGGTAAAACCGGTTTGTGTTGTTCCTGCTGCTGTGAACTGGGCTCTCAGGGCTGCGTTTTCACAGCAGCTCGTGTGGATTTGGCTGCTTGAGCCCCATTGATGTTGATGGCACTCGTGCAGCTAAAACCCCACCAAGAGCTTGCAAATGTGTCCCTCGGTGTCCGTAAAGCTTCACTGTCTTCCCAAACAAACCTGACCGACCCAGCCTGGTGTGGCTCCCCTCCCCAGCCAGCTCTGGGCACGCTGCAGGATTGCAGAGTGCACGGGAATGCTTTGGGAATTTGTGCTGAATCTCCCTTCCCCAAAACTGAACGGCCCAGTCTTTTAGGTTCATGTAGCAATAAAAGCTGTAAGAAAATACAAGAGATGATGCCCTGCCAAGTTCCTTCATACAGGTCAAATTCCAGTGCCTGGAAGTGTCACTCACTCTGGGTACAGCACGAGTATAATCCCAGAAGTATAATCCCCACAGAAAACAAGAACAGAAACACAACAATGTCCCCAGCCTCTCCTTCATTTCATGGTGGGAAGAGGAGGGAGTTTGATCAACCTGTCCATTTGCAGTGGATTGGCACACTGAAATGTCTGGCAGCAATCTGAATTCGAGCAGTCCCATTCAGGCTTGCAAAATCTTTTTTTTTTTTAATTGTTATTTACCTTGACATTTCACCAGGAGTTAAAGCCCAGCTACTTGTCTGCTTCCCAGTTTTTCATCATAGCCTGTAATAACCAGGATATGAGACAGGTTCATAATACTTTCAGTGTTGATTATATGCTACCCCAAAGGGCCAACTGTCTCAGAGCAAAAACATGTATGAACTGCTTAGTATGGTCTCAGGTCTGTGAGTCCATCCTGTATTTTAGATCATTTTAAGATTCTCACACAGTGCTAAGACCTCAAAGTGATTAGAAACACACAAGTTCTCTAAAAAGTCTCATTTGAGGGAATACTGAGCAGGATAGAGAAGGAAGAAGAGACAGTGATGCTGGTATTTGGGATAGTGGGGTTTTTTTAATTGCCCATTTGTCAAGGGCATGCATAGAAATATCCACAAGGGGTTCACATAGTGCGAAAATTTCTGCCTAAGCCTGCAGTGAGACAGCTCATTAGTACACAATGGGTATCAGGGACTGCTACAAGGAGCAGCATAATTGGATATTAAAGCTAGACGGGATGTTGCTGGAAGAGCTCAGGCAAGGTCTTTCTAAAGGGGAAGGAGAGCACCTGGAAGGATCCTGTGCTGATCACAAGGAGCAGAGGAGGGCGACCCCAGTTCCCTGTGACATTGGGATGGAAGGAGCAGAGGCCACCACGGGGGATGGAGAGGCAGAGGCACTGAAAGCCCATCAGAGTCTCAGTTCAGCTGCACAATCTGCACACGGGATGTCAAGGGCACATCTAACACCTCTATCCTTCCTTTTTTGCTCTCTTTCTTTGCTTTCTTTGATATCACAGAAGCCATGGAAGAGCAGTCAGGAGTTGAAGCCATGATCAGGCTCAGCATCTGAGTCAGAGAGTCATCCAGGCTGAGCTTACAAGTTTGGAGTCCAAGAAATTCATTGCTTTCCTAGACAGCAAGGCAGGTTTCAGTTTCAGGAGGCATTTGTCAAAGCTTCAGCTCTCAGCAAGTGAATCCTGCTGCACCCATCAGCCCAGCTCCACCAGGACACCAGCAGGAACAGCGGGAGGGCTGGAACCTGGAACCTCAGCCAGGCACAGGACTGACCCTGCACCATTTTTGGTGAGGCATGAGGGTCTTGAAAGGGGAGCCTGGCCATATTATGTGAATTTTAATGGCCTTTGTAGTGGAAAAGCTGGTCCAGTGCAAATAAGAGCTGAACTTGAATGCATGTAGTAACACTGAAAACTTATTTAAAAGCAACTCATTACAGTCTGTTTTATAACTAAAGACATACTCTAATCTGTAAATTGCCTTTACTTTCAGGCTTCCCAAACATGAAGTGTTTACTTGTGAAACTTTATCACTGTACTAAATGCAGTTTCCATGTCAGATTTACAAATAAGGTGTATATTTTTTCAAACAGTGCCATTGCGGTCCTTTCCATTTTGTGTGTGGACAAACACTGATGGTCGTGGTAATTCAGCTGAGAATCTGCCATGTAGCATCACTTTAATAAAAACAAGGATTATTTATTTTAACCCAAATAACTCCATTCTAAACATGGCAGAGATGGGGAAGGAAGCAAGGCAGGAAGGAAGGAATGAAGGGAGGAAGGAAGAGAGAGAGTGGGAAAGGAAGAGAGGAAGAGAGGAAGAGAGGAAGAGAGGAAGAGAGGAAGAGAGGAAGAGAGGAAGAGAGGAAGAGAGGAAGAGAGGAAGAGAGGAAGAGAGGAAGAGAGGAAGAGAGGAAGAGAGGAAGAGAGGAAGAGAGGAAGAGAGGAAGAGAGGAAGAGAGGAAGAGAGGAAGAGAGGAAGAGAGGAAGAGAGGAAGAGAGGAAGAGAGGAAGAGAGGAAGAGAGGAAGAGAGGAAGAGAGGAAGAGAGGAAGAGAGGAAGAGAGGAAGAGAGGAAGAGAGGAAGAGAGGAAGAGAGGAAGAGAGGAAGAGAGGAAGAGAGGAAGAGAGGAAGAGAGGAAGAGAGGAAGAGAGGAAGAGAGGAAGAGAGGAAGAGAGGAAGAGAGGAAGAGAGGAAGAGAGGAAGAGAGGAAGAGAGGAAGAGAGGAAGAGAGNAGTAAAGGAGAAAAAAAAGCCTGTTCTGTGTGGTAATGCACAGGATTTCCTTAAGTGAAAACATCCTAACCATGGAAATCTGATTCCCACAAACATTTTTACATTTTTTAAAAATCAGATTTAAAAGAAATCATTGTTTGTTCACTTAAACTGGTTAATTTTATTTTAATTTGGTAATTGAAGGCAGATCCCCAGTGTCTTAGCTCCTCTACAAGCATAGCAAATACAGTGGAACAGGAGATGCACTTCTGAGCTCCAGACATACCTCACAGGGAACTTCCAATTATTTCTCCCAGAGATGCTTAATTCATTTGATATAAATGAATATTTATCCTTTAGGATCTTTTATCCTTAGGATCGTTTATCCTTAGGATTTCTTTTTTTTCCCCTGGCAGTGGCTATAGTAATTTTTTAGACATTCACTGAACAAAATTTGTCACTGTTTGACCTTCGTTGCAAACGTGACGCTCAGAGCAGCAGAGCCAAAGGCTGACTATGGGTCAAAAACCTCTGGAGTGCACTGGAGGCAAATGTCTGGAGTACCTGTAGTCATCTGCAGAAAACTCATGCAATACTTCGATTTTGCTATGGTGTCAGCACAAAAATATACCAAACTGAGGAATTTCAAAAGAGCTTTGCTGTGCAATTTGCTTACACCCAAACTGAAAGCTGTGTCGGGGACCAAACCCAAGATGAATGGTTTATGTGATAAGTTAAACAATCTACTGTTGCTTTTTTGACAGAGATTTGAAATATATTCCTGTGTGCCATTTCCAACATGCCAACTCTGTATTTGTGAGGGGTTTTTTTTTGTTGTTGTTGTTGGTTGTTTAAATCTGTAAGTGGAAAGGCAGAATTTGAGGTTTGAGTTTGAAATCTGCCAGAAAAAGCCACAATGCAGTGGGGATGTGATGGGTGGTGAGCACCAGTTCTGCTGCAGACAAGCCCATCCATGTGTGGATGGAGACCCTTTCTCTGCCAGTGACAAAATTCCACACCTCCTGAATTGAAGGATATCTCCCCTGTGATGGTAACAGTGTGAGTTTTCCTCCCTTTGACAAGGAACCTGCACAGGGATGTGCTTCAGAGGAGAATCAGGAGGGATGGCAGGTCCTCACGTCCTTCCCAGACTAGCATGCCCTGGTTTTCTCAAAGCCCTCTCTTTGTCTGCCCCAAACCAGCCCCAAATAAATGCTGCACCCACGAGCCCCGTGGTGTGACACATGCTTTGTAAACAGATCCTTTATTGGTGTGGTACCCACCTACCACTACAGGCAAAGCAGAGTTTCATCAGGCTGGCACTGCCTGTTTTGTTTTTCCTTTTTTCTCTGTTTCTTCCAGAGCTTTACAAGCTCTCACAGAATGACTAAAGCGCTTGGAAACTTACTGAGACTCTTCTGGAAGAGGTGTAAGAACATTATTATTCTTGGGCTGGCACAATAGCTCTGAGGTTTGTTCTTCCCCCTCCAAAGTGAGAGAATTGGTTTTGCATCCCAAAAATTCGTCTTATTTCCATTTCCAGCCCAGTCTGAGCACACTGTGGATGGGACTCCTCCAGTCGTTGCAGAAGTTGCAGTGGGCTCACTCTCAGCATTTCCAGTCAAAAAAAGAGAGATGGGTGATCCCAGGGCAGGCAGCCTGTCGGCTGTTGTGTGACCTTTACTGCAGGCAGAGAGGCAGAAAAGAGAACTTTTGGAAAATGTGGTTGAAGCAGCTTGTTGGATCAAAAGGCATGAGCTGTTACATATTCTCTTCTCATAAAAAGATATAAAACCCCTCACCTCCTATTAAAATATGATTGTCTTACAGGAGAGAGAAGCATTGTGTTCACAGGGTTTCATTATTATGGTGTTTATAAATGTTATGCTAATTTTTCTCTTTTAACATTTTTTAAATTACTTAATGCTGTTGAATAAATAATTAATTCTCTTCAATACCATTTGTTTGCCCAGCTGAGGATGGTTATAGGAGTTCTTTCTGACCTTTAAAATCAGTCCCTGCTCCCCCTTCAGTCCAGATTTGTCAGAAAAAACAGTGAATTTGAAAGTTCTCACTCATGCCCTGTGTGTTTAATGAAATGCATAAACAGACTTGCTCTACCCTGTGATGGGTTTGACTAAACCTTCCACATTTCCTGTCAAAAATACCTGTTCAGGGATGGGTGGACAGATTCTTCCAAGGCCCTGATATTATATTATCCCAGTATTACTGCTAGGAAGGAGCCTGAGACAGAACAATCTGTGATTAGATGACTAATTCCTCAATTCCTTTAAAAAATAGCAAAAATATGTCTGAGAGAGATGACATCTAGAAGGCCACAATCACCAATGAAGGAAAATAGGTGAGGATCTCCTGATGAAATGCCTTCAACAAGGTCTATGCCACCAAACAAACAAAACAAAACAAAACAAACAAACAAATAAAACAAAACACCAACCAAAACAACAACAACAAAAAACAAAACAAATAAACAAAAACAAAACAAACAAAAAACCACAAAGTGGTAGAGAGACAGACTTTTGAAAAACTTTTTTTTTTTTTATTTTTCTTTTTTTCAATTCCAATAAAAAGCCAAAATATTCACAACTGGAAATTCGTATATGCACCCAAAATGTGAACAGGTGGAAATAAACGTGTTTCTTTCTGATTAATGACATTGAAATTTACATTGAAGATGCACTGTAATAAAATGTTAAAACCTCTAAAATTTTGTCATAGGACACTTCTTACCAGCTTCTTAGAATCTTTCTCAATGAATTGAAAATGATAAGAAGAAATTACTTTTTCTTGAAGAATGTCAAGGAAACAAGAAATAGTGACATAGTTAATAGTATCTTACAGATCTTTCACTGGAAATTATAAGCTTTGGGTTGCTTTTCCTTTGTTGTTGTTGATGTGTAATTAGCTCCCCTTCTATTCTCCCCTTTCCAGCGCCTGAGGCACAAAGCACCCGACAGCACAGAGCTCAGCACCCGCACCTGGTTCAGCCCTGGCATTTCCATGCCAAAAAATCTGGGCACAGATGGAGGCAACGGTGCAGCTCTGCAAGGCTCCAGTGCTCAGGCTTGAGCTGTGCCTCTGCTTCTTTGTTCTAACAAACCCATTGTGCTTCAGCTCAAGCTCTGGGCACTCCGCTTTCCAGCACATTGTGTGTGGCTGTGTCTGCACAAGTCCCATTTGTTCCAAACATTGGGGGGAAAATTATCCTTGCAGGCTTTGTGGGGAAGCAGAATGGGATCCATGAAAGCCTCATCAAGGATACTGGAGGAGAGATGCGGGATTTGTTTATAGTAGCCTTTGGGGTTTTTTGTTTGGTTTGGTTTTGTTTTTTGGGGGGGTTTTCGGTTTTTTTAATTGTCATTTGCTTTTGCAAATTGTTTCAAACCCACGAAGGAAGGAAGATGTAATGCACCTAAATCCCATTGGATTCACTGCCTGAAATCCACAGGGACTTCTGGACCAAGACAGATCAAATGCTGGCGTTGAAGCAGGTGTGTCGCTCAGGAAATACAGACACTTGCCTGCTAATACACATGAGACACAGCAGAAGCTCCACTCCCTTCCTGGCCTGAGGAAAAACAGTGTTCAGCAGGGATTACATGGGTCATTTCACACAGTCAATCAAACTTTGGGATAAACTTCATCTGAAACCCAGAACTCTGTGGGTGTGTTCAGTGTGGACAGCTCTCAGGAGCCCATGCACTGGGACAGGTCTTCCTCGTCCCCTCAGGAGAGAAGCAATAAAAACCCCTGCACAACTGCACTGGTGAGTTTAGGAGTGCTCAGACATGAGAACCCTTTTTTTTGTAGCTGTGTCTGGGTCTCCCTGAGGGCACAAGTACTGGTTACAGTGCCTTCATTCAAAAATATTCGCCTCCCCCTTCCCTCCTTGCACCCTCCAAGGATGAAGAATGTAAAGAGACAGAAAAGCTCAGTTGAGTTCACTCAGTAATTTCTTGGCTTTTTTGTCCCATCAACTTAAATTGTCTTGGGCAATGCCTCCTGTGAATGATTATTTTCAGCCTATTCTACATCATTAGGGAGTTTTTTTTCTTGATACACATCCCAAAACCTCCATTTCTTATTTCCACCCCATTATGCCCACTTATCCCCTTACACAAGCAACTTTTTGTTCCCCAGCTGCATCTCAAATCCCTGTGTTCAGATACCAGTTTCATACAGAATAGCACATATTCAATTAGCTCTTTTTTTTTCCTTTTCTGGAAAAAAGCTTTTAACCCACAGATTGCTTCTGGTTGTACTACAGGAAAAAGGGAATATAAAAATGGCCTAAAGCTACAAGACCTCATCTTTAACAAAGAGAAGGCCCTGCAGCAGCAACTGCAAACAGAATCAAGGTGAAAATAAGAAGTTTTTGGAGTTTGCAGTCACGTTAAAAACTCCCACTAATTTGCTTGGAAATTATTTGCAGCCTGGCTTAATTTAGTTGCAGATTTATTCAAGTGAGCAGCAATTTCTGAGAGTTGCAGCATTGTTATGCTGTCAAATTTCACACACAAGAGTATTTACATGAGGGAAAAAATTACATTTCTTCACCTCTGCTACTGGCACAACTTGAATCAAAGAAAATAGTATTCCCTACATAAAACCTCAAGTAGGAAGTTTCATGAGCTGATCTATCCACACAGCTTTCAAATTGGACTCCCTTAAAGACTTTTTGTAGATATCTCAGCTTCTCACTCACCTGTGACAGAAGGTATCACTAAAACTTCTCAAAGTGACAGCTTTAATTTGAGTCTAGTGCATGTGAACATAAAGTATCAATTTATAAACCAAATTTATAAAGCAGAACCTATAAACCAAGTGCTAATCCTGGATGACTGTGATCTGTAAATGCATTGTCAAAAAGGTGATTCCCACTATTTTATAATCCTGATTTCTAACTCTAAATCCTTTAACCCAGTGCTGTCCTTTTAAAATTAACTGTTTTAGAAAACACTTGATAAAGAGACATTAGCAAGAGACTCCAGAAAAATTGTCATATGCTTTCTGTAACCTTAACTAAATAGTAAATAAATAAAGCTGTTCATCTGTTCTTATATTACTTTTTAGTGCATTTGTTCATCATGAATATTTTCCTTAACATTAATCAAGATTATTCTTCGTTTTCTTGAAAATAATTCACCTAAAGCTTAGGAGCAGTGAGCTCCTTTTCAGAGTTGCTTTTGGAAAGAATGAAAGCGCTTGCAACTTTTGGCAGCTTTACCTTGACTCACTCAATTCACAATTTCACACTGATTATTTTTCCCTCTCCGTGGTCAAGCCAAATTTACACTGATGTCACCTGTAGTACCTCATCAGTTGACTTAAGACACAGTGTCCTAAGATTTGTAAATATTTTCAACCCTGTCAGACAAGTGACTTTTAGAGCAAGTGGAAAACACCCAGTGTTGCCCATCAGTGAGGTTCTTTCAGTGCAAAACTGAGACAGGGGAGAAAGGAGACCCAGCACGGTGTCCTTATGATTTGGTAGTGTGAGAGAGCTCAAAACATTTCATCTTCAAAACATCTCCTGTCTCCCTCCAGCCTTCTTGGCTTTCGAAAGCCTTCAACTTCCCAGTCACCTAAATCAACATGACAATTAAGGAATTTGAGGAAAAAAACTGATTTCAACCTTTTTGCAGTGGCCCTTCCTGCTGTGTTTGCACATGGCTTAAGCAAGGACAGCTCTGGACGCTGGGTGCTCCCCGCTTGGATGGATTAATCCCGGGCAGAGCAGCTGAGATTGCAGTGACTGCACATCCCTGGGCTCCTCCTTCCCTCCCAGCTTTACCCTCCTCTGTAAATCAAGCAAGAAATAAACCAGATCCCCTCTGCCTTTTGCTATCAGTGCCGCAGATAATCCCCCTCTGGTGACAACCCATGTGGGCAATAATCAATCAAAGGGAGGGGATTAACAGCGGTAAGAAAATGCGCCGTGACAAAACACTTTTCCTTGCACCCTTGCTCCCGATCAGAAAATTGTCAGGACAAGCACCTTTCCGGGCTAATTGCTGACAAATGTAAGATAAACAGCCTGTTATCACAACCAGCTCCCCTACCTTTTTAAGAGGAGTGATGCAATTAAAGCCTTAAGCGTTACACAGAACGTGACATCAGTTTATTGTTCTTGTTTCACACAAATGGAGCTTTATCTCATTTCATACACCAGATGCTATTATGAAACACTCACATTTGGATAAGAGGCGGGCCTGGGAAAATCCTGGGTGAAAAAGTTATAGGAGGGCTGCAGGAAAAGGAATGCCTCATTTTATTTGCAGATTGGGCAGGTGCTGTGGCAGAACCTGGCTGTGGCAAAAGGTGTGGGATGGGTCGAGGCTGCTGGGCAGGGACGGGAGCTGGGGCTTGGAGACACAACAACCCACAGTCTGGAGTATTCTCCTCCATAAATTGCTGAAAGAGCTGTGCTCAGCCAGAAAAAGACAAGTAAGGAGAGAGAAAACACCGTATTGAGTCCACTCAGACTCCCGCCGGGTAATTGTCTGCAGTGGCCATTGCTCAATGTTAAAAGATGAATTCTGCTAATTAGTAAGGGTGAGTCAAGGGTGAAATCCTGATGTTAATGGCTTGGATAAAGACCAGGGATATCTTGCCTGCAACCCAGCAGGCACTGTCAGCTGCTGGTGTGGCTGGCAGCCCCCGAGCTGCCAGTGCTGTTTGTTGTGTCAGCCTGGATGCAGCAACAGCATCTCAGCCCCTGCCAGCCACCCCACACCACTCCTGGGTTGTGTGGAAACCCTTCCAGGGCCAAGATACCCCACAGAGGAATTAGATTTCGTAGTCTTGCATATATGGTGGGTTGGAACAGAATTATCTTTGAGGTCTCTTCCAAGCCAAACCATTCTCTGATTCTGTGCCTCCTGTGAACAAACCATCAGGCTACTACGAACAGTGAAAAGTGGAATTTATAATATTTCATACCTATGCTAGCGACAACTAAAGCAAGCACTCTGTTCTTATGTCTCTGAACTAATCCATCAGAAATTATTACTGCCCCTAATTTCATATATTATTAATCAGGACATTCAGAAACCTGGCACCTCTAATTTTCCTTTACTTCCATAGTTTTCAGTTTGGGGTAACAAGGAGAAAAGTGACTAAACACTGCTGAGCAGATCTGTGATAAAGGAAAAATAATATTTTAAATGCCTTTTGCACACTTCACATTCCTCCTCCTGCCTTTCATCCTCCACTCCCAATATGGAGCATCCCCCAGCCAAGCAGAAGGATGAGTTCGTCTGTTCTCAGTCTGGAAGCCCATTGCCATCACCTTTTATATCAATTTATCAAAATAATGCATCTATTTAGTATCTGACAGAATGTACTTTTTAATGTGTATCTGCTCTGCTCATGCACCAAAAAATGCTACCCTATACGTGTACTTTACACCAGGCTAGAAAATCATTGATAGAAAACTTATTTTTGCAAAAGAAGAGCATAATTATTTAAAATTTAACCCTCATATGGCTTAACATTGGCAGAAATCCAACTGTTTTATATCAAGTTATGGAGAACCTTTAAAGAAAAATGTTACAATTAAAATCCTTATAACTGTTTGACTGATGGAGCCCAGAGCAGAGACTGCCAAAATCAAAGAACACAGGCAAATAAGAGATGTTCCCAAGAGATGTTTTTGAGTTCCCATGCCCTCTGAACACAACCAGGACACAGGGCTCATGGTAGAGGATCTCATGTACAGACAGCTGTCTCTTAGGATCAAGTCAGGTGATGTATTTTCATTGATCAACTCAAAAACCAAGTAAAGAAAATCGGGGGGGTCTCTGGGAGGGACTTTTCTGCCCATTCCAATCAGAGGACTTGCAATGAGTAATCTAGTCCTATTTAATTCCCTTTCTCAGGGTGGTCCTTGCAGAGGGGAGCACAAAACTGATGGGAATAAAATGGTGGAGACTTTAATATAAACATCCTGCCCCATCCTTGGGAGTGTCTCAGGGCAGGCTGGACAGGACTTGGAGCAATCTGGTCTCATGGAAGGTGTCCCTGTCCATGGCAAATCGTGGAATGAGATGAGTTTCCAGGTCCTCCTAACCCAAACCATTCCATATCTGCAATTTTCTCCAGGATAAAATAGACCATTACATTTTCCAGCTCTCTGTAACTCCTGCAGCAACCTCTGCAGGTGGTGGCTGGAGAAAATCATCCCTGGTGAGGGACAGTCAGGTTTGCTTTACACACTCAGAGTGAAGACAAATCCACAATTTCTTGGGAAAAATTGTTTCAGTGGTCACTGATTCAGCTGTTTCAGTTGCTTCAGTTGATCCTTTCTTTTGACTCCCCAAGAAATGCTCAGGCCCCGTTTCAGGAGAAGCCTAATTATGCTTCAGGGTTTTGCACGACAAAACATCTATAGTTGCATAGACGATTTGCTTTTTGAGGAAACACATAAAGCTTCAGATCTTAGAGCACCAATCAGCCACTGGGGTTCACCAGGAATCACCTGCAGATGCATGATTGGACTTGAAATTAACTTTTTTTTCCTTTTTCTTTCCTTTTTCTTTCCTTGATGGGTCCACATCAAGCGGTGTGAGCATCCATGGAGTCATTGTGGGAACTGGCATCAGTGAATTTTTCACTATTGTTTGCAACAGGGATTTTTGTATCTATTAAGGAGTCATCTGATCCTGACAACACCAGGCAGGAGTTGCTGTGCTGGAAGAGAAAAGGCCTTATCTCACACAGAAATACCTCCCTCCCTGCCAGCACAGCCAGCAGTGGCTCATCCTGGTGCTTGCAGATCATGGCAAGTTTGGCAGGTGGGCTTCCTCTCCTGCAGGCTGAGCTCCCAGCAGAGCATGGTTGGTGGTGATTAGTATTGTGGACTGATATTGTGGATTAGTATTTTCTCTTCCTTTCCCCTCTCCCTTGTCCAAGGCTTTCATAAATGGTAATCCTTTGTTCAAACACATCCTCACCTGCTCATGCTCAGGGCGAGGATCAGACATTTGCTACTATCTCTTGCCTGGGACATAAAATGAAAGATAAAAATAGTGTATTTGAGGGATACATGGTTTAATTAATATTGCAAGCTCCTTGGATAATGCTGTTTTCTATTTAATGGAAGAATTTCTTCCAGCTTTCATTTATTTTTGACAAAGACAATACTCCTCTTTACATCTCCTGCTGTCAGCCTGTAGTTCCAGCTGTCCCAAACTAACCTGTTTTCTCATGTACCATGCTCCTCAAAAATTATGCAGAGATGTCCCTCCATACATACATTTCTTTGGAAACAAACAAACAAAAAGGTTATTTGCTTCTTTAGGGGCAAAGGCTTCGGAAGCAAAACAATCTGAACCAAGTCTCAGAAGGTTATTAAAAAAAAATAAAACAAACAAACAATCAAGCAAAGCTTGCTGCAGATGGCTGGGAGCAGCACCTCATTTTTCATTATGGGGGGTGGCTGGTGACTTTGTTTTTCTTGGCCCTGAGAAAGACCAAGCATTCCTTAAACCATGTAAATATCCAGCTACGTCTCACTTAGTGCAAGATGAGCATGTACATTAGTGGCTTTTCATCAGACACATGCTGGCTGCTCCGAGGCTGAGATTTGAGGGGGGTGGGCAGAGGAAGGGGTAGCAAAGTTCATGGGAATGTCTCCAACCCCTTCCATTCCCAAAGCAGTTCCTGCAAAATGTTGTTCACAAGGTATTTGTGACCCTTTCAGGGCAAAGCCTCAGGGGGAGCTTGGGAGCCGCTGTCTCAGCTGGTACCTTGTCACCAACTGTGGCCAGTGTGGTCCACTTCAAAGGCAGAGGTGGACAGCCCAGGCCACCCATGGAGAAAGTTTATCCCTAAATCTTGCTAGCCAGGGTTGGGTCCAAGACTTTGGGAACTTTGGGAGGACATGAGGCCATTCTCCTCCGTGGTGGCAGTTGTCACAGAAACCACCAGGGCAGACCCAGCGAGCAGGATGTGACTTTAAATCATGATCTCCTGAACCAGTTGCAAATCAGGCATTGAAAACACATGCTGCACTCCCAAACCAGAGAGCTGTCGTTGTTAAATGATATCACAGCTGGCCAAGAGGAATTCTCCTCTGGTGGGCAGAAATGCCTCTCCTGACTCATTTTGTGGATGCATTCCTCCTCCCCGTTGTTCATTGTCTGAGTCAACTTGAGCTGCCTCTCCAGTCTGTGCTGCAAGATTCAGATTTCTCTTCCTCGTACAAAACAAATAAAACAAATGGAGAAAACAAAGTTACCAACACCAGACACTTCCCTAACACTATGAATATGCAAAATTTTTTTTTTAATTGGAATGAAAATTTTTTTATAGGGCAATTCCAAGTTAATGTTCCTTTTTCTTGAAAAGAAGCATCTCAATCCCCTAGGCAGCCCTGCAAAACTCAACCTCAGTTTAAATGCAGTTGTAAAAATCAAATTCGAGCACTTGGCAATCCTTTCTTCCTGGAATCCCAAGAAAAATCTTATCTGAATATGAGGACAGCAGTCAGAAGGCAGTAACAGAGCAACTGACTGAACATTTACTGCTAAATTTTGCAAAGTAAGGAAACTTCAATGTTCTCCTCGACAACCTTCAGGATACAGCACAAAATATTTCTCCCACGTCTTTTTTCTAAGGATTAGAAAGTTTAGCCCGACAAAGCCGTTGTTTTGCATAGATTCTCCTGTTAATCTCTTGGCTTTGTGCTCACGAAGACATAAGACAAAGACAGCTTTTAGTGTGGATGACAGCGTAGGAGATCCTAATTACACCTGGGAAAAACAGCTCTTGTCTTTCGATGAACAGCTTTTTTTAAAAGAGGAAGAAAATATGGTTAGGCTAAAAACACAGATCTTCTTCAGGCATTTTTTGTTTTTTAAAGATCACTCCGAAAAATTTACATTTTGAGACAATACACCTCTTTCATTTAGCTCAGAGGTTCTCTACATTTTCTGAATTTACTCAATTAGGAAGGAAAAAAAAAAGAAAATAGTAAGCAAATCCAATGGTTTTCTTTTTAAAGGACAATATGCTTTGACAAGTCAAATAAAATTCTCTTAAAATATTTCAAAATTGAAAAAGCCACTGCTTCACCTACCTAAAGTATCAACTGGATTTGCCTGCAAGTCCATTCTGTGAAAACCAGGTTTTGGCACATGTATGATTACACAGTTCTATTCCCATGAGTAGAAGGACCACAGATTCCCTGATATATCCCTAAACTAAGGCTAAACCTGGTGATTGATTAACACCATTCACATTAATTGATCTAGAGTCTTCTTGGTGCCATTGTAGGAGGAGTGCAAAGAGCTGAATCACAACAACCCTTTTCTCTGTATATTTCACTCCATCTCCATACCAGCAGCCAGATGTGTCCTCTTCATGCTGGATCCCAGAAGACCTTTCTCATCCTATTTTCTGGATGTGCATGACCACCAAGGGCAGGCTCACCGGGACCAACACCCATAGACAAACCCAACACCCACAGCCCTCCGTAGTAGCAGGCAAGGCACAGCTCTGAGCATGGACCCAGCACTGCCCAGTGCTCCAACCCGCAGCTCAGACACACACAGTGCCCTTGTTCCCCACTTTAGAAATAATTAGAGTCCTATTTTCTGTAAACAATGTATAAATCTGTGCATATATTTCATCCCTGTCATGGCTTCACCCCAGCCAGCAGCCAGGCCCTTCACAGCCACTCACTCACTCCCCCACCAGCAGGACTGGGGAGAGAATTGGGTGGGTAAATCACAGAGCACTCTTAGAATTGGGTGGGTAAATCACAGAGAACTCTTGGGCTGAGATGAAGGCAGCTCAACAGGGAAAGCAGAAGCCATGCACACAAGCAGAGCAACACCAGCACTCCATTCCTGCTTCCTGTGCTCAGCCATCTCCAGATCAGGGCCCTATCACGGGCAAGAGTGACTTGGGGGGACAAAGCCCATCTCTCCCCACGTCCCCTTCCTCCTTCTTCCCCCACTTTCCACGCCGAGCACGGTGCCATAAGGTCTGGAACATCCCTTGGGTCAGGTGGGGTCACCTGTCCTGGCCGTGTCCCCCCCAGGCTCCCAGAGGCCTTGGCTCTCCCCAGGGGCTGCTCAGCAGTACCAGAAACATCTCTGTATTGTCAGCCCTGTGATCAGCACAAACCCAAACTCAGCCCCGTCCCAGCCACTGGGAAGAAAATGAACCCTACCCAGCCAAAACCAGCACAACCCCACAAGCAGCTGCAGGGAGTTCCCAGCACCACAACCTGTCCATCACTGTCCTAGGTGTTATCAGTAAGGATGCATCTTTTAAATGAGAAGTCACACTCAGGCAGTGACAACGGATGTTTTCTTTAAATGAGCAGAAACATAACCATTCCCCAGCAAGACAGATAGGTTAGAAAAATAATGTATGTATTCTGCTCTAGGGTCTTAAAGATCACAGTTACATTAGACCTTCTACTGAGGGTTTTGCAATCATGCACCGGAAGTTTATTCATTAATAATTATATTCCAGAATGCCCCTTGATCTGGATTCAGAACTGTTTGCAAGAAACAGTATCATAACCAGGACAAGCCCAGAAACTTTTGCTATCAACTTCTTCTTTGTCTTTCCCTACAGTAACTCCTCCAACCTCCCCAAGGAGCCACACCAATCAAGTTAAAAAGATGAGTTAAAAAGATGACAGGAGACAGAAAACAATCTCACATTAGGGGCAGAGAAAAGGACACAGACCATAACAAGGAGCAGGAAGAAAAAGGGGAGGACCCATGACTGAAATGGCACCAACAGCAGGAGTCATTTAACAGCATTGACAACGTCACATCGATAGTAATAAAATAAAAACTAGTGCTGCATCCCCATTTCCTTTCCCCACAATATAACTCTTCTTCTGGCATGGAAGCTGAGTTGTTTTGTTAGTAATCAGGAGAATGGTGAGAACTTAAACAAACCTGTTTGGCGAGAAAGCTCACTTGAAAAAAATTAAAAACAAAGCAAATTCTCAAGCCAAGAGACAAAAAGAGAGAGAGGGAGAATAATAAAAGTCAACTGAGAAGTCTCTAAGGAAAAAAAAAAGAAAAAGGAAGACTTAATTATGCACTAGTTGCTTTTCCTAGCATGTTTCTTGACTTGGCACAGCTGGAAAATAGAAAGCTCACTGCCAAAATATCAAATGTCCCTGGTGTGGGCTCAGTGCTCGTAAAGTTATGTGCGTGTCTTTTTCTCCCACTTCGTCTGATTGCACAGAAAAATGAAATAATGGACTCAGCGAGATAAATACTGGCAGCTGCCTGGAAGCTCAGTGCAGTGGGCAGGGTCCCTTGCAAGGAGCCACGAGGGGCTTTTTCAACTTTCTTTTGGCCAAGGAAGCAGAGGCTTTGAAACTGGGTTTTTCCAGCAGACACTGCTGTCAAGTCCCCATGTCCACTTGCCATTTTTCAGTGATAAATTGCCATTCTGTGGAAAAGCTTCAGCTGAAGGATGTGCCAGACTGTTAAAAGCTATTTTGTTTCATGAAGGAGTGGGCTTCTCTTTGCAGCTTGCAATGAGCTTTCTGTACAATCAGCCCTATGATAGGACTGTAAAAGGACATGAAGTTTAGCACAGAAATAGGCCCCAGTCTATATGGTACAACTCACCCATGAAAATACTGACCTAACCCATTCAAATGTTACATAGAATTTATAATTTTAAATCAGGATTACATACCACATCAGAAAGAAGCTGGAGTCCTATACATGATAAATCTTTCAGATTTCTAGTCCTTGGGACCAGGAACAGTACTTTTCTGCCCAATTAGTATAGATTTCGTCAATGAGATCTTTCTCAGATTCCGTTTAATTTGGCTTATAATTTTTAGTGACTTCACTTTCCTTTTCACAAAATTATGGCCGGGAATATTTCAGACTGTTACAGCTGAAAACAAAAATAAGAAATCCTCTGATATCTCTCTAGACTTGCAAAGGTCTAAATCTATCATTGTGACACTATGACATAAATAAACATATAGTTTCTAGCTAATAACAACTCACACAGCACATGGGTCTTAATGTGGTGGAATGGTGCAGATATTTGCAAACCAGATGTAAATAAGCCTGTGATTTTGTCAGGCAGGTTTCCAGAAGGAAAGGAAAGGAAAGGAAAGGAAAGGAAAGGAAAGGAAAGGAAAGGAAAGGAAAGGAAAGGAAAGGAAAGGAAAGGAAAGGAAAGGAAAGGAAAG
>VZRZ01001157.1:198419-256221 GCA_013398175.1 Climacteris rufus
AAGGGAAGGGAAGGGAAGGGAAGGGAAGGGAAGGGAAGGGAAGGGACCCTAAATCTCCCCTTGTTCCACCCCCTGCCATCTTCCACTAGACCCCCTGGGTTATGGTGCTGGGAACAGGGAGGAATCACCAGCTAGAACCATGGCACTGCAGAGAGACAGCTTCCAACACAGAGCAGGTATACTGTAGATTTATATCATATATATATGGTGACTGCTGGCAGTGCAACCTGGCAAGGCTACATCAGGCATTGCTCCAGACACGAGCATAAACCACACTTGGGTGAATTAAGAGGATGGTTCAGCACTACTGAAACGTCCTTGGAGGCACAAACAGAGGCTTCTCTCCACCCCTGCTAACATTTTTATAGCCTTTGCTTTTTACTGGCTTGGCAAGTCGCGAGTGCACCACTGGTAAACATTCTAAACCATAGGAAGGGCTGGTCAAAGTGCCTTTCCCCACAATTAACAATGCCTTTGGTAATTTTATTTGTTCTAGAAGTTCTTGACAGAAGACTTTCCCACCATTATTTGGGACTCTTCTTTATCCTCTATCATGTGACTGTTTTATTGTAGGAACGTGGGCTTACCCCATTATGCATAGCACTTCCCACCAACACTTGGCTCAAGGTGATTATTTTGTTCATATTTTCCTTTTATGTTCCTCAGCCTTCCCTGGTTTGTATCCACTTGAGCTCTGGGAACAATGATGGAACTGAAATGTGCAGAAGCCTAATGAAATGTGAAGTCTGGTGACAGAATAAGATGTGATTAAAAAGCAGTTTTGAGAGTTTAAATAATCCATTCTTCTAAAACTTCACAATCCCACAAACTGGATGCAACATCGATTGGCTGAAGATCAGCTGGATTGCTTTGGGTGCCCTGCAAATGGAAGTGGATTAGAGCCTCACCTGTTTACATTCTGCAGGAGAACATGGATCAACACCATGAAATGCTGAGTTTACCAGTTCTTCATTGCCTCTCAAATAAATTCACAAGGAACACTACATACATGGACAGATAGTACACAGCAAAGGGGCTTTAATTTGTACGCTTAGGTTATAAATGACACAATGTTTGCAGGGAAGAGCAGCGTAATTTCTTAAAGTAACCAAGGTAGCCACTTAACTCACACACTCCAAAACATTGCCCCTTTTTTCTGTCTGAAACTATTAATTTTAACTCTTCACACAAACCTACTGCAGATGTAAATTTATCTGAGTCCCCAAAAGGTTCTGACAGAAGAACAGAGGTGCAGGCTGGATTAACAACATGGTTTATTTGTATCCCATATCTAGAAAATTTCATTCAGATGGAAACTGCCATACCAAAGCCATAAATGCAACAGAGTCCATCTTCTTCCCCTGAAATATCTCTGTTCAGGAGAACAGGCACTTTGGAAAGAAAATAGATAAATACTCTGTTTCTTTCACCAAGCCTTGAACCTTTTTTTCCCTTCCACTTCCAGAAGAAGCCCTGCATCTCCAGCATAAAAGAGACACAAGACATGCCCACCTGTGACTTTTCTCACTCAGCAGAATTATCCAGGCTTAAAATATAAGACATGTTGAAAACCTTACAAGCTGAGAACACTGCAGACATTTATCTTGGCAGTCTCCTACTATGAAGGTATTTCCAAAGGAGGAGATAAAAGATGCAAGGAGTTTTAGTCTGAGACTATTAAAAAAAAAAAATATAAAAACCAAAACCCACAACCAAACAAACAGTGAACTGCAGGAAGAGGAGTTGTCCAACACTAAATGAAGTCAGTGTCAATGTGTCTAAATGTGTGATACCAGCACTCTGCTCTGCCCAGAAACACGATGCAGAGACAACAATAGTAATGAATTTGTCACTTTACAGACTCCAATTAGAAGCAAAGGGGCCTGCAAAGAGTCCCAGGGAAGAGACAAAGGGACTTGGGCTGCTGCAAGGGCCTCATCCTTGGGTTTTATGTGCTCCTTGACAGGAGCCTTTGCACCGTGTAAGGGTGGCTGCAGAGGGTACCCTCACCAAAGCAAAGGGTGGTGAGGTCTCAAGTTTCTGTGCAAGGAACATCTCTCACTGTGAGTGAAACCTGCTCTTGGTGCCGTGGAAAGGCGTCCTGGGGTGACTGTATGACTGTATCATTTCCCCAATATTATATTCCCATCGTCAGCTGTGTGCCCAGAACTTCTTAGTCCAGGGTGATGTCTCTACCTGAAGGAAGCAGAACCCTAGGGAATTTCTTTTCCTCTCAGCAGACTGTTTAAAAATGAAGATAACTCTCCTGGAATTTTTTCTTTCCAGATCCTGCGCTGCTGCCTGCTTGTAGGAGGGAGGGGTTTATTTCTGCTTTTTATCTGGCTCTTTTTTTTTTTTTTCCCCACTACCTCAAGCAAGAAGAGTTCCTGGGACCTCTGTTTTTTTCTTTTTCCCTCTTTTCCTTTTTCCTGGACTTATGCAGTTGCCTCGGATTCAGAACTCCAACCCCCAAGAGGCCTCCCCCCCCCCCCACCCAGGCCCAGGGAGGCCTGGTGCGACCTGCACCGAATTTTACCAAGGTTTTCCCCTTGCAAGGGATTTATTATTTAACATTATTCATTTTATTTTCTTTGCTGTGTCTGCATGCATAGTGGGTGTGAATAAACAGGATTTTTAAACTTTTTTCCAAGAAATTTATTTCTGAACCTGGTAGGGGAAGGGCTGGTGGAAACTTCCTTCTGTTGGAGGACGTTCCTCCTAAATTTCTCTCGAACGAGGACAAAAAGGATTTCTGGCAGTGGATGTAATGGGCCAAAACACATCCCGAAGGGTTTCCACAGGTCCCAGCACAGTGATGTTCCCACCTCGGGCAAGCTCTCAATCAAGAATTCAACAGAACACCACCCATTTTACCAGGAGATCCTCCAGTCCTGTGTTCAAGACTTAAGTGCTTAAAGTCAAAACATGGAATCACTACAAGACCAGCAAAACATTAAAAATTTAGGCAGGATTTCTTCTGAGCTTCTTTATGTATCATTTTGAGAAGCAAAGGTTCTTCCAGGCACAATCCTGAAACACTGCAAAAATAACTAAGATAATTTAAAAATGCTACAGTTTCAGTATTACAAAGATAATTATTGTTGATTTTTCTACCCAGGGACACGAACACATCAGGGAGCCAAACCATACAAATAATATTGTCCACAGCAGAACCTGTGGAAGGGAAGGTTTGTATTTGCTGTTTCCTCATGAAAAAAAATAAAAGGTATTTACTTTCGTTCTGTTGCAAAATAATTTTTCTCAAAAAAATGTTCTCATTTCCACCAGAATTTCAATTATAAAATGTGATTCAATATTTAAAACGGCACACCATTCTAATATTTTTTAATTTTTACACATGCTTTTGGCTTAAAATTTTGGCAAAAATTATCAGTGCTTCCTTGCAGAAGGTCATTATAAATACAGCTTGTTATTAAAAAAAGAAAATATTTTGAACTCTGAAACAATATTGTTTCTATGAAAGATAATTTTTTATTAAAGAGTACAGGCAGGTTTCTTCATCATTCTAAGGTTTTGTATTATCATGAACTTTTTTACAGTGAAAGTGTGGTTTGGGGATTTTAAATCTGAATTTTCTTCAGGATAATTGTATTTCTGCTCCTCTGTTACATCATCAGAGAGAGGTCTGGGGCACTGCTATAGTCTTAAATAGAAAGGGTGCAAATCATGCTGATATTGGCCAAGTTATGGATAGAGAAGGTTCCGTTTAATTGCATTTCTTGTTAAGCCACTCCTCTGTTGGTTTCCAGCTGGTTTCCAGAGTGTGCCCCTCCCAAAGGCAGGTCCCTGGGATAGTGACTTTACCTCATTCACAACAGGATCCACCTGGAGCAGAAGGTCCCTGTGTGCTCCCCTCCCACCTGACGAGCTCCAGCATGCCCAGAACATGGATAAACAGCACAAATCTACCCAAAACCCATGAAACACCCTTCCCTCCTCAGCAATCGCTCATCTTCTGTGCGACACCCCAGCTGGGATCAGACCTAGACTGTGGGGTTCCCTTCTCTGTGTACTTTGCTGAGGGCAAGCAATTTTATATTTTTTTAACGTCAACACCATCACTTTCCAGACCAGCTCCTGAATCAATCAACATTTCAGCAGTGTGTGGGGATATGAAAAGTCAGCTGCTCTGCTCTGGCTTTGAATTAACTCCTGCCCTGAGAGACTGTTTCCTCCGGGGAATCGCCCTTATAAATACAGAAAACTTTTAAAATATTTGTACAGGATTATATTCCTTGTGCCCAATGTGATACAAATCGCTCAGTTACATAGCTCATGCTTGCTTCTGAGAACAAGGATCAAACTCACAGTTACACAGCAAGGACATTACCTGCTTTTCCTATATGAAAATGTACAAAAACAGAGCACACAGAGTAGGAATGGTCTGTGTAACATAGATGTTATGTACACACAGATTTTCAGGGATGGGATTAAAAGGCTTCTGGAATGACTTCAAGACCAGTTTTTGCTTCAAACACAATCTTGATTTCATTAATAGATAAATTAGGCTCTTGATAGAAAAATGGGTTACAGTGAACATAATTCACATGTAACTTGTGTACATTCTTTTTAATCTCCTGGATTAAAGCTGTTTCTTCATTCAGAAGAAGGTTTTATTGAGATCAACCAAATGAAACAAAACAAAACAAAGCAAACAAAAAAACCCAACCCCCATACAAACAAACAAACAAACACCAACCAAAAACCCACAGGAAGAAGAATAACTGTACAGTGACTAAAGTCCACCAGAGTTATCTGCCACCACCTCATTCTCACATTTATTCCCTCACTGCTCTTACCTGCAAGAGGAAGAATATTGGCTGAATATTCTAAAAGTGCAAAAACTGGGCTTTAATGAAACCTTTCTATGCACCTTACTAGACAATAGTTGGGAAACTAACCTGAACATACAATGTTAAAAATGTCAAATGCAGGGGTAAAATGCAGATAACATCATTTATACTGCTTTGCTATACATTATATATATACTATGTAAACAATATACTGATATATATTACATATTTTATGCTGAATG
The DNA here is from genome assembly GCA_013398175.1 of Climacteris rufus. Taxonomy (NCBI): domain Eukaryota; kingdom Metazoa; phylum Chordata; class Aves; order Passeriformes; family Climacteridae; genus Climacteris; species Climacteris rufus. Next base: position 203,476 of record VZRZ01001157.1, read on the forward strand.
TTTTTGACTAGTGTATATAAAATTATACATGACAGGTTATATGTAAAATAAATATTAATAAATATAGTAACATAATAGCTATAAATATTTCATATTGCATATAACTGCATAGCATTATACTGTAATATTCGTTATTTATTACTAATTAATATTTAATACATATGTAAAATGTAATCTATAACATAAAAATTTATATCTCATATTACATTGCAATAATTGGAGTACTATATATCATAATGTATATTATACACTATGCAACATTATTACATGTTATATATTTTATGTTGTAGATAATATATTATGTATTATTTATTATGAGTTCTGCATGATGCATTATGTCTAATATAATACAGATTAGTATATATAATTTCTTGTGCATAATATAAATGATATAATTTATAATGTAGAATATACAACATATAATTGATACTCAATAATATATAATATTATAATGTGATGATAATTTATAATTTATAAATTTATATCCTATATTATATATAATATATATTATATTTTATAATCTATAAATTACAATATTATAATAATGGACTTGTTTAAGATAGCATAGAGGTCATAAACTCTCTAATGATCCATGGAAGCAATGCTGTAGTAAAAATAATCTAAGTTGCAATTCAACAGCACGAGGATGAAGTGATACCTCATGGGGATGTTAAGCTCACACTGAAATGTTTTGTTGAAACTTGTCCTCTGAAGGGCATAATGCCTTCACAAATGTGGGGTTCCTCAGAGGAATTTCAGAAGGACTGGACAATAACACAAGGAAGCATCACCATCTGCTCTGTGATTTCACACAGATCAGCTGTGTTCATACAGAATTTCAAGACAATGTGGTATGTATTCCTTAAGAGCCAGAAGGCAGCTGGCTTACAGAAGAGCTCTCTGGCATTCCATGGAGCTGTGGAACACAGGAGACAAAGGCACACTGACCATGTTCAGTTCTTGGATTTAAATCTCAGCCTGAGCCTGGGCAGGTCTGCACAGAGGCAGTAAATGAGCGAGAGTGTCCTGCTCTTGGCCCTGGAGGCTGGACTCAGCCAGTCACAGAATCACTGGGGCTGGAAAAGCCCCCTGAGACCATGGAGTCCAACCATCCCCCCAGCACTGCCAAGGCCACCACTGACCCATGTCCCAGGTGCAACACCCACACACTTTCTGAACACTTCCAGTGGTTCCACCACTTCCCTGGGCAGCCCCTTCCAATGCTTGGCATCCCCTTCAGCCCTTCCTAGTAACCATCCTGCCCCTCCCTGGCCCAGCCTGAGGCCGTTCCCTCTGCTCCTGTCCCTGTTCCCTGGGAGCAGAGCCCGACCCCCCTGGCTGCCCCTCCTGGCAGGAGCTGTGCAGAGCCAGCAGGGCCCCCTGAGCCTCCTTTGCTCCAGGCTTTGCTCCCAGCTCCCTCAGCCCCTCCTGGGGCTCCAGCCCCTCTTCAGCTCCATTCCCTTCCCTTCCAGACCCTCAAAACCCATGGGGATCCATCCATTCTCTCCAGTGGACATCAGTACATGCTTTCCATTCTTCATCTGCTGTTGCACCCTCACTGCTACACCCAGCGCCTCGTGGAGCACTGACAGCAGGAGATTGCTGATAGCGAGCAAATTTTACAAGGAAAAGTGGAACTTTTTGATGCTTCTGCCTTGATCTCTCCTTAACCACCCTCTGAGGGCACACCTCAGCTTTGGTTAGCCACCAGCTCAGCGTGTCGTGGTATAAACCCGTGCTACGGTACACTGAGAAGCCAGCACCAGAAGAAACCCATTACCCTAAAATCAGCATCAAACCTCCTCCAGTTCCCATGACATGAGGTCAAGAAAAGGCAGAAAGCTTCAGAAAACTCCCTCCAGGATGTTTGTTCAGTCAGGGCACAATCCTAAGGTGTTAAGGGAGGTTTTATTTGGCTGGTGCTCAGCTAAATTCCTGTTTATCCTGGGAACTCAGGATTTGTTCTACTCGCAAAGGAAAGGCTCAAGAACTAAAATAGGAGCAGACACTGATAATTCATCTCATTCTGTCCATCACTACCGTGTCAGAAAAGACAATGCAGAGCAATGTACTCCTCAAATTTTGTGTCCTTGGCAGCCTTATGAAAATTTGCTAATTTTGTTTGCCATTCAGGTAAATTTTTCCAGTTCGATATTAGAAAAGTAAAAGGGGAACTGATAGCCTGGATAAGCAGAACAGTGGGAAATTCTGGGGAGAACACCCTAAGAAAGCAGGAAATATACTTTGAAACTATAATCTTAATGCAAACCATTTTTATTCTGACCAAGGATCAGACAGTTTCAATAATTTCTGTAATACAAGGGACAAAGTTGGCTTCACAAATCTTGGAATAAACTCCTAAATTAAAAGCACTTTCAAGGTGGACAAAAAAAAGTAGGAAACACTCTATAAAGAAATAATGTATCTTGACTGAGGAATGGACAAAAAGACCTAAGACATCTTTAAAAGTACACTTAAAGCTACCAGGCTTAACGTTTCCTTGAGAATTTGGGGTGGTTGGTTAATCTGAAAAGAAAGTGATAAGTGGTGAAAATGAGAGAGAACAAAAAATTGCATATATCCACTTACATTCCAGCTCTGTGGCTCTTGTGTGAGCTGCTGCAGGGATGATTTATCCACACCAGTATTTTTGCTTAGTCAGTGGCTCCATGCCACCAGGTCCAGCTGCTTCCCCCTGCTCAGCTCAGAGCCCAGGGGTACCTGGCTGTGTGAGGAGGAAAGGAATCACATCCCAGCATCAGGAGTGACATCAGGATAGTGTTGGAACCCTGAATTCTGAGAATTTCACTCTTTCTGCTTTAACAAGTTATGATCCTCAGAAATACACCTCATTTGATCTTAAACCCTGGAGAAGACTTCCCCTGTAGTGTGATAACTTTGAAATTAATGCTGTATAGTTGAGGTTGTGTCACTAGGTGAATTAGGTAGAAGTGTAGACATTTTGGTTTATGAAATATTGTAATACTAGTGTCCAAAATGGAGGGTATGGGTGTTGTTCTATAACTTCCTTTTTTACCTTTGCTACTTCCCCTTTCTTCTCCAAAAACTTGTGTTTTCTGCCATTGGTTCTAAAGTTCTGCAGTTCGGGATAAGAAGAACTGATTATTGGGTTTTTATTGAAAATATCCTACGCAACATTTCCCTAATTGGACAATCTGGGGTATAAATAATCTGGATGAGAGGTGCTCGAGGCTATTTTGACCCTTGCTATTAACGACAAAGCTCTTTGCTGTGCCACCAAGTTATAGATAACACTTAATAAACATTTTGAGACCGAAGAAACTGTGAAATATTTCTACTGTGTCTTATCTCAAATGTCTGTTCAAAGAACTCACAAAGAGAAGATTTGTTGTGGCAGAGGCCGAAAGCTTCGGCCAGAATCATGGCAGGATGGGTCACAGCAATCTCGATTATGCAGAACTGGGAAACTGTGGGTGATTCCCTGCAGAGCAGGGGTTGGAGGGGTCAGCTCTGCATCCCAGTATACTGGAACCACAGAACCATCGGATTATAGAGTGGTTTGGGATGGAAGGGACCTTAAAGCCCATCCAGTGCCAGCCCTGCCATGGCAGGGACACCTCCCACTGTCCCAGGTGCTCCCAGCCTGACCTTGGGCACTGCCAGGGATTCAGGGGCAGCCACAGCTTCTCTGGGCACCCTGTGCCAGGGCCTGCCCAGCCTCCCAGGGAACAATTCCTGCCCAATATCCCACCTAACCCTGTCCTCTGGCAGTGGGAAACCATTCCCCCTTGTCCTGGCACTCCAGGCCCTTGCAAATCGTTTCTCTCCATCTTTCCTGTTGGCCTCTGCAGGTGCTGGAAGTCACCCCCAGCCCTTCTCTTTTCCTCATTCTGCCCAAGTGGCTGGGTGAGCCAGAAGAAAATACAGCCTTGCAATCAGGGATGCTTGCAGAATTGGGACATTAACAGAAAAAAAAAAAAAAATAAAAGACTCAGTTACTTGTTTGACAAGACAGCTAAGAGAGAAGACTGTGGTATAACCCCTGTGAAGTGCCTTGATTCCCCTCAAAGGCTTTCAGTGCCATGCGAGGCTTTTTCTAGTTCCAGGCTGTAATTCAATATAGAACTGTGAACTTACATCCTTCTAGTGCTGGTTTTGGGGGTAACTCTAGTCTAGCCTGCCCTCTAGTGCCATGAGGATCCGGCTCCCGGCGTGGAAACCTCGGGAATCCCGGAGTCAGAGGGTGCGAGGCGCCGTGGCCAGCGGGTCAGGATGGGTTCGGTGTGGGACCAGCCGCAGTGTGACACAGATGCCCCAAACAAGGCCTTGCAACATCATTTCCTTACTGAAATAGGGTTTAAATTCACCTGTAATGATAAAAGCCAGACTGTAAATACAGGGTAATGATTTAGAGGAAGCAGTCTCTCCTTTTTCATTTGGCATAACACAAATACATCATTTCTTCCCTGCCCTTATGTAAAGGATGCGTAAACATCTGTGTTCATCTAACACAAAATGTGAAAGTGCCAAAAATCTCACGTGTAATTCATCCGGAATATTATCAATGTAAAGAGGATTTTCGTTTACAATATCTTGATGTCTCAGTGCCAAGGCTGTGGGCGTAGCAGCACACAGACCTGCAGCTATGGCAGTGAGAAGAGTGGCAATGAAACTCGATAGCTGGGGGAGCCAATGCCTAAAATCAGGAGACACAAACACACAGAGTCCTAAATTAACCAGTAAAACTTTCAGGTGGGCAGCTCAGGTGGAAAAGACTTCTCCCCCAGAAAAGGCCCTTTATTTCTGCTTTGTGAAAGTATTTACACTTAGGCACATTTTTCGTTTTTTTATTTCCTTATCAGTACTTTAGGAAATTGTTTAAATAAATATATTGCTGCCAATTTCTGATTGTTGGTCTTTTTCACATAATGAAAAATGTACTTGCATAAACTGCTGAATTCTGTGATCAGTTCAGTGGTGGTTTCACTAAAGTTTCCACTATTTTTGTATAACATTTAATATAAAGCCATCTATATGTATACAGGCATCAAATCTTTCTGAAAATATAAAACTGATCCACTGCAAATAATCTGAACTAAACCCAGCCTCAATGTTTGATTTTTTTAAGTAGGTTTTTGGACCATCTAGAGAAGGACAGATTGTTTCCAGTTTTTGCCAGGGAAGCAAGCTAGCACACGTAGTCACTCATTCGGGGGACTCTGCCTGCTCCAGATCCTCTGCTCCTGTTTCAGGATCCATGACAATTATTCCTCCTTTTTACCAGCCAGACGAGTCAAACCCACAGCAAAAACCTCTATCTGACCTTGTTTTCATTGGAGAAATGAAATAATTCGAAACAGAACCGATCAGCTTCAGGCTGTCCCCCATGCCTTTGGCAGATGGTGGTCCTTGGGCAGGAGCTGAGCCCGGGGTCTCAGGCACAGCTCCTCTCCCACCAGGATCCACTGTGACCCCAGGCCACCCACAGCATCCCAGCACTGTCCCCCTCAGAGGGTCCCAGGCCATTCCCACATGTGCAAATCAGCTCGTGCTCCCCTAAAATGCCTTTGGGGCAGGCAAAGTCGGGCTAGGCATTTTTCTGCAAACTCATTTTGATTGGAGTGGGTTTAGGAGGTTTCCTAGATGCACGTTTCAAGGAGGAGGCAAGAGAACTGCCCCAGCAGTGGAGCAGAGCAGCCTTCACTCAGCACAGCCCTCTAGCCATCCCCAAAATAATCTGCATCTGACCCCGCCACCTGAGCCCTCTCCCTCATCCTTGTGGAGAAATAAGTTCTTGTAACATATGTTCTTCTACCCAGGTCTGGGGAAATAGATTTCACCTGGCCATTCCTCTCCTTCTGCCGTGACAAGGCAGGGAGAGAAACCCTGGGAGGCGGGAGCTCCGTGTTCCCCTGTGTGCAAGCGCTTTCTGTGGGAATGGATTCATCTTATTTTTCACCAAGGACAGCAAGCCAGATAAATGAGCCTTCAGCAGATGGGATGAAGGTTTTCTGAGCGCTGAAGATGTTACAGCTCTTCCCTAGGAAACATTAATTTCCCAGTCACTTTTCCATTTGCAGCAGCCGAGATACGAGACTTGGGATGGAACACGTACAAGATATGATATGTAATTTGGTGTTCCCACTGTGTCTGAGGAGCAAAACAATAATGTTTTCCATCATCCTCCCTGTGAAACATCTCCCTGAGTACACCAGTCAGAGCTTGGTCCCTTTGGGGAAGGATTATACACCCATGGCAAATACACCTACGAGCCCTTCCCCCCTGCCTGCACATCCATGGCTTGTGTTGTTCGTCCTCCTCGAGAGGTACAAACTCGCTGCTTCTCACTCACACAGCTGTGAAAAATGCTACAGAGAGCTGGCAAACCCAAGGACAGCCCCATCCATCACCTGCAGACTTCATTCTCCCAGAACTGATACTGACAGCACATTAATTCCTGTTCTTCTATTCCCTCAGGTGTTTTCCCGACCCATGTCTTTACTTTTGTCCCCACAGAAACTCCCTGCACCTTTCTTTTAAATCATACACAGATGTGTGTCATTGAGCTTCTGAACTCTGGAGGTAGTGAAGGCTCTTGCAGGACATCAGCATCTTCCTAGTGCTGAAAATGGCAAATGGTTGAAATTCCCAGAAGGTTGGAAATGAAACCATCTAGTAGTATTCCAGCTATCACTCATCACTAATTCTGACAAAAGTAAGACAAAAATAATCATTTGCCCAGCACCAAGAGCAGTCATCTAAAGATCTTTATTTAGGACCTCAGAGTATTGTCTGGAGTTCCAGGAGACATTTTTAAAAAGTGTTTTCTTTCTGCCATGTCCTTGGACAGGCACAGCTTCACTGGTTTTTGTACAACCAGCAGGGTCAGCACTGTATCCTTCCTTGAACACAAAATGTGTGTTTGACCTCAGCATAAAATTTGGGAGCTGAGTCTTCAATCCTAAAACTGGTAATAACTTTGAAAGCAGTGACAGAACTGCTGCCTTTTCCTGCCTTGTTACAGTTCACACATCCCAGAGAGAGTATTAAGGCCACTGACATGAGAGGTACTCTGGAAAATTTTCAGAGCGTGTTGCTGACTGGTTCTCTCCTCCTGAAAGTAAGTAAAACACATCTCTGTGACTCCTTGTCACTACCCTTCTACACCTCCCTTCCAGGAGGCATTTTCAAAGCAGACTTTTCTTCTTCTCTGCCTGTTTGTTTTCTTGAATCTTAGATCATTATTTGCATTCTCCTGCTTTCCTCGGGCGACAGACAGATCTGAAGTCAGATTTTAAATAGTGGAGAATAACACCAAGATCAAATTCCACGTCTGTGTTGCACACTGTGTTGAAATAACTATGGGCTAATAGGAGCCTTATAAATGAACTAATGAAAATCAGCCAAAAGACAGAAGAGATGAGGGAAAATGAATCTATTAGCATTATCTGGAAACTTAATCTTGAATTTTGGCTGCCCTTTTGTCAGGTTAATATAATCAGATAAGGCTGTGAAAATACAGATAGTAATTAGCATCTTTAACTTGGAATAAATGAGCAAGTAATTCAATAGTGGAAATATTCAGTTTTGTCTCTATTTGTGCAGAATATGATAGAAGATTAACTATCTCCAAGGTTTCCCAGTTGCAAGTGAGAACTATTTGTAATAATGGGAAGACTGTGGTATTTTATTTCTCGGAAAACAGTTATGTGATTTCTCCTGTGCCAAGGTACAGGGATATTTCATGTATAAGGAGTCCCTGTTTGATAAATCACAAAGCACAGCTGACTGCAACATTCCTTTATACCTTTAATAAATCTCCATCACAGCAGCTAGTGCCACACCACTCATTTTTATGTTCTTTGGGAAAAGAGGGGAGCTTTACAACGAGAACATTACACATTTGAGATACATATATATGTATTTCCTGCATTAAAAATCCCTACTTGCAGCTCAGGGACCTCTGGACCCTCCTGAACGTCTGTCATTCCCATGAATTCAACTGCCATCTCCATGCAGGCTCATCGTAGATATTCTCTGCTCTGATTTGTCTCCTTTTCCTTAATTTGACAAATCTAATTGTCTGATCTCAGGCCACCCCTTTGACACTTCCTTGTGAAATGCCAGTTCTCACCTCCAGGATACTGAAACTGGCTGTGTCCTGCGCCAGCCCACCCCTGCTCTGGGATCTCCTGGCCACCCCTGTGTTCCAGGCTCAAGGCTGGGATCAGGTCACACATCCTTCCACACCCTTTACTGCTGAGGTGCAATAGAGCTTCTCTATTTATCCAAACTGTCTTATTCTCAGTGCTAGGAATGGCAGTGTGATGCTCTCCTGGGACACGAGGCCTCGGTGCTCCTGCCTCCCCACCAGACATGTCCATGCTGACGCGTGGGAATCGTGCCACTGCTTCCCTGTCCTTTACAAGGTGCTTTTCCTTCTCTCCTGCAACAAGATTCATTATTTTAAGCTGGTTTGGGGCATTGGTTGTCTTCTCCTCCTGTGCTCTTGTACACGTGTGGCTGAAGTCCTGTTCACTTCTGCCTGATCCTGTCACATGACAGTAAAAGCTGTTACTGTCCTAGCTGAGGCTCCAATTAACACTCACATTTAATTATTGTGCACAGACAGAATATAGAAAGGAGATTTTTTTTCAGCTGCCAGTGACAAAACTTCTTCATTTGTGAGCAGTTGTTTGGGTTTCCTTGTCCTCAGATCCTCTTCCTGAATTTAAATAATAAAGAAAAATATTTGTTGTAACAATTCAAATGAAGCTTTCTGGGTCTTTCAGCAAACACAACTTCAAAATCAAAATTTGATGAACTCTCTCTCTGGTTTGGCTTTGTTCCACTGTGCTTCCCTGACAAAACAGTCAAAGACCTGGGGGAAGATGGGGGACTTTAATTTTTGAAATGTTTATTTTTAGGTGAACCTTTTGATTCAGCAGAAAGCACAGGAATAGAAAGCTCACATCAAAAAAAAAAAAAAAAAAAAGAACTTACATCTAAAAGAACTGCACATCTTGTTCTGCTTAATTCCTCTCCGACCTCAAAGTTCCCAGCTTCAGCTGTACCTAAAGAAAAGCACTGCACGTGTGGAGGTGTGATCCACAGAGGCAAACCGAGGGGACGAGGTGATGTGCAGAAATCAGACTGCAAACCTAGAAAGCCCAGGTCTGATGACCACAGCCTGGACTGGCAGGACCTCAGAGCTGCAGCAGGACCTCAGGGACAGGCTCCAGTGCCCCGGAGTGCCCAGCAGCAGCCACACCTCATTATCCACCCAGGCCCTGGCACATCGAGCAGCTGTGGCAAAGGGAGAGGCTGCAGAAGGGCAGGTGGTGGACAGGGAGCTGGCAGATCTCTGAGGAGACAAGCTGGTGGGCAAAAACCATGTGCACAGCAGGCAGTGCCAGCAGACACTGCCCTGGCACCCGCAAGAGGCCTCAAAGGAGTGGGGCTGGGGGTCCTGGTGCCATCCAGGCACACCCTCCATCCACCCATCTGCCTGGAGGGATGCCACTGTGACAGAACCTGCTCGGAGCAGCCCACAGCACTCCCAGCAGGTGCAAATTTGCTCCCCGGTGTTGCTGCCCAGACCTCCAGACCGACGTCTCCAGACCACAGACACCTCGTTACACCTCTGAAGTGCATCTTTGGTGCAACCTGCTGCACACAGTGTCCACTGACTCACTCTGGGCTGGGCTGGTGCCAAACCAAGGGGCTGGTCGTGGGGGTTGTGTGGAAACTAATTGTTCTGCTGCAAGGAAGGGTAATGAAAACTGCAATGATAGCTCTGTCAGGGAAAAAAATACCTGTTTGATCAGTTTGTTCCCCCTGAATGAGGCTCCTTTGCTTCAACAACTTCACATTTCCACAGTCACACCACAGAGTCACAGAATCACATTAGAAAACACCTCTAAGGTCACCAAGTCCAACTGTTAACCTAAGCATGTGTCCCTTAAGCAACTAAATCCCTTTCAAGCTGCATAAAAGGTGATGAGAAAACACACAAATACAGCCCTGAGATTTCAATGTGCCTACCTGTTGAAATTTGAGTTTAAAACCTCAAAAGCAAGTAAATTCTGGTGTAAGTAGCCAATAAAATTAGATTTTTATTGCTTGTGTCATCTAAGGAGCTGAGCAGCCAGAAATTGCAAATGTGAAGCAACTACGTCTCAAGAATGAGATTTTGTGTGAATACAAGAAGAATTTTGCCCTGTCTTTAGCTCTGGTATCCAAAACTCTCTTCCAGATGATATCAGCCTACTTCAAAGCAAAGCTTAGAGCTGATGGTTTTGATCCTGCTTTCCCACAACCTTTCTGCACAAAATAAAACTCAGGAAGCAATTCCTAGGAAGATTCCAGGGCCTGCAAAAGAAAACTCTTGGGGTGTACTCACAAAGCCTTCTTGTAACACAAGGAAAAGGGAGCTGGTCAATGAGAAACACAGAGAACATTTTTTCCTAGCCCTGCTCAAAGCAGATGAAAAGCATAAGTAGATTAACACCTGTGCATCTCTTTCCAAAGGGGAGCAGTTATGTAAAGGTGACATTAAAACCAGTGAAGGGTTCAGCGTTACATTCGAGTTTCCAGAAGTGACTGCTGGAAGACAGGAAACAATAATGTTTTAAGAGGTCTGTGAAAGGATCACTGTGCTGGTGTTTCTCCACATTAAATCACACGTTTGTCAGTGCGTTTGTAGACCACAAACCATCCCAAACTTTCTTGGAGTTGCAACCTGGAGTCCGTATGGTAAAATTTCAGTTTCCCAGGAGTCCACTTCACAGGATACCTTTCTTTGTTAAAACAAATATACTATTACATACTTTTCCTTCACAAAACAAATGGGATTGTTGTCTCCACAAGACCCACAGCGTTCACCTCAGGCTTCTAAAGGTGGATGACAGCAGCCTGGTTGTGAGAGCCCTTCACTACAGCAAAGCATGCACCCATTCAGCTGCAGAGTTCTGGGTCTTTCCAGCCTGCAATACTCAGTGGTTCACAGTCAGTTTTGCCTGAAAATTCATGTGCACGCCTTAATGTATGAAAATATTGGTTGGTTTTTTTATCTGTGGGAAGCCTGAGTGCTGAAAACCCAACTTGCTTAAAATAACAAGTTGGAAGTAAAAGTAATAATTAAAAAGCCAAACTCTTCAATGAATTCGTTTTCTGTACAGTGGACCAGCATAAAAGGTCTCCTTACTTGCCTGTATGTTCAGAGGCAAGAAAAAGAAAAAGAATCATCTCTTCCCAAGTCCAGTATCTTGGCACTGAAATCGCAGGAATAAAATAAAGTAGCTGCATTCTTCCCCAAAGGCATCACTGTACCCCCCACACCTTAAATACAGATGTCAATGAGCCCATGCAGACCTGACCCCTTTCTGTCTGCTCCCCTTAAAACACCTTCTGGTTTACTGACCATATTTAGACCCTTTGGCAGTCTATAAAAAGTGCTACATGATCTTAGCTGCACTAAAACCAGTAAGAGTTATACCCTATTTCACACTTACGGTGAAAAAAACCTCATTTCCTATGGAGGGATTGTCAAGGGTGCCTGAGGGCAGGATCTACAAAGGGATTTTAAGATCCTAAGCCAAATTTCCAAGCACAGTGGCATTTACAAAGGGACTGGGTTCATAAAGGGGATTTAGATGCAGCTTTTCAGCAGCTCACTCCTACTAGAACCCACAGATCTGGATCTGGTGCCCTCATGGAACAGAGGAGGAGCTTCACAATGAGGAAAAGCCCACGAATGAGCTTGAGAGGAAAAGAGTTCAGAGCATCTTCCTTTTCTCAATGCCTTGACCATTACGGAGCAATAAACATGTGGCTGTTGACAAACGAGTGGCAGAGCCCTGTGTCACATGCCTGGGGCTGCCATAAATATACAGACAATTCCCCCCCTATAACAGAGGCAGGGAATAGCACACATGTATTTCAATCTGCGTTTTTCACTAGAGACACCAAAAGAAGAACTCCACATTCTTTCATATGTGAAATGCTCTTCAGAGCTAATGTCACTGGAAATGAGCTTTCAAGCTTCCAGCTGCTGCAGCCCTCCCAGTGCACGTCATGTTTATTAATGCCTCCAAATTAATCCGTTTCACAGTCAGCTGACAATCTTTCCAAACTTTACAAGCCAGGTTTAAAAACTGCCAGGCTAAAACTGAAGAGGCCACGTGGAAAGGAAGCATTTATTTCTGTGCAGTAATGAGAAGGGTAAAATTTACTTAGCTCAATAGGATTCAACAATTAAATGCAAATAATATGCCACACTTACTCTCTTAACATCCACCAAGAATTATCTGTTTTAAAGAGAATTAGCATACCTGAAAAGAGTTAATTGTCCCACAGAGGAACCATTTCAAACAAACAGGTTCTATTTGCTGAGGTTCATTCCTATCAGGAGTTTAGTGGAGGCTCCTGACTTTAAAATCCAGTCACTCCAGGATGGGATTCCTCAGCACAGGGGGGACCCCAAATATAGCCAGATGTCCTAGTTCAGCTCAGATCCATATCCCCCTGCAATCCCACTGTCCCCTGGGAACACAAGAGAGGGATTTCTCTCCCTAACTTCAGTCGTGAGATGAATGGCAACCTCAAAGCACCCCTTCTTCTCTTCCTGAACTCTGGAGGATGTCCAAGGTCGTTAGATCAGACACACAAGTCCGTAACAGAGCAATGAAAAGTTGAAGTGTCCTGTGTCATGGAGCTTTCCAGGATAATGAAATCTACATCTAGATGGCGCCAGGTTGAATAACTCTCACCATATAATTTCCACTACGTGTTGTGTGAAGGGGGAATCTGGATTAAGAAGCAAAACTCTGATAGAAAATTTTGGTGGAGGTGAGACTAACTAATTATGAGCTAAGTGCTGTGTGAGGGTGTGTAGAGAGGAGCTAAAACAAATAAGAGGAAGGAGGCAAGGAAGATCCCAAAGACCAGAGAATACTCAGGTTTAGCCTCAGTTGGGTGGTTTGGGCAGGGGAAGATACAACAGATGCTTTTGTGGAACATGAACAGTGTTCACAAGGTCTCAGTGCCCAGTTCTGGCAGAACAGAGCAGATGGCATCCCACAACAGGCAACCAAAATGCTCCAGGTTTGACATGAAACAGGGCTGTGGAAAGGCACAGATTTTTGTCAGAATGGTTACATTACTAGTTAATCCGCAGACACTGTAAAAACAAGAGATTGAGTTTTATTCAAATCTGCTGAATAAGTCCTATTCCGAGGCCTTTCCAAGAGCCACTGAGCAATATCTTATGGAAGGGTTGTTACTTTTATGTGGCTTAAAGCCACGAAGAGTGGGGCAGTTTGGAAGTGTGAGAACTTCTCAGATAGGCTTCCTTTCCCTCAGGGGATGCGTAATCAGGGTTCACATGACACCAAATTTGAAGGGTCACGAATTTAAGGTGCCAGATTACAATTGCACTGAAAACACACAGCTGTTTTCACCCCAAAGCTAGCTTATGGTTTTTTGCCTATTTTCCCAGACCTGCCATTGAATGGAAGTGACTCTAAAAGAACAGTGCTGCTCTGAGGCAAAGCGACCATGTAGCTGAGACAGTTCTCCCATCTGATCATCTGAGGGGTTTTATCAGTCAGCCAGAAAGATGTCAGCCCTGCAGGGGGATAAAATGTGTGCATTAATTTCTTTCATGCTTTGTCCTTTGCTGCGCCAGGAAATGGGAGCAGCAATCAGGTCTGTGTTGGTGGATGGGCAATTCAGCTCATGTCGCATCTTGCAGCTACCAAAAGTTTAATAGGTTGAACCCTGACCTGTCTTCTGACCGGGCAGCTCCAGAGCTGTCAGACACACTAAAGCTTCCCTGCGCTGGTGTAGAGTTTAAAAACGTTTCCTAAAGAGTCACTTCATACAGAGATCCCATCAGTGGTACAAAATTAATCCAGAGAAGGAAATTCACATACCAGAACAGCCCTTGTTGTTTCATCTTGTGCATCAGTCAACAGCAAATCTAAGATAAAGCCACAAGAAGCATGAAGGATTGCGTGCAATCATTGGAGTGTACCCCAAGCTCTAAAAATGCCCCCTCATTCACCTTTAATATATTGAATTCCCAACCGGCCCCGGTTTGGTTCTCAGCTGCAGATTTCCTTGACCTCTCAGTCACTTTGTCTCAGGCACTTTGTTTCCATTTGATGATGATGGAATTAATTTGGCCTGTGTGATGGGATGCTTACTTACTGGCTGGAACTCCAATGCCTTGAGAAAAATCCCACACAGCCTTGAACTTGAGCCCTCTTTTCATGAGGCACACAACAGAAGAGCTGGAAAAAATACATGTAAGCAGGAGAAAGTCACAGGGTAGCGACCACTGCAAATCTCTCCAGCAGGGGGAAGGTATAAAGGCTCCTATAACTTGGCCCATCATTTGTTTATAGTGTGCATTAAACACTTAAACACTATTAAACAATCCCAATGGAGCAATTTAGCAATTTCTGTGAAAATATGTGGATCACTTTCAAAGTAATTTTCTACCATAGCAACTTCAAGACCACTTTTAGATCCTGCTCTTTCTTTTTAAATTTCACCTTCCTTCAACAGGCTGGCCAGTTCAACAGTGCAGAAAACCTGCCATGTTTGGTTCTGAGCTGCTCAGCAGGGATCTGTGGAAGTTTAGGTCCTTATTTAGTACATTCCAACCTGCTGTGCCCAGCTTGGATGCCTCAGCTTCCTTTCATGGCTCCCTTCAAACACAGAACCCCAGTGGCTGTAGAGCAGCAGTGATAAACTGTGAATTTCCCAGAGAAGCTGTGGCTGCCCCATCCCTGGAAGTGTCCAGGTCCAGGCTGGATGGGGCTTGGAGCACCCTGGAAGAGTGGAAGGTGTCCCTGCCCATCAGGGCTGCTCAACACATTAGATGTAGGCTGGTGCTGAGACCTGAGAAACAGTTTGTCCTTCTGCTAGAAACAGTTCTGTCCTGTCTTCTGCTAGAGAAAAAAAAAAAAACAAACCACCAATCATTCTGTGGTTGACAATGAAGAAGGGAAAATTAGTGTTCAAAGTCAGCTGTGTGTAACAACAGCTCTCCAGGATCTTGGGAAAGGACACAGAATCACAGAACCACTGAGGCTGGAAAAGACCTTAGGATGATTGAGTCCAACTGTCCACCCAGCACCATCACCATGGTCACCACTGCCCCATGTCCCCAGGTGCCACATCCACATGTTTTCAAACACTTCCAGGCTTGGAGAATCCCCCACTGCCCTGGTCAACCCATTCCAGTGCTTGACAACCTCTTCCATGAAGAAATGTTTCCTACTGCCTAATCTAAACCTACAGTGTTGAGAGTGAGGGCAATGTTTGGGGGAAATGGTTGCTGTTTGGACACCTTGCTGCTTTGCAGTAAGCAAGTGGCACTGAAGTTAATGCCAAAGCAAGGTGAAATTTGTATTTAAGATCAGAGAAATTGGTTCTGTCTCACTGAGGATGACAGAGCACTAACAGCACACAGAGATATATCCAGCCCTGCTGCTTCCTGCCACAACAAGGGCTTCATGCAGACATTTTCTCTGTCTGCCTTAGGTCCTGGATTTGTATAAAGTTGGAAAAACAAACTGCAGCTGAATCAAAACTGCTGCGTTTCACAGGGCTTCTAGGAAAGCTCTGGGGATTACTGCTTCCTTACTATTTTGACACAGAACTTTACCTCAGAGCAGCTTCTTTAAAAAATAGTCTAAAGTTTGCTCAAGAAGTAACAAATGTTTTGATTAAACCAGTCTGAGCTTGAAACCAAAGTATAAACTCAAGAAGTATATGTAGTTTCAGATCTCATGTAAACATTTCAAATGGATTTTTAATTGAGCTCCCTTTACTCCCTCTCACTTCCTTGAGAAACAGACTATTTCATGTTTTAGAAAGCCAACTTACAAAAAGTAAGACACTCAAGATGTCCACGGACAGACTTTCAAAGCTCAGTAGGACGACAGCGTGTTTCTGTCACATGTATACACCTGATTTACTTGTGGCAAGGATTTCCACACAAAAGTGCACATTATACGAATGCAGCATGACTTTCTTAATCCTGAAAGAGGCAGTGGGTTTCACTGCTGATGTTTTTCTTTTTGTCCCTGGGACAAAGAATAACATTAAAATGATTGCTTCCCCACCGCCACCTTCTGTAAAAAAAGGGATTCTATTTCAGTGCCTGGTACGTGGGGGCCTTGGAGGTTTCTGCTGTGATGGTGTGTGAGTTGAGTTTATTTGGTCATATATTATTCTCACTTGATATTTACGTGCTGCTGTACTGTGGGAGAAATTAATCACACTGCGTTTATCAGAGATAAGCTAATCCAACCAAAGTCGATGGTTTAGCAGGCACAGAGCTTCAGAGGACAGCAGTAAATTATAGCTGGATTTGATTAAGAGGTAATTAGCTAAACCTGTTTACCTTAACCTTTGCTGCAACTGTTGTTTTTACTAGGAGAAGAGTGTCATTAGATTGTGCCTGGGATACAAGTTATGGAGCGTACACCACTTCTCACTGTCCAATTTTCATCTGTTATTCAAGGAAGAGGTAGAAAGGTCAGGATCAGATTGCTATTGTACAATCCTCCTGAGATGAGAGCAGAAAGTTTCCTTGACAGAGACAAAATAAGCCATGAGGAACAGTAGTTTATTTTTCAGTAGGATGGAGGGGGAGTCAAAAGAACACATGTCTACAGCCCTAGACAGACTTTTGCAATAATTCAACTGTCTCAGTAGATTTGAGAGCCATTTGAACTCGCTGAGTATTTTGCAGAAACAGGGAAGAGTAATGCCAGCCTGCTGCAGACTGCAAAAGAGTGCAGCTGAGAAAAGAAGTGGGTGAATACATTTTCCAGTGCATTGCATTTTCATAAATTATTTCTAAATGTATTCACTCAAGAGAATTAAGAGGACGATAGGAAGCCAAGTCTTAAATTGCTTTATAGTCATTTAATTGACCAGTTTAGATAACTTGTATAAAATAAAGGTTTAGATCAGCCTGAGCTCTTGGCTCATTCATAGCATTCACCTAATTTGTAAACACATTTGAGGACCGTGTAGATTTCTGTTCCTTGCCTGAGGGAACATCAGCTTCCTAACACAAGGCAGATAAAGTAAACGTGGTTGCTGAAGGACAAGAGATAAGCTTGGTTTACAGTTTTATGGTTAAGCACATATAGATGTAATTCCCCAGTTCTGATTCCTAGGACCATTCTCAAAGAGCACTCTCCTACACATACACATGTAATGGCTTCTACCCAGCTTGAAACACGATGGTGATTTCAGATCACAGCTTCAGCCCAGTTTTGTCCCAGGAGCTCCCTTACATCCCAGAAAAACAAAGGAGGTTTCAAGCAAGCCCACAAGGTCTCACCTCAGCCAAGCTGTTTCTGGGTGAGGAGAGACAGTTTTAAAGCCTTAAAATATTACCCACCCAGCAACTCTTCTTTTGCTTACCCCAGCAGGGCTCGGCCTCAAAGGTTCAGAGCCTGTATTGCAAAAAAAGGCAATTTCACACACAGTTCAGGCGTTTAAGGGGGGGAAGGATGTACCAGTTATATACATGCCCATGTGAGCTCAGTCATAAAGCTCATTATTTAACTGCATTTTTCTACCTGAGAAAAAAATTGTTATTGCTTATCTTTGTTGCAGCCTGTCCCGTTAAGAAGAAAAAAAACTGTACAGTGTAACCTGATTCTTACTCGAAAGAGATTTCGTCACCCAAAAAAGGTTACGGGTCTCCCGTCTGGTTTCCTGAAATCTTATTGGCACTGAAGGGCAGAACTACTTGAAACAGCATTTTCAAGAGTTACCTGTGTTGTCCAGCACTCCAGACCTCACACCTGGGGGTTTGGATGCTCCTGATTGTCCCGTTGAGCCAAATGAGCCGAGTTTTACATCCCCCGGCAGCGTGGGCAGCCCAGTTTACACCTCCACTGGGTAATCACTGCAGTGGCTAAAGCTGATCTTCCACGTAGGTATTGGGAATGCCGGTGTTTCAAGCCACAGGAAGGGGTTTATAGGCTAAAAATTGTCTGTTAATGGTATATTGTTCAAGTTTCTTTGGAACAGAGAAGTAGGTGCTCTGTCTTTTTCCATCTGGGAGGATTTTGTCATTCGTGGTCAGATTGGCCCTTCAATGGAGCCTCTGAACAGAAAGAATAGAAAGCACTGGGGATCATTTATGTTTAATGTTTATTTTTTGGGTAGTTTTCTCCTTAAAGTCAAAATATGAGTCTAAAAGTGAGAGGAAAGTTGTGTGTGTGCAATCCACAAGTGGGTCTTCTATGCAGACAGTAACCTGGCTTCCTCTCTAGGAAGAACTGACAAAAATTCACAAAAAGAACAGTTTTGAGATCAGTTCTTTTCAGCATTATAAAGAAATCAAATTCGTCTCAAAAAGTAATTTTTTTAATGGAGGTGGGAATTTTGCTTAATTCTAGGAATTGTTTCAGACATCAAAATTCAAGCTGTCTTGTTCTGAGCTTTCTAAAAGAACTAGAAATGTGTGTAGCTCTCAGGGGTGTCAGGTAAATTGCTAATATCTCACAGGCACTCTCTTCTCCTCAGGAAGTGGCATAAAAGTCACTTGATATAAGCTCAGTTGCTGAAAAGCTGTGATTGCAGCGATTCCTGACAAATCACACAGGCTTATTTTTGGCTTGATGCAAGATTTTGGAGGGAGGGAATCATCTTTTAATTCTTGGGCTGGAGAGCACCCAGCTCAGAAGTGTTCTTGCTTCTGGCCACTGCAGTTGCACAAATGAAAGCAATAAAATAGTTTTGAATAATAAACAAAATCATAAAATGCACATAATTATAATATAATAAATTTTAAAATACTTTACAACTCTATATTAAAGATACAGTGAGACTCTCTCTTTGGTGTGCATTGTGCTGTGACCAGACACAAACAAAAAACAGTTATCAGTGCAAAGATAATACTGTTCTCTTCCAACCCACAAGATTAAACAAGATGTTAGCTCCAAACTGTTTTTTTCACGAAGCAAAGTAATAAATTTTGAAATCAGTTGTGTTTGGATAAAACTCTGTGTTCTTAGAAAGGTTTTCCTAAGTCCTGGCATCCTTAGTGGAACAGAACAGAAAACCATGCCAGTATGACAATATTAATAAAGTCCATTAAATATGGCCAAAACTTGATACTCATCACAAACATAAATGTTTAGAGGCAGAAGGGTAGATCTCAATTAGAAAAAGTAAATGTTTAAATGTTCTTTAAATCAATTTTTATCATTTATATTAAGAATTTACAATTAGTGTATTCACACTGGTTTTGATTGGTGGCTCTAATTTTTTAGACTATGTGGCTCAAATGAGGAGCTTTCCACTCATTTTGAAAGAAAAATTCCTACCAGTTTCAATAAGGTAAATATTAACAAAATCTGGTAATAACTACAGAAATCAGAAATAGATGTGGGTTCAAGCCTGTGTGTGTGTCTCTGCTCTTCATCCTCTGCAGGCAGCTGAGCATTCAGAGCACCAAAAATTACCTTTTGTGTCAGCAAAGTATTGTGGGGTGACGTATTCTGGCTGTTCATGAAAGAGGTTTTGACTTGAAGCAGTAAGATATTTCATGCTGGTTCCCCTTTTTTTATGTGTGCTCAGCTTCCACTTTTTGTTTAATATTGTTAATTATTCCTCACATTGGATGTGTGAACCGCATTTGCAGTTGTTCAGGTCTTTTGAGTGTGTGTCTTTACAGACCCACGCTGGAATTATTTCACGTTTTCCCTTGCATCAGCAATTTTGCTCTGGGTTTCAAAATCCTTGGATGCTTTTATTAGACTCCTTTTTCTCCTTTGTAAGCCAGATCCTTTAAACAAGATTAGTCAAGTCTGAGCCTGTGCCACTGGCTTCCAGTGCCAGTTCCTGGGGATGTGTGGTGGCAGATTTGGTTTTCACATGCATTTGCACTGCTGTTTTCCACCCAGGAGTAGGAATTCATGAGCCTTGCACTTTCTGTCATGTCTCCACTTTTTATGTACTGTTTACAGGACTGTTGATGGGATAACATCAGGAAACTCCTTCTTATATCAAGATATACCACCAAATGCATTATCTCTCTCATTTCTAGATCAGTGGCTTCCACAGGACAAGCAATGCTCAAAACAAGACAATTTAATTTTAAAGCATCTTTCATACATCTGGCCAAAAGGTGTCTGATATTTTACACACAAATTCAGGTACATCATGAAAGTGTGAGAAATCATCACATTACTCTGGTGGGGCAAAACCTATCTCCTTCAGGTGTTCACCAGTTAGGGACTCTAGACTTGAGGAAAATCAGAAAAGTTAAAGCAGGTGGTGTTGAGCAAAGAAAAGTGCCTGTGGATTCCATGCAGAGACACAGCTGAAGCTTTCACAAGCGTGGCTATGGCAGACAAGGCAAAGCATTGGCTGCAGTTTCCAGTGTGGTGTATTTGGTACCTCAGTTCCAGGTGACCTGTTACTGCAACTGACTGTGCTGATGGTCGTTCCAGGGAGAGGGGGACACCTGTTGAATTCAGACAAAGCCTGAAAACACCTTTTGATCTCATGAAAGTCTGACCAGGTCTCACGGAACCACATGCAGTGACTCCTGTGGAAACTGTGGGAGAGCAGCGTGAGTTGCAAGGGGAATTGCATCCCGAAACAATAGCTGCTTTAGGCATTATTAAGTGTTAAGGGAAATCCTGTGGCTTCCTGGCTTCCATCTCAGCCTGGCATTGCTGTCAGTTTCCTATTTGCTGTAGCAACTGCCATGCTAAGCTTCATCTCCACACACATTTTCTGAGGGCAAGTCTCACCCCACCCAATTTCATTCACTGAAAATCCACAGTCTTGCCTAAACCGGCAGCCTCCTCTTCCTCTGTGGTCAGGGGGAAGAGACAGCATCTTCTCATGACTGATTCATCCTGTCCTAAGCCAGGATGGGTGTGAAAAATCCCCTCTGGACATGTCTGCTTCTCTTCACGCCGTTCCCAGCCCCTGCAGCTCAGCCCTGTGAGCTCCCCTGGCATGCCAGCAGTGTCATATGGGAGGCACATGGGAATCATGGAGTCATTAAGGGTGGAAAAGTCCTCTGAGACCACTGAGTGCAACTGTTCCCCCCGTGTTGTGAAGCCCACCACTAACCCATGTCCCCAGGTGTCACACCTACACATTTTTGGAACAATTCCAGGGCTGGTGACTGCACCACTGCCCCAGGCAGCCCATTGTGATGCTTGACAGCCCTTTCAGTGAAGAAAATATCCAGTCTAAACCTCCCCTGGCAGAACTTGGGGCCATTTCCTCAGGTCCTGTTGCTGATACCTTGGAGAAAAGATTGACCAGAAACTATAAGGAAAGATGAATCAACGCGTGTGACTGAGAGCTTAGGGAGAAATTTTTCTCTCATCCCCAGAAATGTCCCTGAAAATGTCACAGTGATCAAGGTACCTGCCCTGGGTTCCAGCTGCAAGGAAGGATAGGACAAACTGAATTTCTTTTGGGGCATCAGAACTAGACACACTGTCTTAGCATGTCCCTGTCTGTCCCCTCTGCATCCTTCTGCCACCCTCACTGTGTGGCACATGAAAGCTGCTGACTGCCCTCACCCCACAGCAGGTCTCACCACAGAGAAATAATTTTGACCAGCAAAAACAGGTAAAATCAATCCTGGCTGATGCCAATTATTCCAAACCTGATCAATCACTAATTACATCTTGTAAATCACAACATTCTGCAGCAGTGTACTATGAAAACTTCACAGAATCACTCAGCAAGCTTGAAAGGATGTTTAAAAGCCTCACATTTGCTAGCAAAGAGAGGGTGCAATTAATTCAAGGACTTGTCAGACTCCAGGCTAATGTTAGGCTTGGTCTGAAGACAGCTTGTTCACAGGCTGGGCTTTCTGGACTGCTTTAAACAAATAGGTTTTGTTTCCCACTGGCTTTCCTAGATGGAGAATTCAGAAATAATAATAATAATAATAATAATAATAATAATAATAATAATAATAATAATAATAATAATAGATGACACATTTTTAAGCAGTTTGGCATGCAGAGGAAGTATCCACACTACAGCTTAGCTCAATATTTTTACTCAGGCATATTGCATAAGTGGAGTGAAGTTCCAGGTATTTCTGAGTTTCAGAGGTGTTAGTCAGACTCATTCTCTTATTTTAATTAAATTGCCTTGAGAAATTTTCAGGGAGGGGGTTGGAAAACACTATTTAAAGAGATATTTTAATCCGTGTTTCCAAGGCATTCTCTATCCTAGCCTGGTCTCATGCAGAGATAAAACCTCCGAATTGCCAAATACAAATTCTTGTGGGCTTTCAAGATTCTTTGCTTTTTACTCCAAACTCAATAGAAAAGAAAGCTGAGCAATGAGTTTGCAAGATTTTATTTTTCCTTTCTTCTTTTTTCTTTCACCCCCAAAAATGTAAAGACTCAGCTGTAAGCATCTACCCATAGCTAATGTTTCTGAAAACCAGACCTGAGTGAGTCTTGCAAAAAAAAAAAATACTCCTGGCAAATTTAGGGAGCTGAATTCCACAACACCCAGATCCCCTAACATGAATTTATTTCCTCCCAGCCCGTTTCCCACCCATGTCACTCCTCATTCCTCTGAGCCACCAAAGGGCTCACTGCAAGAAAACCTCCCTGCCTATGGCAAATATTCCTGTCTTTAGGAACTGCCACAGCAGACCTCGTGTCTCCCTCACCCTGTCCCAACATAACCAGAAAAAAAGTCATCATTCACAGATCATTGCTGCCCACGGTCATCCTCAGTGGTCAGCAAGCAGCGAGGTGGGAGTGAGAGCAGCTCTGGGGGCCCTGCCTTCCACCCAAGGCTCAGGCTGTCCCTGCCTGGCCAAAGGGAAAACACAGGCGTTGGTTCAGAGCACAGCTCAAGACTTGGCCAAAGGTTCCTTTGGGGTTGTGTGGGAGGAGAAAAGCATCTAAACCAGGGTGTTTGCAGGCTCCTGTGCTCCAGAATCCTCGGGCTGTAACTGGAGAGAGTGCAGGGAGCAGAGCAGGCTTCCTGTGCCTCAATTAGCTCTGCCTTCCCTGCTGCAAAGCACAGAACTCTCTGGCTGCATGGAAAGGCACTTCCTCCTGGGGCCTGTTAAATGCATCCAATCTTGCAATGGTTTGCTGCTTTTTGCACAAATCAGCCCCATGCACTACAACACAGGGCATTTCAACTCTGCCCTGTGCTGTTTGGCTCTGCTGCCAGTGTCAGCTGGCCACAGGTTCAGGCTCAAGTTTGGGCCACGTTCAGTTTTCTTCCCATAAACAGATAGTAGAAGGACAAAGAGAAAGGGTTTTAAACCAAAAAGAGGAGAGATTTAGGCTAGATGTTAGGAAGAAGTTCTTTACTGTGAGGGTGGGGAGGCCCTGGCACAGGATGCCCAGAGAAGCTGTGGCTGCCCCATCCCTGGAAGTGTCCAAGGCCAGGCTGGATGGGGCTTGGAGCACCCTGGGATAAACTTGGGGTAAACCCTGGGGTAAACTTCCCTTCCAATCCAAACCAGTCTGGAATTCCCTGATTCTTGTGATATTTTTCCACTAACAGTGATTTGGTGAGACCATGTGGCACTGTGGGTGGCTGGCTCCAGGGAAGGGCACACCTGGAGGATGCTGGGCCAGCTGAATGTCTGGATACGCCCAATGCATGCAGAAAATAATGAGTGTAAAAATAATTTATATAATACTAGGAAATCCAGCAGGTCTCTTCAGCGTCACCATTTGAATCTGGTTCCCACCACCCCTCTGAGTAAAGCTCCACAATGTCTGTGCAAAGGAGGTTCACAAGTCCATCCTTGACAAGGCTACACCCACATCACAATATGTTGTTACAGCCCTCTTGCCACCCTGGCAGCACCCACAGCTGCAGGTCCATCTGCAAATTAAACTGCTCAGATACAAGTTCTGATCTTTTCCTCCCCATCCCTTCCTCTTTCTCATCGGCCCAATTTCCAGCATCACCATGGGTGATTCCTCCACCTTCCCGTCAAAGGCCCATAACCTCAGCGCTCCACACTCTGCAGGTCATGCCCTTCACTTCTCACCTCCACCGTCAGAACATTTGAAGATTTCATCCTTCCTGCTTGGATCTTATTTAAGGCTCCACCATACCGGGGATTGTCTACACACAGGGGTGGTGTCAGGCAAGCACTGACTTTCCAAGGCAGGTGGGCATGAGGCAGCTGTAGCCTCACAGCCCTGTGAAGGCATCTAAGGAATGTTCAGCCCAAGCTAACGTGGCTTTCTCCCCTGTCCAGTCACCTACTGCAGCTATTCCAGTGGCCGTGGCACCAGGTCTGTCACAGTAGCTCACACTACTCACCTCCACCCACAGCATTGCTGCTGATGACCCTGGCGTGGTCCTCTACATCCTCCTCCTCCTCTTCATCAGAGAGGGATGCCTCCTTGCAGCTGTCATTCCTGACATCTCGTCACACAGAAATGAGGAAGCAGTTGTTAAAGCTGTAAATCAGACCCACAATGCTCAGGAAAAACTTGGGACTGTCTTGGAAAGCATGAAATTAATCACCAGTTTTTCAGCCATGTTCTCTCTGCCTTGGCCCTCACAATCATGAAGGACCCAACCTGAGTACATTAAACTGTGCCATACAGAGCACTTTGCAGCACGCTGATGTTTCAAGGTTTTGCTACTTAAGACTCACCCTTCAATTAATTTAGAAAGCTTTTTTAAATTTTACTTTTCTATATTATTAACAGCAAGAGATTCTGGATGCATCATACAAGCAAACTGAGCCACTAAAACTTGTTAAACTGCAGTTTCTGAGCCTTCCTAGTTCACTGCATCAGAGTCACGCAGGGACACATAGAATGGTTTGGGTTGGGAGGGACTTTAAAGCCCATCCAGTGCCACCCCTGCCGTGGGCAGGGACACCTCCCACTGTCCCAGGCTGCTCCCAGCCCCGTCCAACCTGGCCTTGGGCACTGCCAGGGATCCAGGGGCAGCCACAGCTTCTCTGGGCACCCTGTGCCAGGGCCTGCCCAGCCTCCCAGGGAACAATTCCTGCCCAATATCCCATCTGACCCTGCCCTCTGGCAGTGGGAGCCATTCCCTGTGTCCTGTCCCTCCATCCCTTGTCCCCAGTCCCTCTCCAGCTCTCCTGGAGCCCCTTCAGGCCCTGGCAGAGGCTCTGAGGTCCACCCAGAGCTTCCCTTCTCCAGGTGAACACCCCCAGCTCTCCCAGCCTTTCCTCACTGCAACCAACGTGAAAATTAAAACCAAGGGGTTCTTTCAGCATTTCTGTCATTTTCTCTTTGAAGGATTCACAGCAGCTGCTTTATTTGTTGGCAAGGAGCTCCCAGGTCTCTCAGAAGCCCTGAGGAGAGTTTCTTTGCCCCGCTGCTGCCTGTCCTTGCCCCTGTGCCCGCGGGGTCACGCTGCAGTGGGTTTGCAGCCCTGGCTGCACGGCCAGGCCTGGAACAAGGTGATTTCCTTCACCACAGCTCCTCGTGACGTCTGGGTAATTAATGCCCCAGATCTCACTCCATCTCCTCCCTGAGCAGCGCCGCTCTGATTTAATTGCTTCATAATGTATACCCAAAATTAATACTCGTCTAATTGTCCCTAGGCAGAGCCTTGGATGAAAGCCTGTGAGAAATCATATAGGCTGCAACACTGAATAAAAGCCCACAAAGCACAATAAAACACAAGCTTGTAACTCTTTGTTACTCTCTAATACCATCAAAACAACACATTTATTTTTTAAGATGTTCAAGTAACAAATTAAGGATAAAAATTTGCTATATGCTTTGTTTCCTTGTCCCCTCAGAATAAGATCTTGAGGCAGATTTCATGGAATCATAGAATCATTAAGGCTGAAAAATATGTTTCCTTAGTGTAACAGCTTCCACAGGAAGGGATAAAGTTTCAAAGCACAGTGTGATGCTGGAGCTGTGCTACTGCAGTTTGTGGGGCAGAATTGTCATTGAAAGGTTTTTAATAAGCCTGGTAAAGGGCAAAAGACCCGAGTGAGGTGAGTTACTAGAGATTTGATTCCTGCAGCAATGGTGGTGTTTTATCAATAACTTCCAGCCTTTGTGCCAAGACTGCAAACAAAGAATGCACCCATGGAAGTCACACTGCAAATGAAAAACTTGTGGACACCAAAGTTTACAATCCATTGCTCAGTATTCTGTAGGAGTCAACATTACTCAAAACTGTACTTGATATCACTGTTTGTAATGTTAATATAGCTCAGAGATTCAAGACTTTTCCTCCATTCAATAGGTACATTAGGCTTATGAGATCACTTATTTCTAGCTGTCTTTGTTCAAAAAAAATAATGTTGTTTCCATCATTTCTGTGCTACAAAGAATTCCTTCTGGACTGGCTTCTCTCTCTGCCTTCAAAATGCCTTCATATGCAAACTATGGACACAAGCCCACACCTAGACCCTTATTTTTGCAGTTGTGGGCAGAAACTTACAATAAAATGCCTAATCTAGAACGCAAGATAGACTAAAGACCATAATTAACTGCTTACAGATGTTTTTAACCAAGTAAGAAGAATAAAAATTCACATTTTCTTTTCAATTTTTTGAATATTTTTTACCTAACAGCTCACCTGAATGTTTCACTTTTAAATACTTGTTTGCTTGCTTGCTTTTGTGGGGGGTGAGACGTGGTTAAATTAAATATGAATTAAACAGCTGTTTAAAATACAACAAATTTTGGTTGGGTTTTTTTTTTTCATTTCACTTGAAAAAATCAAATATATCCAGGCCAAACATACCCAGCCTCACACTCCCTCCAAAAAATTGTGTTTTCAGCTTCTCAGCCCATCTGTAGAGTTGAAATACAATCATTCTAAGAGTTCTTCACAGCAAAATCCAGCCTGACTTGTAGCCCCATCTCACAAACATGATTTATAGTGAGACTTCAGGACACATTCAGGATTATAAGATTGTCCCAGCTGATCCCTTCAAATCCTTGCACAGATGATGTAGCTCAGCACAGCAGATGCTGAATCACAGAACTGGTCAGAATTTGGTTGTGCTGTTCCAAATTCACATCTATGAACAAGCACAGGCAACAGAAAAACCCAGATTCAGCCCAAAACTGGATGCGTGGTGCAGATTCTGCTCTTGGCTGAGGGCACACGTGGGGACTCCTCTGAAGTCACAATACCACATCCCAAATTTGCCACGGGACAGCAGCTTTGGGTGCTCCTACAGTGCAGAAATCGAGCTTTCTTAAACTGAATTAATTACAAATGTCTCGTCATAGGCTGTATCCTAACAGGATTACAGTCATCTTTCTTTTTTTTTCCTATTCAAACTGGTTGAAGATCTTATGTGTTCCTATATCACACATTTGAAATAAATCTGCTATAAGGTAAGTTTTTATTAACATGACCTTGGTAACTTTTCAAGGAACTCTGTGCATAATATTTAACAAGAAAACAGAACTACTTGGCCAAGCACTCTTTTAAAAAAGGACTAAAACTCATGAATTAGATTTGTTGGTAATTCAAATGGCAAAAATATTATCCTGTCTGCAGTCTGTTATGAGACATTACATATGCTCTGCTGGGAGTCAGATGGATTTAAAGAACAGAGCTTGTAACTTCATTTACTTCAAAATGCAGTTCATGCAGAGTACACATGTGAAATGCACTTACTGTGATGTTAAAGGCTGGAAATGAGCTGTTGCTGTGACTTGGAGAGGGATGAGGGGGTTCTCCCCCACCCAAAACGAGGGTTCTGGCAGACATTTCTATTGCAGTTGTTTCTACATGTGCTGGGAGTTCACAAGAAAATCCCAGCCATTCCCTCTGCAAGGAATTCAAAATTATATGCAAACACCCCAACTTTGCTTCCTAGATATTAACATCCTGATGTGAGCAAAAAGATGCTGAGCAACACGGGCAGAAGAACACAGATGTTTCTATTTCTGAACATTTTATTTATTTTATTTTTGAGGATACATTTCACTGTAACTCCATAATGCTGGTCTGTCTCTTTATCCCAACATCAGATCACCAGCTCATCAAAAAATTACTATTGGAAGGATGTTTTTTAAGAAAATGGCATGACCACAGAAGAGACCCTAAAGAGACATAAAACCCATGTGGACAGTTTTTATTTTTATTTTCTCTGAAACAGCATGCTTTTAGAACTTTCTCTGATAAGTCAATTCCCTTTAAGAATTTTCTATAGGAAAAAATTATTTTGTGTAATAAAGTACTTGAACAATCTGGAGTAAGAAAAGCTCCGATTCCTGTGTTGCAAATTTGTCGATGAAGATATTCCTAGCAACCATTACAGAATTAAAAAAAAAAATTAAACATTAGTGATGAAATACTGGCTCTTCAAAATGCAAAGACAATTATGATTTTTATTTGATTTCATTAAAATGTAGAAGGAATATATAATTTTTTTCAAGGGAAAAAAAGGAGGAATTTCATTTCAAGTCAGCCATCAACATTTTAAGGAACAAAAAAAATTGAATTTTTAGTCTCTTTGCAAGTGAGAGGCACTGTAAAGTTGAGTACACTGGAAAAAGACTGCTGTACAGTAAATTGCTGCCAGCACACTGGAAAATTAGGAAACAAAAGTATCTTTTAAGGTCAGGAAATGAGATTTTGAAAACTGCTGTCTTATGGTCTACATTGGAACTAAGTTTTTTGGTCTTCCATGCTACTATTTTTATTATAGAGGAGGAGTTGTGGAGGAGAGAGTTATCTTTTTTTAATGAGTTACCTGGAAGTAGATTGTTTGGGTAATCTAAATTATCTGTACTGTGATTTAGGCTTCAATTCAGATTTGTCCGTTCTGAAGTTATCTAAAAGAAGTTTGCCAACTAAATTGAAAGCTTTTTTTTCCAAAGACAGCTTAGATATGCCACTTATTTTTTCTCTCTCTCTGTCCTGAAGCGTGTAGGTTCTGTCAGCTTTCCTCTCCACATCAAGAGCTCCGTCTCCCTTTTGCTGCTGGCCGTGGTTGCAGCAGGGGCTCGCTTGAGGGGTTCTGCACTCAGATCCTGCAGCAAATCAGGAGAAATTCCACCTCCAGTAAAAACCCAGCACTACAGAACTGGAGCTGGGGGGCTTCTGTCATACAGCACAAGGTAAAATGAAAGCAACTGGGCAGTTTGGGCTCCCTGGAGAGGGTGGAACCAGAGACGTGAAAGTCGCAGTTGTTCTGGCACCGCTTCTGGGTTGAACTAAACCATTCACAGTGCACAGGAGCAACCTGCAGAGGTTACAGATCCCTCAAGATCTCCCTTATAGCAAAATTCCACAGCAAGCACAAAGCATTTGTTTCCCAACACACATGCTCCAACACACTTTAGTCTGGAACATGCTACAGCTTTTCCTCTGTATTCTACTTCAAAAAATCACATCACAAAACTCTTGCAGTGTTTCCTTGCTTCAGTCTTCATCCAGCTCAGTCATTACCCAACTGTGAATTCAGTCTATCTAAAACAGGTACAGTTGTCAGCCTACATAAGACAGGTGAAATACCTCTCCTGACATTGTGCAGAAAGATAATATTTCATCTGGACAGCAAATTGTCCTCCTCAGGAAAATGTTTGTGGTGTCGCACAGGCCATGGCTTTCTGACAGGCCCCCAGCATCAATGACATAAAACAAAGAAACAAACACTTTGACAAAAAATTATTGACCTAATTTTTCCATGTGATATATATTTTAATAATTACTTTTCACAGGAAATGCTAGACAAGGAGAGGGAACAGTAATGAGAGAAATAGATGTAATTCTGCAAAGGCACTATGCTTGGTGGCAAAGAGCTCTTCAAGAACACCTCTGAAGAAGGAATTCGAGAATGGTAGAAAGAGCCATAAGAGGAGAAAAAATAATTATAAACAGAGGCAAAATTATTTCAATTGGCTGAGGTGAGAGAAGACTCAGAGGATTTGAAAAAGCTTCAGTTATACACCAACCTGGCAGGTGAAAGACACACAAAACTATAGGTACTGCAAGAAATAATGTCTAATACAACAAGGAAACCATTCATTAAAAAAAAGCTCGTGACACCACGCAGAGATCTGTGAAAATGTCTTTCGAAAGGTGCAGAGACAGATGTGGGTTTTTAAGGATATATAAAGTACATGTGCATGAAATTATACAGAAGGAACTATGTAGTGACTCCGAAATCAGTGGAGAATTCATCTACCACACTGACTGCTGCAAAAGACATGCTGCAACGACAGAGGGGTCCCAAAAAAATGGCATAAACACATGGAAAGGGCTCCATAAGAAGTGAAACTGGAAATATCTGGCACACTTATTTCAGAGAGGATGCTCAGAGAAGATAAGTGATAGACACATTTCAAGACTGCATTGACTGAAAGAGCTGTTGCCTTGCGTTTTCTCAAAATAATTATAAAACCATAGACTGTTCAATGGCCTGGCAGCAATTAATTAAACGCTATAATGCTTTATTTTATACAGTGTAATAATAAAGCTGTGAAATGCATTGTCACAAAACATACCACAGGTCCAAAATGCATACGACTTCCTGCCAGTAATATGATCACCCCAAGTGATATAAAAAGCAGTTAAGCCACTCTCAGTGAGACTCTGAGTCTCCTCAGAATCAGAGCCATTTTACAACATTGTTAATCGGGCACACAGCTAATTGTACACTCCTACATGTGTAATATAAGCACTTAAGGTTGGACAGTTATTTTAAACACAGCTGAGCCCTTTACAACATTCCAGGCCAAATATTATATTTTTATTACACATTAGAATGAATAAGATAATGAAAATGTCTTGTCTTCTAAGTTAAAATTAAAGATAATAAGTATTGATGTTCTACATTCACCACAGCAGAGTGAGTAATTTATAATGAACTCCACAGGGTGAAAGGAGTTTGAGTAATAAAACTGTTAGATTAATCAATTTATCCTCATTTCGTGCATATGAATTCTAAACCACTGAGATCATAAAATCTAAAATTATATGATAAATTATGGTGAGGTTTGGGGGGTTGGGTTTTTTTTGGGGGGGGTTGGGTTTGTTGTTGTTGTTTGGGGTTTTTTGTTGTTTTTTTTTTCTTTTTTAATATTGAACTGAAGATAGTTTACAAGCATTTTGTTTGATTCTTTGGAAAATCAGTGGCAAAATCTAAGCCTAATTTATTTTACTGGACATGCTTATCTACACTCGCTCACTAGTGAAAAATTGTTTTCAAAGTACTTTTCTTCAATTTGGCCCTAGAAATATCCTCTTGCACATCCAAATATTACCTTACACAAACCTTCCCATAAGCTGATTTCAAAGCCTCTGGTTTGTCGAGATTATTTGCCAAGGTATCTTTTCAAATGGGTGTAATGCACTCTCAAGGGAAAATCATTTTTCACCGAAGGAAAGACTCCAAGAAAATGTTGCAGTATTCCCCCAGGTGACATTGAGCTGTCACCCAAACTGCATAATTGCACTAATTATTGTCCGAGGGACCTCCCACTGGGAAATGCATCCCTCCATACTAATGAAGTTCGGCACAAAGTGCAAGTTGGTCATTTGCATCTTAATGGGGCTTTGCTCACAAGGCTGTTTATTCAGCATGCCAGAAGCACTGAAAGGAAGGTGTTAACAGAAACCTTTAGCCAGAATAAGACAGGGTTAATTAGGACATATGGAATAGGATCTGAGTGACAAGAGACATTAAAATTAAACCTGTTTATCCAGCAGGACAGGGGAGGGGGTGGGAGAAGCTCCTTCTTTGACCACACAAAGGCCTTTTCTGCCACAGGATTCAGGGGCAGTATTTTCCCACTGGCACAGCTCCACCAGTGGCTGGGGCATTTGCCTGGATGAGGTGATGTGTATCCAGCAGTCCCTTCATCCTTGTCTGACTCCTCCCAAAACCCCTGAAAGCATTGAAACACAAGAATGCTCCTGACGAGATGAAATAATTCCATCTATTAGAAGTAGTAGCAAGGTATTTTGGGCAAAAACCATATGAGGTTCAGGCCTAACCTATAATTTTGTGCCCTAACCTGCATGTTTTTAATGTTAAAGCACTTGAGGAGACCTTGAGGACAATCAGGGACTTAAGAACCTTCATCTGTGCCTGGGTCTCCCAGGAGACTTGGGAGGACATAGTTGAAGGGTTGTTATGATTAACCAAATGTCATAGTGAGAAGAAAGGGCAAAATAAAAATAACAAAATGATGCCTGGGTCTTGTAGCAGACTATATCACAATTTGATAATTCTATAATGGTACTTCAGACTCTGTGGTATAATTTTGTTTCAGGACAGGATGCAAAAAGAGCTTTTTATTCGCTTTCAAACAGACCATGATTGGTGAGTCTTTTCTTATTTTTCCTAAGTATTTGAAATATATTGCCTTGCTAAGTTCTGTGGATAATGATTTTACCCCAGGATCACAGGAGGAATAGCTGACCAGTATTTCCACCATCTCAGTTCTCAGCTGTTGTTGCCTTCCTTCCTCACAGATTGGTAATTGATTACTACAATCAAGGCAAGAGCAGAGCATTTGGTTAATCCCTATTTTGGTATTTCATACTTGCATTTCAGACCTGGAAAAGGCTTTTTTTTTTTTAATGCCCTATAGGTTTTTTCTTTCAGTACTCTGTGAGTTGGTTTAACAAATACTAGAGCTTCTCCCTCTAAACTTATTCCTGTTTCTAGATCTTCCTATCCACAACAACACTATTCCTACCATATTTCAAAGTAGACTTTAAAATTGGATGTTCAGTTCCTGTTTCTAACAGAGGACCGGTGCTTTTCTTGTCACACCTGGAAAGGCTTTCTTTCTTCAAAAAAAAAAAAGGGTTTTATTTTCCCTTGTCTTCTTATTCTGGTGTGTGCCAGTCAAAGTGTAGCTTACTCAGTGCAAGCAGAACTACATTTGATTGATAAGAAGCCTCTGCTTCCTGAGAAGCAATGTATCTGTCATCCTGGAGGAAGCAAAAAGACAGAAATGACAGCCAGTGTGTAGGGAGAGGATATCAAGAGAGCTGCTGTGTTCCTTGATCATAGTGCCACTAAAACAGAAATGAAAAAAAAAAAAATTTGAACTGACACATCCAACAGTCACAAGCATCTCACTTTTCAGCACAGAAGCAATCATTGCATTGCTCACTTTAAAAAAATTTGAAATTATGTAATGCACTAACAAGCTCCTCTTAGGAATGGATGCAGGAACACCTTGCTCCCAGGTCTGTGTTGCACAGAAGGCTGCAATCCTCTGTGCTGTAATGCAAGGACTGGCCACCATGCCATCTGTGGGGAATACTGCTATTGTTCCTGCAGAGAATATTCTCTGGGCTCAGGTCTGGTGAAACTTAAAACAGTGCTGGACCAACCAGAATCACATTTACACTGCAGAAGTGGAGGGGACAGAGAATTGTTGCCATGTTATTGTTATGACTGTTATGTCCATAGAGAGAATCAGTGGCTGAAATGTGGAAAAGAAAGTTTCCCCGTTAGTGAGAACTACCTGTGTTTCATGGAAGGCAGGGTGAAGGAGGCAGACACAGGGCAGGATCACTGAAAGGAACAGTGCCCAGCCTGTCGCCTTAGGTTTTAACCCTTATATTTTTCAATTCTGTATTGCCTAATGTGTAACTCTGAGATGCTTCATAGCCTGTTAGCTGCTGTTCTCTCATGCTGAGACAGACAGAGCAGGGCCTCTCTGGGTTTGCCCTTCAAGGACACTCAGACTGCCCAGGCCCAGCTTCTAAAGGGGGGAGCGAGCTAAGGGAGCCAGGGGGAAATTGCAAAGCTTTAATTGGTGAATTGATGCTGATCTGCAAATGGACCAAACCTATAAAGGTGTGGAGAACTCGTGACTTGCTGTCCATTTTGGGTGATGCCCCTGGGGGGCTTTGTCTGCCCTAAATGTACCTTTGAAGGCCTTTCTAATAAATACCCACCTTTTATTCCCTTACTCTGACTAGGCTCAGTTTTTGGGCAGCCTTTTCAGGCAACAAGCCGAAGTCCCTCACGCAGAGCAGACCAGAAGCTGCCTCCAGCACCGCTCTGCACACCAGCCACTGTTTGCAGGGCGCCTCCCTCAGAAGGACCAGCAGCCCCACTCATTCTAGAAAACCCCCTGTTCTCCCAGGAACAGGCATCTGTCCTGTGCTTCCCTTGCTGCCAGGAGCCTCGGCAGCAGAACAAAGGAGGCTTTTTGCCCCAGGAATGAAGCAACAATAAACTTGCTCCTGTTTCTCCCTCTGTGAGGAGGGCACGTTTCTTTTTGATCTAATGAGCCCAACACCAGCGAACCTCGTTCAAGATTCTGCAGCCCTGAGGCATGTGGCTACTTGAAGACCGAGAGTTAGGGCAGCGTTTGTGGGGAGCTCACAGCTCCAGGACTGTGGTGATTTATTGTCAGCACTGACAGTTGTCTGGGTTGCTTGCCATGATCCAGGCCAGTTGCATTCATGATAGATTGAGGTCATGGAGGGGGAGTGGAATAGGTCCTGTCATATATCCTTCATCAGGTTTTCATTTGTCTGTGAGTTAGGGTTGTGGTAGCAGTGGGAAAAGGGTCTCATCTGAGTGTTTATTTTTCTAGCCTGCAGGGCTCTGTTCCTCAAACATGCATGTGTTTGATACCTGAAAAGGAGACATCAGCATGAGGGATTTGTGACTCGACTCACTGACCTGTGCTGCCAGTCAAATTTCAAAAGTAAAACCTAGAGCTTGGAAGCTTAAAAGAAATGCTAGACAGAGCACCGCAGGCCTTTGAAGAGCCACATAGACCAGCCTTTGAGCACGGTGTGCCCACATGTGCACACCATGCAGTGTGCTTCTCCCAGCCCCGTGTGCTCTGCTCAGCTGTGCAAAAACACCCACAAAACCTCCAAAGAATGGATATATATTACACCTCCACGAAAAATGTCAACAGGACTACTCAGGATTGGCAAAACTGGGCCCTTCTCTTGCTTCTGGTGGATGGAATATTTCATTTGCTCCTCTGCCTCACACTCACTCTCAAATAGGTACAAAGAGGAGTCAGCATCCTCTCAGACAGAGATCTTGGTTGTAAGAGCATGCCCAAAATTCAGCTCTCCTCATTTCTAAAGTGCCACTCCCTCCAGTGAAAACTCAATAAATTTTATTATCGAAGAGCATTTTTTAAAACCAGATAACCTCAAAAGCTTTTAACTCATTCTGCTACTTTATCTTCTACAGCAAATCTGCCATCCCAGACATGCATAGATCAAGTGGGAGTATGATGCTTTCAGCTCTGTGTTCCCTAAGCCAGCCTGGAAAAGCCAAATAAATTTAGGAATCCTGAAAATGGTGTACAATCACCAGAGGCTCCAGTGCTACAGCCCAGGAGCTGGAAACAAGCAGCAGATGCAAGATGTGGGGTTTGCATTTCAGACATCTCAGTGAGGGTGTGCAGGGACCTGTGTGTGCTGAACTTTGTGCAGCATGCAGGTGAAGCCCTCCTGATGGCACATGCAGCTGGGGAAAAACCACTGACCCATCAGCCTGTGTCTGACATCTCTCCATGTGGCTTTGCTCCTTCTTCTGCTTCCCTCGGGGTAATCAGGGCTAATTAAAATCAGTCCCTTTTCCACACAAATCTAATACCCACCCAGTGCTCCTCACAGCCCAGGTGTGTTTCGTGCATAGTAATGGCTGGCTGTTAATTAAGAATGAGTAGAGGGAAGGGGATGATCTCTCATTAGCAGCACCTGATGCAGACACGAGGTGGTGAAGCCACCCCACTCTGCACTGGTAGTATCCAAAATTTCCTGTGCTTTCTGTAGAATGTTTTCCTCCAAGGACCTCACAGACTGTACCCATCCCTACATCATTAGTGACCCACAGCCCCCCAAATCTTCCTGAGACCCAGGACCCCCTGAGGAGCAGGAGGTCTCCTCCAGTTTGCACAGAGCATCTCTGCTGAAAGCACTCGAGCTTCAGCAGGGCCCTGTCACCTATTTACACACCAACTCAGGGATTTCATTTTGCTACCTAATTAGGCAACCAGGGAAATATGAAAACCAACGCAGCCAGGTATGAATAGGAATCCTTCAGTTACAGAAGGAGCTAATAAGGTCTGAACCTGCTCTCATTTGTATTTTATCAGATAAACAAAAAGGGGGGGAAAAAAGTACACACAGTTTAAACATATGCTTCCAATTTTCTCAGAACTAGTAAATGGAAAATACTGCTCTGTCATTAACCATTTTCATATTTATTCTGCAGTATATAAGGTTAGAGGTGGGTCATGTTTCTGTGGCAACTATTGTGGAAACAAAAATTCATTGTGCCATAGTCTTATGGTAATTAAAACTTATAGCACAAAAACACCTCCACTACTTCTATACATTTTTAGTTATTCAGTTCAAATTCAGGATTGAGTCAGTCATACAAGTCAAAAATAATCTGCAAACCCAAGAGAAAGACGTATTAGGAGTTCCTCAAAGAGAATTACCTTTCTTAGTTTCCCTATTACACGAGAAACATGAGTTAAAAGAATCTTTTTTATTTAAAACGTCACTGCTATTAACCTAAATGGATATCCAAGACTTGCCAAACAAAACCAGTTTTGTTGGGTTTTAGGTAAAGAAATTAACTTGTAACAATGCATTCACAAATCTGCTCACTTTTATTTTAGAGAAATCAGAACAGCTATTAAGGACTATTTTCCCTTGGCTTGTTGCTTTGGGATTTTTATTTTTTTCTTGCAACAAATGAAAATCACATGCTGCAACACAAAATCTCTGTGCTTCATCCAGCATCTCTAGAGGTTTATGCCTTTCAAATGGTGGCCCAATTCCCAGGAGATTTCCAAACCTCCCCAGCTCTTTCTGTTGTCCACTCACCTGCTCACAAAGTCACAGTGTCCATATCTCCATATCTTCCGAAACATTCAGTGCTGGATGGCAGATTTTACCCTGATGCACTCTTAGGGACACTGAAAATATTGGTGAGGACATAGCAAAGCAAGGATGATTATTAAGGATACTTTCCTGTTCCATTTTTACAAACATATCCAGTAAATCAGACAGAATTTGTGAAATTGTGTTGAAAACTCTTCAATAGAGTATTTTTGATAATTTAGATCTCGGCAGCTGATCCTTACAAGCCTCATTGCCTTCTTACACAAATTCCTTACTTTAAGTTTGCCATGGAGGCTATTGTAATCGATAGTTACAGGGATCTGTATGATTTGATATCTGTAACTCAGGTTATCTAATCCTCCTGCAATGGTGTCAGTTATTATACCAGATTTCATCATTTTCATACACGGGGATTCTTCTTGCTCAGACTGCTGGAGCAAAGGAAACTTTGGGTTCAGAATTCCCTGAGACAACAGCTAGACCCTACTAAGGGGAAACTTTGGCATTCCTGTGGATTTTCACAGAGACCTATGAGAGGTGTAAGATATGGTGGGTAAAACAGCTTCTTTTGTGGACAAAAAAAAAAACGTTGCAATAATGTTAAAAATAATCTTTAATTCTCATTGCCCCCATGAAGAAAACGGGAAGAGAAAGCATGACCTGAGACATGATCTGATCTTCCCGGGGATCTTTTCACTTTCCCTTGAAAGTCTCCTTTGGGATAAGGAGGTATATGAGGTAACCCTGACCAAGCTGTAAATTCAGTGGTGATGTCATCCAGGAAAAATCCAAGCATAGGTACCAGGAGCTGCCCACTTTGCAGTGCTGGACAGCAGGATGTTCTCTGGTGGTTGACTTGCACTGGGTATTTCATGCACTTCTTATTTGCTAAAGTAGGTGATCATCAGTTTCCAATGACTTGTTTTGACCTTACTCAATGGAAAATGAGGTGCTATTTCTGGCATGCTTATGAACCTACTGTTTAGTCCTAAAAGTTTTGCAAGAAAAGGGATAATAAA
Organism: Climacteris rufus; assembly: GCA_013398175.1. Lineage (NCBI taxonomy): Eukaryota > Metazoa > Chordata > Aves > Passeriformes > Climacteridae > Climacteris > Climacteris rufus. The sequence continues at coordinate 241,311 of VZRZ01001157.1, forward strand.
TAGTTATTCACTTCCACTGAATAGCTTTGTAGATTATGTGCTGAGGGCAGTAACAGCTGCTTCTCGTTACCAAAAAGGCCTCCTACCATGTGTACTGCTAACACACCGAGCTAAGGTCAAGCCGAGTAGCAGGTTTTTTCCCCAACATTGTTTAAAAGCTTTTAAATAAAACCATATTAGAAATACAGTCACCTCTGGTCACTGATTTTCAAAAGTGAAGTCAGAAGAGCTGTAAGGTTTTTAAAAAATCTTCTTTGTTTCTGATTTTGAAGGCTTTTTCTTTTCTCTATTACAGGCTCCCTTTATGTTGCTAAACTCTGGCGATTTTTCCTTGCAGTTCCTGAAGCATTTGTTAATCTCCTGCTATCATTTTTTTTTTTCACTCTACTCTGCATTTTCTTCACAAGTGCCATAATCCAGATAATTGTTCTGGAAGTTAACACCTTGCTAATTTTTCTTGCAATGCACACAGTAGGGTTGGGCCACTCCCATCCGTGTGGTCCCAGGTCTGCTCCTGCATGGCATGGCAGGAGCTGGGATCCTCAGAAAGCAGAGTTGACCCAAAATCATCACAGAGAGCAACAGAGGAGGACAGTGCCTTCCTTCCAGAACCCTCTTGATGCCTCAAGCCACGAGGGATGCTTTGAGGAGGGATTAGCACCTGCCTCTCATTAAGGGGCTGACAGAGGGTCCATCCCAACAGATACGGTGTAAAAGCACCTCTGTCCTGGGGGTGGTGTCTTTTTTTTTAATTATTATTTTCCCCCCTTTGATTTGCAGGGAATGCACGAAAACAGAGCGACCCATTGCACCTACTGTAACAGAGAAAGGGAAAGCTCTTTGCAGTGAGAGGAAACAGAAAAATCTGAAGGCACGACTCTGCTGTGGTTTCTAATTACAAAGGGTGTTGAAGAGGCTGCTAAAGTCTGTGTAAGCAACTAGAGATTCTTCCTACCTCAAAATGCACTTGATACTAACACAAAGGTGTCTCTTTTTTCCCCTACTTGTTCCCAGTCGGTTCTCAAACGGGAGGAAGGAATAGAAGTTCTTATTGATAAAGCAGCAAACATTTAGGTGTGCTCTCTACCTGATCCCATGTTGGTTTTCTGTGGAAAGAGAACAACCAGGTAACTTCTTTGCTCCTTATTTTTCTGCATTAAAGTTTCCAAACTGCCAAGCCTTACATGGCAGAAGGAGAAAAGCAGAGAAGATATATACTGCTTTACAAGCTTCTCAATTTATTAGCATCTCCAACAACTTCTATAGGACTTTTCATCAGTTATCACCAGGGTTTTATTTGAATTCAAATCATTCTAAACACAGCTCCAACTGGTTTAGTTCAGCTAGCCATGACTAGGCTGGAAAATTGTCATAAAGGGTTGGATACCAAAAAAAAAAAAAAGGAAATATATAGGGTAATTGATTCTATTAGAATAAATTAACTTAGGGGGGGAAAGAAACAGAGAAGAAGAAAAGCTTATCATGTCAGGAAAGACCTCTCAGAAAGTCAGTTTTAAGCCAAGGTAAAGGTGAATTAGAGATCCACACTTTAATAGCAGTAAGAAATATATTTTAAACAATAACTGAACAAAGAATAGGAAATTCCCTTTTGGTCAACAAATCTTGTTTGTGATAACACTCACCCTAATGGAAAAAACGTGCCATGGACTGTTTTTAATTGCAGCAGTCAAGACTGACATGACCATCCCGTGGTGCTGGTTTGGTGGAAATGACCATAAATCCCCATCGTTTATCTCTGCCGTCAGCTTGAACATGAAAAGGCACCACAGATGGAAAGATGCTCCAAAGGCTGCAGCCTTCAAAGCAGACTGTAGCAGGGAACAGGATCCTGCAGCACTCTGGAGTGAGTTCACTGTGTTCCTTGGCCCCAGCTCAGCCCTTGACACCATCCTTCCCCCACTCACCTCCTCTCCTCAGCCTCACCAGTCACAGCTAAAACACAAAGGATAACTGGGATTTCCCCAGGAGGGAAGGTTTGTCCCAATGGAAAACACCCTGGTTAATAAAGGAGATGGACATAAAATAAATATTTGTACCAAACGAGGGCATTTGATAACAAAAAATGCAGAGACAGCCAGGTGAGAGAGGTATAGGGTGAAGCCAGTAGGGTTAAGTAAAAGATATTATAAGTAAAATCTTACTTTATAAGATATTATAAGTAAAATCTTACTTTATTACTTTATCCACTCCCAAATAAGGATGATGTTGTGTCCCTTACAATTCAGGAAGAAAGAGATTTCATGTTATCTCATTGCAGAAATAGATATTGCAGGTAGATACTCTGCAATCAACCATGGAGGGTGCCAAGGTAAAGGTAACAATTTACTTATTAAAACAAAAACATCAATAACATTGAAATAACTGAATTCCTCACACGTAGAGAAAACAACCTTTAGCAAAGTTCTGAATGAAATTTCAAAGGTCTAGGAAAAGAAAGGAATGTTGTGCTAGAATTTAATAAGCACACACAACACACCATGGGAAATCAAAGCCCAGTTAGCATGATTTTGATCTAAATAAAATATGTGAAAGGTTGATATGAGAGGTATTCACTTAGAAAGCTGCAGTGTAGTTCAAATCAATGCCAATCAGCTTGGTTTTATGGGAAATGCATCTTGTCGGGGGAAAAAGATACATTTGATGATATTATGACAGATAAAGGTAGATATATTCACATTACACAAACAGATGCACTACAGCAGTTGTTGCCCCATGCTCAGGGCGTGAAAAATTGTTTGTTTTGTAGTAGCCACAGCTTTGCATCAGCCTCTAAACAGAGGAAATGCGTGAGGAGAAAACAGTGAAATTCTTCCTAAAACCGGAATGTACACGGGATGTACCTGGTGGAACCCTCAGCAGAAGCAATCTCATGTGCTGCAAAAGAGCCCCTCACCCCTGCCCACCCCTGCATCCTACCCCAGAACTAAAGCCTCACAGATATTTTAATTTTCTGGTATCATGAAAAGCCACCAGGAGAGAAAATAATGAAGCATAAAAGTGCATGGAAGTCCAAGCCACAAACCGCAGTACATCTCTCAGTATGTAGCAACCATGTCAAAATCATTTTTTTAAAAAGAGGGGGAAAGGTTTGCAACCTTGTTAAGAACATTCACGGTCTAAATCTCATTTTCAATTTTCCCTGTGAAGCTTCACCAGTACGAAGGATTCTTTTAAAATTGCTAAGTACGGGCTGGAAAAATCAACTACACTATGGTGAATCAAGATACCGTAAATATATTGCTAAACTATGTGGTTTGGAAATTCAATTAGAAGGAGATTATGAATTAATAATTCTTGCTTTCCACAAAGCAAAATGTGTTTTTCTCTAAATATCCCCAGAGCACTCTTAATTTCCAGACATACCACAGCATCCAGCTCATGCAGCATGAGTATGTGACTTTATTCCATTTGTGTGAACTGTGTTTCATGGACTCTAACCAGTCACTGGGTGTCTTGGAATTCCTCTGAATTTGTTATGTGGGAATAAAATACTGAGCATGCAAATATTTATTGAAAGCAGATGAATAATTTAATATTTTTAACTTATTAGAATTAGAATTATTAGAATTAGAATTATTAGATTTCAGGACAAACACTTTTATCACGTGTAACTTCTACATAGGATGGTTCTAAACTCAGGAATATTATTGAAATAGTAATTGTTATGAAAATTACTCAGTTAAGGTCTTTATTCCTTGTTGAAGTGGATTTGAGTTACACATTTTCTTAGACATCTGCTGATTCCTTGTTTGAACATGGAAATTATTTTTCCTGATCATGCTGTGCCTCCATTCTGCACCCATCTTCACCTTCACAAAAAACACTAATCAGAAAATATTTTTTGCTTCTCACCTGGTAATTTATTTTAATTTATTCAATACATTAATGAAGTGTCATTTGAGGTTGCAAATTGGATCCACAATTCTGTAGACATATAAGTGGTGATTTATCTTGCCAAATTGAAATCCAAATTTCCAAATTCTGCAGCAGAAAAATGCAGTTAAGTCAGGAAGGGTATCAGGAACTCAAATTAAATCTGAGAGAGAGAATGAGGTAAAACCTCTCAAAATGCCTCTCTCCCTCTCCACACAACTGAGCAGTTCTCTAGAAAGGGAAACCACAGAGCTGCTGAGCAGAGGCAGATTGGACTGTGGGAGGAAAATTAGAAAGCAGTGTTTCTCCAAAGTGCATTCCATGGCCTAAAATAAACGTATTTTCAGCTTAAAAAAATACAATGTAGAAGTAGTGAGTGGGCCACTGAGCTCAGCGTCTGCCCAAGCACTCCCAGGGCTGTGTGCCGAGCATGCAGCATATCCCCTGGAAATAAAACAAGACCTTTCCTTGTTTCAGTGGCTTTCCAGCTGGCATTTCAAACCTTTCTAACACAGGGGGTGCCCACCACGCTCCACTGCCCCTGTAAGCAAACAGCTCTGGCTGTGTTGGGCAAGTGAGAAGATAAACAGCATCCAACAGATGAGGTCCCACCATCCAGAACAAGGCAAGGGCTACTAAAATAGCCACAGCCTATTGTAGAGAAATGTATTTTCTCACAGAGAGTGGTTTACCATGTTGTTAAACTCAGAGGGTATTAAATGTGGATGGGCTGAGTTATTTATGTGGCACATTAGAACAAATTTGGGTACCTCCTTCCATAGATAACTGCAAATTATCAGCTACAGCTGGATTTTGTTGCTGAGTTTGTCTTTTTTCTGGCACAAGTAATGCAGAAACCAAATTTAGCATGAAAAATGTGGGCTGCAGGTGTCTGAGGCCAGAATAGAAGTGGAACAAAGGAGAGCTCCCACCTCCAGCCATCCTGATGGAAGGGACTCTTCCTTCTGGATTGTTCAGAGGAAGCAATGCCTCCAGATGTAAACAGCTGCAGGTAGAAACTGGACATGGAATCAGACATACACAAAATAAAACCACCCAGAATCACCATGGCTTCTTCCTCTAAATGTTTTCAGAACAATTAAACTACATCCAAACAATAAAATTTTCTGATTTTTCCAGCAGCCATACAGCTAAACCTCCAGTTTCTTGGGCATTTCTGGTCATCCCTGAATTCCACAGAGCCTGGCATAATCATTAATAGCCAGAATGGAAGAATGCAGCAAAGCCCACACCTTGCAATTGTTAGCAGGAATGTATAAAATTTAATTCCTTTAATTTAAACCATTTTTCTTTCCCAAGAAAAATTTAGTTCAAAACCAGAGGCTTTTGTGTCAATAATTATGTGTGAGTAATGTAGAGAATCCTGTACATATTTCTTCAAAATGGCTAGACAAAATTAATTCCATTTAATTTCAGATGTGGATTTCTTTTCTCTCTCTACCTGGCTTTATGGGAAAGGAGAGAATCATCCCCACTTCTGATTTTACTGCTCCATCATCTTTCTAATACACTTTTAAATTTGTCATGTTGGTCACGTCATCTTTGGATTGTCCATAGGCCTTTTTTTCTCTTTTTTTCAATGTAATCACTCATGCAAAGCATAAACTCAAGAACATTTTAGCTCTAACCAAACTTTTAAACTCCTTATACTTAAGGATTTTAGAAATCAGGCAAATCGTAGAAGTTAAGGTGTTAGAAATGAGTGAAAACACTCGTTTCTAATTTAAAATTCCTGAGCATATTTCATTAAAAAAAAAAAAAAAAAAAAAAAGGGAGGGGGGAAAGGCACAAAACTCAAACCAAAAGAACAACAACAAATTTAGGAGTGCTGATGACTTATGTGTTACAAAGATAATATTCCCACTGTTAGAAAAGGCTTCTTAAAATTATTGTCTCCCTCTTCCAGGCCATCTGAAGGCAGGATGTGTGGGTGCCACTGCATCACAAAGACCTGGAACTGGTTTCTGACCCCAAAAATAAACCTCCACAGGCCAAAGGAAGCCCTGAAGACAAGGATCTTGGAGGTGACAATATTTAGGCAGCACCACAGGGACTGAGAGATTTCAGTTTGCTTAAACAAAGCCCATTCCCAGAGTTCATCTTGGCTGCATTTTCAGCCAAATCGCCTATTTACCTTTCCTTACATAAGCCATGCACACAAATATTCTTTCTGCAGATCATGGCTTAATTTTAAAACTCTAACATGACACACAGCAAGAAGAATTAGTCCTCTTGTTACGAAACATAAGAGATTCTTTGCCCATGGAGGAGCTCTGAGCACCTTCCCTTGCTCTCCCTTGGGACAGCAAAATACCACAGATCCTGTCGAAGTCACGCCATCCACAGGTTTTTCAAACTAACCAAAAGGCACCTTTCCTCTCTGAGGGGATTTTCCTTGGGTGAACAGCAATATTTTTGAAAATAGATACAAAATACTAGGTTTCAGAGTTATATTTAGTCCTGGTGCGTGGCACTGAACATGCCAGCCTGGGTGTGCAAGGGCATTTACAAGACTCTGTCCTGAACTCTATCACTGACACATTTTCCCACGTGTCTGTGAATCCTTCCTGGGTGGCTTGCTCAGCACAAATACAGAATTAATTCGGCCATTAATTTTTATAGAGAGGCACCTTCTATGTTCAGAAGTAGCTTAGGCAAAGGAAATACCTGTGAAAGGAAACACATACCTGTATCTGCATTTTGCAACCACATTTCTTCCCATCCTGTGAAGTGCAAGTACTCAAAGGACCCAGGAAAATGTCATGGGTAGCAGGTGTGGTCTTACTTTGGATGACTTATATCAATGTATCAATGCAGCATCCACAGAGGAAGAAGCCAATTTATTACTGGGTCCCAAAAATTAACTTGTTAATACATACAAATCGTGTACAACCAGCTGTAAACATTACAATTTGGGCTGTAAAAATTTTTAAAATAGGCCTAAATTATTGGAATATTGCCACAGGGCAACATTCACATTACCCAAGGGTTTCATACAGAGTGATACCCTCAGAAGGATCAGGTAAGATTCCCTGAACCCCTTCAGCTGAATTCCTAAAATCTCACCTGCCAGTGGTCCTATCTGACCACTGTACCATACACATGATCTGACAACATTAATTTTTCCTATCTACATTCAAAATAACCCTAAATATCCTAACTGCATTCAGCTGTTTGCATAGAGGTTCGTAAATTTGCACTAAAAGAAAAGTTTGGTTCTGCTTAGGTCCATTTCACCCATACTGTAAATCCTGGATCAGGAGATGACCACAAAACACCGAAATTCCTTTTGAGTTTTATCCCACTTCACATGAGATTTTAGTCATATTCCCCTATTTCAATATTCTTGCATCTGTTCTTCTGCTTAGGTTTACAATTGTTAATTTACTTTTTTTTCTGGGAATACATTGGAAAATACCTAGAAATGGACACTGAGAATCTGTGGCCCCAAATTCTGCCCCTTACTCACTCGGGGCTGTTGGTCATGTCATTGGTGAAATGGGAATAATTACAATAATAAAAAGAAGTAGTAACTTCCTCATGTTTGAGGAAAGTTTTTACACAATCTTTAAACCCTTAGTATTGTATGAAACCACCATGAAGCCACTAAACAAATATACTGCACTAAGAAATCTTAAAAAATTACTGTGGTACATGCAACCATTAGGAGTTTGATTACTTATAGTTACTGTTCTACAAAAGCAATAATTTTGTACAACAAATGAAAACTCACATTAGCAGTTCTCAGTTGGTAGCCAAGGAAAACCTGCAAAAATGAGTCTCTACATTTATCTGAGCTAACTAATACTGCATATTAATCTAAATTATAAGCTCAGGCCTTTCACACATGAAAACCATTTATGCTGCAGACATCCTAGAATCAAACAGGAATGAATGTTTAAAAACATTTTGCATGTTCAAGTCACAGATCTTGCAAAGAATCTGGTGAAATCCTGGTCTCTGTCCTGGAGGGGTCCCTCTCATTTAGTGTTGCAGTGCAGCTTTAGTCCTCACTGGACAGCTGGGGCAAGAAAAAGGTAAAATTCCTAAGGGATGAAGACAGGGTCAGAGTAACTGCAGAAAAGTGGATTCAATATCAAGTAGCATTGTTGGATTCCTTTCCAGTTTAAGAAAATAATGAAGTGACTCTAATAAGCTGAGTCTTTCCCTTTTCAGGACTGTATCACATAACAGGAAAGGAAATCAAAAACATTTGTCTGCCCAACACGAGCACAAAACATTTAATGGCTTCCATTCCCCCGAGACGTATTGGATGCAGGAGATGAGAAAATACATTCAATTTTTTTGGTGGGGGGTAGTTGAATCAAAGCCTGGTGAAACAAGACTCAGGGAAAAGAAGGAAAGCAGGAAGGGAGTCACAACATGAAAGTTTGTCAATGCTACACACCTACTGTCCAAAGATATGTCAGAAAGGTACGTAATTCCCACTCAAGGCTACAACTCTGATTAATCTTACAACAACCACCACCAATGAAATAATATTTTTCACAAATTTGAAGCCATGCCTCTGAAAAAGCTTTAACATCAGCTGGAAATCTCCCAGAAATCCCATACATTATGTTTGAAATATTTTTAAATTAACTGTTGGCAGATACTACAGAAAAAAAGAGTTCCAAATCTGTAAAGCAAAATAACATATTTTTCTCCTGGTGACTACAGTGGCTTGAAAATAAAAATACTGAAAGGCCACGAAGTTTTCAGCGTTAGGGTGGAAGGGGATGGACCATCATCAGAAAAACCTCAACTCCCAGAGTGATGAGAAAAAAAATGTCTCTGCAAGACAGGTACAACCTAGGGAGTGGCAAGAAAATGAAGCAGAATCACAGTTTTAGAGAATACATGTGACGTGCTACAAATGGCACCTTCTGTGTTATTTTGAAGATAGATTAACATGCTTATGTTTATTTCTATATCTGCATATTCACACACACCTAAACAAATGTGAGGGGCCGAGGGAAGGAGATTAAGTTCAGCTCCCCAGAGCTGGACACAGCATCAGCAAAAACAGCCAAAAACACGTTTGTGACACCATATTGCAAATATTTCTTTAGTAAACCCACTGTCTCACTTTCCACCTCTCTTTTTGCAGCATTTTGTCAGAGGAGACACAAGGAGTCTGAGCTCACTGAGAATTTCAAATGCAAGGGAAGGTGAACTTAAGTTTTGCTCTCAGAAAAACATCAAATCAAAAAAAACCTGAAAAACAAAACTAAAACCACGCTGGATATAAGAACAGTTGATTAAAAAAAAAAAATCAGAGCAGAAAGAAATATGTAAGTGATTGGCAATGCCACAAGCTGAAAATACTGATGAAACCACAGTAATTGAAGAGTAAAAGCTAAGTCCTTATACTCTACTGACTTGTACCTCATTTTAACACACCTATTTTAATGGGATTCCTGCAAAATATTAAATATTTCACAAAATCTGTACCATGCAACTTTATTAAGGGAGCCATATTGGCCTCTAGTGGCCTTTATACTACTCCTATGTACTACGTTATTGCTATTATTTTCAGGATCCCCATTACTGCACAGATCTTTGGGACATGCTGAAATATAAAACATCTGAGCAACCTCACTTGGCCAATACCTTCAACTCTGCACACAAATTACTGCACAAATTCCAGGGTAAAGGTGTTGGTCACTAGAAGAGCACCAGGTTACACAGGAACCTTTGAGCAAAGAACGGCCTGGAAGGGATATAAGATACACCTGAGGCTCCTTAAAGAGGACGAGGGAATGTAAAGTCATTTTTCCCTTTAAAGCAGCTTGGTCCCTGAGGAGTCATTACTTAAAGGAGTTTAATTACACTTGTGAGCATCTTTCAGAATTGACTAGCTGTAGCTAAGAGCCATTCATGTTGAACATTACAGGTGGGGGTTTTATAGCAAGTTTCTTCTTTTGCCCTGTTATACCTAACAAAATGCCCATTGGAAGCAATGTGTTCATAGGAAATTAAGTGTGATAAGCCCCAGTTCTGAGTTTTTACGTTGAACATTAATTATTCTTGCTGTAAGCACATGAACAAGAGTGGCCGTCAATACCTGTTGTTATCACAGATCTTAAAATAGCTGATGATCCCAGTGACTAATTTAATGAACCTCTCTGCAACTGAGGGTCCCACCCCATCCAGAGGAAGCAGAGACCGCATCATTGAAGCAGATTTCCTTTCCCCTTGGTCCTCCCCTCCTGGGAAGTGAAATAACCCGTGGGTGACAATCAGCTTGGGAACCATCACAAAACCTTCTGTCTTTGTGCCACCCCCTTGCGTGGCACAGCTCCTGTCAGGGGGCTGGAGGGGCAGGGACCCTCCTGAGCTGCCCACCCCATCCTCCTGTGCTGTCCTCCTGCACAAACCATCAGTCCCAGGGCCCCCATCCCTCCCGGCCAGACAGCCACACCGAGGTGAACTTTCCCTGCAAACAGCACCACAAGTTTTGGAGCTTCCTGTGTTATCCCCCAAAGCTGGACCCAAGCCCTGGCACTTAAATTTGGATTAACTGTCTCACGTTTTATTTATTTACTGCTTCCTGAGTTATTAATATAATCAGCCTGCCCAGTTTAAAGCCACCACACGCAGGCCGAAAAGCGCAACAAACACCTCTGGAAATGGCCCATTTCCCCTTGGTGAGACTGCACCTTCCTGCAGCATCTCCAGGGCCTGCACAAAGGGATGAACTGCGGGTGTAATGCTGGAGAGGGTACACCCACACTGCTGCTCCCGCTCCCCGCTTTCTCACCCCTACCCAAGACGCAAACTGGCCCAAAGTGAGCACACCAGTGCTGAGGAACAGGATCCCCCGGGGCCAGCACACACTTAGAGTGGCCAAATCCAAACACTTTCCACCTCTGGCTCTCCCTGAGCTGTCGGACTTGGACACTGTGAGGGTGACACTGACTTTGTTTTCACTTCTGCGGCAGCTCTCGTCCAAAAAGTTTTGAAACATTTTGGAGGCCCAGGGATTTAACTCTTGCCACATCCCTGCAAAGTTGTTATCCCTTGTGCAGCTGGGCAGGGGGAAGGCTCACCTTCCTCCCTTGCAAGTCATTCCAGTTTTAATGTGGTTTTGTGCAGCCAGGAAATGTGACGCCCCAGCTGGGCTGGATCGCTGCAGTTGGACTGATTCTGGCATGGCCCACATGAGCTGCACACAAACAGCATGTGTATGTACATTGCAACTGCAAATTATGTTACAGCCTGATTAAATTCAGATAGATAATAAAGTCTAGCAGCCAGAGAAATGACCAACAATCAGCATTAAGGCCATTATTCAGCTATAAATCCAGAAAATAATGTTTTTTTCCAAACTCCTCCTCAGTATTTCTGCAGGGTTTAGTAGGTCCAGGAGATAAATCTTGAGCAAGAAGGAACAATGTAGTAAAACCATTTTCTGTTCCACAGTGCTGGGCAAGAAGTTAGTACTGGGCATTTCTGGAGCCCAGTTACTTGAGGAAAAGAAAAATCATACCCACACTGATGTGCTTGCAGTGCTGAGATATAAAGTTTATGCATTGAACAAGAAAACTTCAGATCAGTTAATAAAGAAGAGTGTATGATTTTAAACCTGTTGATTTCTCATTCCAGGTGTACTCATTATTATTTCAGTGGCTGTGCCATGAACAAAATAAGCATATAGATGGGAAGGGCTGTCTGAGGGAAAATATTTATTGTCCACTTCTCTATTTCTGCCAGGGATAATCCTTTCCTAATAAATCAATAAGAGGCATGCCTGTTGTCTCTGTCCTTCAGGCACATAGAAGAAAGTCCTTATAGAAAAGATCAACTATTGATGACTTTGTTCAAAAAAATATCATGGACTTCTTGTCCATGTGCAGACAGAACCTCTCTATGTGTGTTGTACATGTATTTATACCCATATACAAATGTACATGTGACTGGATAAAAATAATGAAGTCATTTCCCGCACAAGTACAACAGGAATTTTACAATTACCTCTGTAAAGAAAACTGTCCAGAGGTATTAACTGTTCAGAGGTATTGTTGCTGGACCAATAGCTCAAATATCCTAGATTCAGACAAAAGATCATACTCTGCCCTTCCAAATTGTGTCTATTTGCAGCTAAATAGTACTGATAATATGCAAATCTTGATTCTGTTCCTTCGTGGCCCATTTTATACCATTCACATTCAGACAGCATCAGTGTAACTTTCACATCAGCAAAGCTGATGAGAGGAAAACAGAAATCATGCTGATTTCACAGGGCTGGAAAGCAAAGCACAGCCCCCATGGTTGCAGCTACTATTTTCAGATGGTTTGCATGAGGTTCACCTGCAAGCTAACATCACAGTGTTGGTTGTCAGGAGGTCTTGTCGGAGTGTCTTTCAAGAGTACTGCCACACTTATGTGCCACTAGATAGAAAAGGGGTTTTGCTACCTAAGGTCATCAGTTTGGGTTGGAAGGGTCCTTAAAGCTCATCCAGATCCACCCCTGCCATGGCAGGGACACCTCCCACTGTCCCAGGCTGCTCCCAGCCCCGTCCAGCCTGGCCTTGGACACTGCCAGGGATCCAGGGGCAGCCACAGCTTCTCTGGGCACCCTGTGCCAGGGCCTCACACTCTCACAGGGAAGGATTTCTCCCTCATGTCAGTTTAAAGCCCTTCTCCCATGTCCTGTGCCTCCATCCCTTGTCAAAAGTCCCCCTCCAGCTCCCTCGTGGTCTCTTTAGATGTTTGCCATTGACCTGCAAAAAGGAAAATCCTAAAGCAGCTCTGGGTACTTTGTTGCTTTGCAATTGTGAATTCTGTACAGTGTAAGACTGTAAATCTGTGTGTTTCCAGTCAAGCCTGCTCAGACTATGACCAGGTCTGAGACTGATCTGAGACTCCTCTGAGCAGTTTAGAAAGCCAGAGGGTCTCACCGAAGCTTGTGACTGAACAGAAGGAACCAAAACCTGAATATGCTGTAATAGTGGATGATAGAGCTGTTATGTAGAAACTGTATTGGCAATAAATATAATAACAGTAATCCTAACAATCACAATCACTGTGTCTTACTCCATCCCCAGCCTGCACTGATCCCAGGGGTTGCCCCACCCGGGTGCAGCACCAGCATTTGCTGAACTTCATGAAGTTGCAGTGGTCCCACCCCTCCCAGCTGTCCAGGTCCCTCTGAATGACATCCCTTCCCTCCAGCATGTCAAAACATCTCAAACTTCTAGTGAAACTGAAATCACAATCAGGGAAATTGCAGCTCACCCACCCAAATTACATATAAAAAATCAGCTCTTTTGTCCACCTACACGGGCTCTGAATTTTTAATGGAATTCTTTATCCTGTGTGTACAGCTTAAGTTCATCAGCACTCAAAGGAGCATTGTTGCTGAAATTTATGAATCTTCAAAAGCCATTAGATCTTGCTTTGAGACATGCCTCATTTTTATGAGCATTGAAGTGCTTTTCAAAGTAGGAATCACAGATGCTTTACACATTTAATAAATTGATCTCTCCCCAGCTTTAATTTATGCTTTGTTAAGTAGTGCTCCTGGCTCGTGCACTGCTCGGTCTCAGCGTCTCTGCAGGCTTGACTGGTTCCAGGACAGCAGATCTTTCTCACTCCGTGCAGCACACTTCTGCTTTTTGTCCTCACAGCAGACACATCATTACAGAGCGGGGATTTCAGGATGTCAGGGGGTTGTGTGGCAAAGCACAAACTTGTCATTCCTGTTGCTGGTGCACAAACTATACAAATAGATGAGGTTTGAATTTTAAAACAGGTAAGTCTGCCTGAGAAGAATGAAACACTTCTTCTACTTCTGAACTTTCAGCAAGAGACAAAAGGTGGAGGCTGCAGATGAATAAACTGGTGGCAAACTGTATGAAGAGTAATTTTATTTTTTAATCTCTTGTTTAAAACAGATACTTCATGAGTTTTAAAATAGTTGTAATTTTTCACTTACTTTGATGATCAGGTAATAATGACCAAAAGACCTTTTCAAAGAAAAAATCATTTTAATATAGTCTCAGTACAAAATTGTGGTGGTATATCACAGTCAGATTTTTTTCTTTTTCAATGATCACCTGGAACAATGTAGGAAGTAAAAAGCATTTTCAGGTAGGTGCAAGGCTGATGAGGCTGCGGGACAAACAGTCCTTGACTTTTGCACTTTTCATTCTGCATATTCTCATTTTCTCTATAAAAGCTGACAATCTGCAGAAAGCATCTTCTTACAGGTGACTTAGGCAGCAACACTCTGGTACAGACCAATAGAGGGAATAAAATTAGGTTACTTCATTTTATTTAAAAGAAAACAAAACCAAAATTATCACTGGCTGAAAGTAAGGCAAAACCCTGACACTCCTACCTTTTAAAAGTTTCTATTTCTTGGTGTTTCTCCCAGACGGACACAGGCACATGTAAGAGGCAAGGCAATAAATGTTCTTCTGGAACACTGGGATATAAGCAGAAGAGGAAAAAAGCTGTAGCAGGAGCCCTAGGAAAGGGAGAGGAGCTCTCACATTCACCTTGAGGGGTTTGTGGGACGTTCCCTCTGCCCTCTCTAAGTCTCTGCCTTCCCTCAGCTTTTTCCCAAACCATTGCCAGTGGTTCTGTCAGGTCAGAGAGTTCCAGGTAAGGTCCAGGTCAAGCCTGACTTGCCCAACCTTGTCTTCTGCACAGTCACATCCCCTCCTTGATAACCTCCAGACTTCTCAGGCTTATCTCTGCAGAAAACTGGCAGTAATTCACATTTCATGTCTTCCACCAAGCTACTGACTTGGTTATTTCTGGCTTAGCCCAGCACAAATCAGGAGGAAAGGTCTTGGAAGATAATTATATAATAGTGTTAAATCAGTAGAAAAGAGAAAACAGGGATGCTTATTAAAGAATAAATAGATCTTCTCAGATATTTTTAAGACTGTTACAGTAGCAGGCAGGAAGAAAAATTCTTAACCAACGTTAATATAACTTGTTTTAACACAAAAAAAATGTTACCAGTTTCCTTTTTTTTTTTTTT
>VZRZ01001157.1:256279-310987 GCA_013398175.1 Climacteris rufus
TTTTTTTTTTTTTTTGGTTTTGAGTACATTTTCAGAACTACTACTGTAATACACTTTTTCTATTACTGTGTTGTTTTCTAGCCTCAGCTAATGTCATTTCTTTCTCCCCATCTAAAGATGAAACAAAATTATTTTCTGGAATTTGCAGTAAAATGGGATATTCTGCAGTTTTTCACTGAGCCTTAAACTAATCTCAGCCTGCACAGTCATGGAGCAAGGATGTCCTTCATGCTGTCATGTCCACTGGCCTTCCAAACATGAAAATGAGGAAAAAGTATTTGCAAATCTTCAAGAGCAAGACAAAATAATCCTGATAATTCTTAATAATCAGGCACTGAGTCCAGCCTGCCTCGGGGGAAAGGATAAAGAACATAGCACAGCTACTGGCTGTAGATTCCTCCTCAAAAAATGATGACACTGAGTCCCATGAGGAGCTTATTTATCCAGACTTCCACGGTCCTCAGGTTTTGAGGAAGGATTTTCAGCTGTCATCATTTTCTGGCCCGTGATGCACTGACAGCCCGCCGGGTCCCGCAGCCGCCGCCCCCATAAGCTCTGTCTCTTCTCATATCAGGTTCCATTTCTTTTTCTCACATTGCAAGGCCAGTAAAAACTTTAAAGTATCCTGGCCAAGATTATCTGCTTTAAAGATAAACATCTCAGCCCGAGCAGTTTCCCAAACTGTAATTTATACTTTGATACATGCTTTGATAGTGGAAACTGAACCTTGGGATATCCTATCCCACCATCCTATTCCAGAAACTGACTCACAAAGCCATCAGAAAAATTGATTAAATGTCAGTAAATACCACTCTATTAAACAAAAAAGGCTCTTATTTTAAACACATTTCTGCAGTTATTTTTCACCTTGGCGTAAAACCCAGAGTATTTGGTTTATTTCTGTATTTCTATCACTCCCCTTCCCAAGAATCTTTGTTGTGCAAGCATGATTTAATTAATCTTCACAAACCTGCCTGAAACATAATTACTATCGTTTGAAGATAAGGACGGATTTATTAAAACAGCATGTCCTGCTCTAATTCAAAATCTTCTTTTCCCATCCATAAGAACAAATGTAAAGATGAATGTCACTTTTATACTGGAGAGAGAACATGTGCAGGGAAAGGATTATCTTTGTTTATTGATGTGCTGTTGAATCCCCCACTTCTAGCTGAAAGTTTTCCTAGGATCTCTGCCAGGACCCTGTGGTGCTCTTTGTAACCCAGGTGGGCACTGTGGCACAGGCAGGAGTGTAGGAGGTGGCACCCATCACTGAAAAGCTCTTATTCAGGGTAAATCAGTCTCACTGAAATCAAACCAAGTGGAAGGACAAGTAGTCTTGTAATCAGTTTTGGTTTGTTTTGTTTTTTTCATTGTCCCTTCTTTAATTTCTGAATCCATTTGTTCCATTAGGATGGAATTACTGGGGGGTTGTCTGCCTAACACAGTCGTTTCTATCCATGATCTGGCAAGGTGTGCCATTTTGTGCACAAAAATTTCCGTAATCAACCACTGTGGTGGGGGGTTGAATTAGTTTTAAATATCATGTAGAGCAAGAAAGATGCCCAGAAGGTGGAACAAAGTCTCCTGGCACCTCTGAAAAAGGTAAAAACTATTTTAAAAATGCCATACTAAGTTCTTACATATTTTTACAAGTTTTTCTCTGTTATTTTGGGATAAAGTTATTTACCATTTTTCATCCACAGCAAATTCTACCTTTTATTTCCTTTCATTACGAGAAAAAGCATGGTCTGCCTGTAGGTTCTCAGGGCAACATTGCTTCCCTCAGAGCACTGCTGAAGGTTTAAAAGAGGTGCACCTGATCCTACTGTCAATGCACTCAAGAGACAAGTGGGTTGACTAAGGAAAACCCCCAGAAAAGTAAATAATTTCTTTTTTTTTCCTTTTTTTTTTCTTTTTTTAACATCCATCTAAAGTTAAGGACTCTGGTCCCTACACATACCTTACCAGAAGATTTTTCCATTATTGGTAGAATAAATCACTTTCAGTGCCACATTTACTTCTGGGTTGATATTGTCATGAATTTCAAGTCTGCAATATTAAATAACTCTAAGCAAATATTAATGTTCATATCAAGTAACTTTTAATGACTATTTAACAAATTCCAAGTAATGTTTATTCTTGTGAGTCACTGCAGCTCCCCAGATTTTAACAAACTTACAGCACTGGCTTTCCAATTATGCATGGAAGGGCCAAGTAGCTTGTTGATTTTGGACTGCAAGGTGCCAGAGTGTTCTGAGAACTTAATGGGTTTATGTTCTGACATGCAGGTAACAAATATTAGTCACAACTTTATATTTTGGGGGATGCGTATCCTGTTTCAAACAGACAGCACATTTGGGGCATCTGAACAGTAACAATCTGTGTAAAACTTAACAGAAGGAACATGGCAAGGCATTGTTGAGTGTAATAAAAAAACAAACAGTGGTTTCATATTTATCATAAGGGTCATAGAATCATGGAATGGTTTGGGTTGGAAGGGACCTTAAAGCCCATCCAGTGCCATGGGCAGGGACACCTCCCACTGTCCCAGGTGCTCCCAGCCCCGTCCAGCCTGGCCTTGGGCACTGCCAGGGATCCAGGGGCAGCCACAGCTTCTCTGGGCACCCTGTGCCAGGGCCTGCCCACCCTCACAGGGAACAATTCCTGCCCAATATCCCATCTGACCCTGCCCTCTGGCACTGGGAGCCATTCCCTGTGTCCTGTCCCTCCATCCCCTGTCCATGGTCTCTCTCCCTCTTTCCTGCAGCCCCTTCAGGCCCTGCAAGGCCACAGTGAGGTGACCCCAGAGCTTCTCCTCTGCAGGCTGAACCCTCCCAGCTCTGGCAGCCTTCCCTCCCAGCAGAGCTGCTCCATCCCTCTGAGCATCCTGGAGCCTCCTCTGGCCTGGCTGCAGCAGCTCCAGCTCCTCCCTGTGCTGGGCCCAGGGCTGGACACTCTAAAACATTCTATTGAGAATTTAATCAAAACAATACATCCCTGCAATCAAAAGTATTCCAAAGGGATGTGCAACAATAATCATCCTCACTGACCTAAGATGGGACATTTCCTGTTTAATAAAAAAGTGTTATGAAGCCTCAAGCGCTGGGCCCATTTACTGCTTTTGGTGAAGGGGAATTGTATCTTCTGCACAAGTTACTACAAAATTATTTTTGTGTGCTCCATGAATTTCAAAATGTATTTTTACTTTCTGATAATTCATTAATACAGGGGTTGTAAAATATAAAAGACTCACTATAAAAATATCTGAAATTATGCTGTTTGAAATTATTGAATTTTATAGCATAGGGGGAAAATAAAGTGCTAGCAACTTGCAAAATCTTGTAGAGAGCCAGGGCAGGAAGAGGCTGTTCTCAGTCAGCTGTTTGGGCTGCTAGGTCACAGCACACAGGGTATTGTCTGTGGCAGTGGAAGAGAAAGAAAAACTGTGAACAATTCCATGTGAAACTTTTTGAGAAAAAGAGGCTTGTGAGGATGGGTTTTGACCATGCTCCATCAAATTCGTGGGGTGTCCTCAGCATTACTGAAGAAAAACACCCAGATCGTGTAGCCATGTGTGTCAGAGCAGTGCAGGGAACCACAGCTTGCTCTCAGGTGTACAGATCCACCTCCAGTAGCCTCAGTGGTGCTATTTGATTTTCAGTACTCCTAGAGATTAATGGATTTATTAAGAAGGATCTCTGCTCAATTTATTTTTCAGAATAAGAGTAATGATTAGAAGCAGAATCGCTTAACAACTTGGCACTATGTAGAAAAGATAATTAACAATTAAAAAACATTTTTTAAAGTCTTTTGTTACTACAGTGGAGTTATGTCACAGAATCACACAATCACTGAGGTTGGAAAAGACCTCTAAAACCATCAAGTCCAACCTTTGAGCAATCTCTACTTTGTCACCCAGACCAGAGCACTGAGAGCCAGGTCCAGCCAATCCTCAGTAGCTTGGAGCTTTCTACAGTTCAGAACACAGAGCATCAGTCCAAATATATTCTTTTTTTCTTCCCATTTCAGCTCATCTTGCAGGATGACCCACTCTTCCTGACCCTCTCCAGCTCCTGATCATTCACCAGTTCTTAAATCACAAGATTTTAATGATAAATACTTCAGCTCTGTTAGTATCCTTCTTCAATTTTTGTCTTTTCATCATTGTTATTCCCAAGAAGGAATCTGAACCAGGTCAACCAATTTTCCCGTGTTTTTGTTCCTGGAGTGTTCTCTACTGTCAGTTTTTCCTCACATCATCTGCACCTAAAAAATTACCCTTTTGTCCTCTCCAGGTTGTTCTTAGGGGTTTCCACACCATCACTAAGGCCTTTCCCACAGCTGTCCAGCAGGTCAGATATGCTCACAATGACTCCAACACAAATTTTCAGCAGCAAACTGAGTCAAGCTGGTATTGTGGATCAGGCTGCTTCTTTTGTCCCCTGGAAAATTACTGCATTTTTTCAATTCGCTTCAAAAACTGACAAGACATCACTTTTGATGCCTCGTGCCTAATGAAGATCGCCCAGCAATGAGCAGCTAATCGGGGGCCAAGTCCTCTCTTTGACTTGTAAATGCCTCTGGAGCTCTTCCAAGCTCGCTGCCACAGATTTACAACACTTTTAGAGTGAGAGGTACAGTTGGTCTAGTAAATCCAGTACCACATAAATGCTGGAAAATTACAAAATTGTCACCATTTAAGTGAGTTATGATAACTTCAGGACTTTTGGCTGTGCTGGGAGAAATGTGGAGCTCTATATATAACATGCACCAGTGTAGGGGATTGTGTGTTAGCTGCTTTTGATATCAGGGACTTAGCAAAAGAAACACAAGCAAATGCTGTTGTACCCCATACAACAGACAAAGGAAGGCCTTGTGTCCTCCAGCCATGGTCTAGATCACATCAAAATTCTTCCACAAGACCAGATCATGGGTGTTTTCTATGTGACATCTTTCTGCTTAGGAATGAAATTTTGAAATTTTCCCCAGAGCTCAATAGACATCAACAGGAACAGCGTGTTCCCACCCAAAGTCAAACTTGCCCCTCACCATTCACACTGTTCCTCTTTACATTTTGGAGAGACCATTAATGCTGTCAATAAAAGGGGGAAAATAAAAGAAGCAGTGCCAAGTTTTGCCAGAAAATTTAGCAGATTATAGTATGCAACAGCTTGGACTGGATATGTGTTAGAACTGTGAACAGGAACCACTACAGAGTGAAAAGCAGTTATTCAGGGGAGATGGGGGAAGCTAGACTAACAGACTTAACAAAAATATTTTGTAAAATGTGTGTTACATTGAGCTCCACAGCCCCATGGCAGGACTCCTGCTTGTAGTCAAGCTGGACAGGGTTCTGTTCCTCGGGAGAGAGTTCCTGCACCAGAGTTCCTGCACCAGAGCCTGCTCCATGCTGCAAACAGAGAGACAGAACTCACCCATCCTGGGAGCCCGAGTGGGAAGCCTGGTGGAAATTAATGCAGCCCCACAGAGTGGTTTGGGTTGGCAGGGAAGGGGTCCCTGCCCATGCAGAGGGCTTGGAATGAGAGGAACTTGAAGGTCCTTTCCAATCCAAACCACTCTGTAATTCCGTGCCAGGGGTGTTGTGCTGCCCAAAGTGCCACTTGTAGAGTCTTCTGCTCAGGAAACCCCAGCCACAGTGAAAATCAGGGATGATTGAGGAAAACTGTTTCCAGCAGGAGGAAAACAAGGGAAGGAAAAGAGGACAGAAGGGTCTAGAAGAAGGAGAACAAGCAGAGGCAGGCTGCAGCTGCGTGGATATCCTTCCTGAGCTGAGGATGATGAAGTCCCAGCAGTATGACTACAACGTGGAACCCCAGGATTTAACAGAAATAGCAGCAGCAGTGGCAAAATTTACGTCTTCCTCAGCAAACTTGTCTTTGGTTGCTGCCACAGCACAGATGTCCTCCACAAAGACATAAATGCACCTTGTCCTCAGAGCCTTGACCGGCTTCATTTTCTGGTAAACGGCTGTCTTCTTTTCCCTAATAGGAACATACAATTCTGTCTCATTCCATGCTGGCTCTGCAACAAACACAGTTTTAAAACAGTCCTTCAATACTAACAGTTCATGATTTCGTTGATATTTCTTACTTTTTCCTTGTAAATTTTGGAGATAATTTGTTTGCAGTAGTCCTGGTCAATGTTTTGTTACCCCTGACAGCAAATCAAAAACTCCTTTCCAAATTTCCCAGCATTTCCCTTCCCTTCAGCTCAGAGAAGCCCAGGTGATATTCTGCAGAGCAGAGGGACCATTTGGCAAGGGCAGTAAAAACAAGGGTTGGCAACCAACTGCCAGCGACAGAAGGGACCTAAACATTCTCAATAAATTCATAAATAGCCAAGCCAAAAAGAGAGGGAAAAGTGCAGTCATATTTGTGATGCCCTGGAGAATAACAGTTTGTTTGGTATTTGCAGGATGAGGAGGACGGGGCTGGAGCTTTATTACAGATACACTGAAGTTTGCTGTTTTTCTCTCCCTCTGATCTCACTTACTTTTACATGTTGTCATTACAGGCATCCACACACCAACAATCTGATAGCAAGCATGTAGAGTTCTTTCAGGCAGCAACTGATACCACATTTTGTTGATACTCTCTCATGGTGAGGAATTTGTACTTTTATAAAAAAAAACTAACTTGGTTTCAAAGCCTGCTGTACTGAACACACCAGTTTGTATGCTCAGTAGATTAAACAATGTGCCAGATACAAAGCATTGCTCCACACAGACATCAGACCTCAGGCTACATTTTAATCAGAACCAAGTACTGCAACACCAACTGCATGGGAGGAGAGAAAAATGGCAACTTTCAAGTTAAAATAGCTTGTTCTTCTTATTGATGCCTTGTGCTTTAGGCTTATAAACTGACAGTTGTGTCAGTGCAGTCACTAACCAAGTGAGAGGAAACATCAAAACTCAGCAAGAGGCCCTTAGGAAAGGGATATAATTGCCAAATTAAAACTTCCACTCCCGCTCTCTCAGCCACAAAGAAAGCAGGACGCTTCAGCTCACCAGTCAAAACACTTCCAAAGGAGAAGTGCTCAAAAAGAAAAAGCAAAATACAGTAACAATAGCCTCTGATATCTATTTCCATCTCCACTCAAAGAAGGCACTTACGGTCTTATTTTCTTATGGAGTTGGAACAATCATTTTAATTAGTCTGTCCTTCAACCACAGCAGAATAACATTTTTCTAGCATTTAAAATAAAACCACAACCCATCTACAATTACAGCTTGTCCAGCAAGAAATAATCTGAGACTACTGAGAACTGCAGCAGAAGTCCACAGCAGGTGGTAAAAGATGGGAGAGGAAATGCTGCTTCTAAATGATGAGACTGTACAATACAGGGATGATACAATCTGTCCTTCTGGGGAGGGAAAGCATCAATAGTGTTCAGCTATGATGGTATTTCATGTCTTTTCTATTTCATTTTTATCTCTTGAGTAACTTCAGTTGTAACAACGATTGGCTCTAAGGAGCTGCAATTCATGCCAGAAGGTTAAATCTTAAAAAAAAAGAAAAAAAAGAAACGAAAAAAACAAAAGAAAAAAAACAATTCCTCTGATAAAAGGAGAAGCCAAATAAATGAAAATTTTGGCAGATGTGTGAGGAATGGGTCAAATTCATCTTTGGTGTAGCAACAGTCTGCTTCGCCTACATGAGTACAGAAAAGGATACGAATCACTATTTTAAACATAATGAGCAAAATGTGTTCTCATTTGGCTGGATTACAATTGATTCCACAGCACTTGAGATACTAAGGGGAAACAAACCAAAGCCCAGCACTCCTGACTTCATGACAATACACATCTCTTTCACTAAAAGTGAATGCAGTCCTGTTCAATGTCTGGAGGATTTATTTAGCAAAGAGCACAGGCAGTGCTGCGCAAACCCAAGTGAGAATCCCCAGACTGCCACACCTTGGAAATGCCTTGGAGAAGCACCAGCCTGGGCCCAGGCTGAAGCTTCACAGCAGCCCACCTCCCCAGGAGGAGCCAATATTCCATATTCCTGCACACCCCGCAGTGAGCCCGGGCACAGATGTACCCCAGAGGCAAGAGAGCCCGGGCTGTGAGTGCAGGGGGATTGCAAACACAGCCAGGCATGTTCTTACTCCCAGAGAAGCCTGGATACTCTGATTCAGTCAGAAACACTGGTGCTTATAAGAATTAATTTCAGTACATTGCAATACTGCTATAAAAACGGCTTAAAAATTATAAAATAATAATAATAACAAAATTAGGTAAGCCACAAGGGTAGACCAGCGTTTTATCTAATCAGCTGCTAATGGTTTTGCTGCTCAGACAGGGTTAATCAGACACACAGAATTATTTCCTGGCACTTTTGGAAAGCTTCTTCGGTGATGATTCCAACAATACGAAAGGTTTCAATTTTGCAGAGTTTATATTGGCCCAAAGCACACTAGGTTTTATTTTATCACACCCTGTGGGACATATTCACTCAAAGTCTTTTTTAAGGCAGCTTAGAGCAAATCTAACAGCCCAGTCTGCCTCTGATCTAGGAACACTGAAACAAAGATTAATAAAGAATTAAACAATGAAGTAGAAAGAAGAATGTAGGATAAGTACTTTTTGTAATAACAGCAGAAATATTTATTTTGTGCAGTTTTATGATCAGAATTAGACATCTAGGAGTGTTGTTAATTCTATGGAATACTGTGCTAAAGCAACTAGACCGCTTTGGGAAAACGCAACAGGAGCAGCATTCCCAAAATCCAGCATGAAAATCCTGGAGGAAAACAGACCAAGAGTGTGGCAGGTGGGCAAATTCTGCCTCTGGGGAGAACCAGTGAGCCTTGCAAGGCTCCCCATGCCCAGTCCCACACACTTCTCAGACAGGTCCTGTACTGAGTTCCATGTCCCTGGGGTTAAACTGCTCCAGCTTTACTCTCCCTGAATCACCTGGAAGAGGTGTCAGGGGCACCAGAGCAGTCAAGGCAAGAGGTCCATCAGTCATTAAAATACAGCCTGAAAATCATCAATTTTATGTGCACCTCATGGTGGATTTATACCTCTGAAGTGAAGTATAAAAAAACTGATATTTAAGGTCTCAATTCCACTCTAGAGACCCAGTTTATATGTGTCTTTTGCAATATATAGTCTACTAGAAATATATGTATTTTTTAAATTGCTGCTTTTTTATACATGCATCTATTTAGAGATTAACCTCAATGAAATTAAGCAACTGTACTGTTGGGAAGAGGGTGAGCCATTATCACAATTCCACATTTTCCACACACAGAAATAAAGCCAACTGTATAAGAGCCCTACAGGAAAATAATGAGTATATTTTTGCCCTATAGGCAAATCCCAAATGTAATTTTTCAGAAATCTGTTTAAAGCATTTTCTTGTGCACAGAGTTAAGTTGCTTGAGGTTTTAATGAGTTGCTTAATTGGGGTTACCCCAATATATTAATTAGATTAAGACATTTATGGAAAATGTTATTTCTGCTTGCTTAGTAAGAAATAAAAATTTTATTTCTTTTCTCTCAGTGTGAGAGTACTGCCCTGGTGTATGAAAGGATTTAGATGTGGTGATGGTTGACTAACAAGTGCCAGGAGCCCTTCAAAGACAGAATCCCAGGATATGTGGGGTTGGAAGGGCCCTCTGGAGCTCACCCAGCCCAAGCCCTGCCCATCAGGGCCACCTGGAGCAGGTGACACAGGGACACCTCCAGTGGGGCTGGGATGGCTCCAGACAGGGACACTCCAGGCCCTCCCTGGGCAGCTGTTCCAGGGCTCTGCCCCTCCAGGGAAGGAAGTTCTTCCTCACGCTGAGCTGGAACTTGTTGTGGTTTAGTTTCTGGCCCCTGCTCCTCAGCCTGTCCCTGTCCCCGCTGAGCAGAGCCTGGCACCATCCCCTGCCAGCCCTGGAGATGTTTGTGTGGATGGATGGGATCCCCTCTCAGCCTTCCCTTCTCCAGCCTGAGCAGGCCCAGCTCCCGCAGTCTCTGCTCAGCACAGGGATGCTCCAGACCCCAAATCCTCTCTGTGGCCTTGCCTGGACCCTCTCCAGCAGCTCCTGGTCCCTCCTGTCCTGAGGAGCCCAGAACTGGACACGGCCCTGCAGATGTGCCTCAGCTGGGCAGGGCAGAGGGGCAGGATCCCTCCCTGGCCACACTCTTCCTGATGTCCCCCAGGATCCCCCTGCCCTGCTGGCCCCAGGACGCTCTGTCAGCCCCTGGTCACCTTGTCCCCCTGCAGCACCCCCAGGTCCTTCCCCTCAGAGCTGCTCCAGCAGGTCCCCCCAGCCTGTGCTGGTGCTGGGGGTTATTCCCAGTACATGCTACTTCACACTAGCAAATTTGAAGGGGAAAAAAAGCAAATACTGCAGTGTTTTGTGAAATATGCTCCATGCTGGAGCACGCTGATCAGCTTCCTGCCTTGCAGAGCATTCTCCTCACCAGGAGGATCTTGCTGGGCAGGCAAAGGGTGAGATTTCCTCGTGGACAGAGATTGCACAGTCAAGAACAGAATTTGAGCTCAAGCCTCCACACAGGTTTGAGCTGTAGTTTGCAGCCAGGTGGAGGAAAACCAGTGACAGAAGATCTGCAGTTGTGGAGACAACAATCCATATAAGCACAAATAAAAGCTGTCTTTATCTTTTGTTCTATCAAATAATTTGTTATATCAAATTACTGCTCAACCTGGCATAGATATCCATATTCAGCTCATTGAAGACATTTTCCCAATAAGAAGCAATGGGTGAGATTAAGCCCTTTGCCTTTCTAAAGCCTCTAGAAATATAAATGAAAAAGTGGGCTTTTAAACTGTATAAGTCACACCAAAAGCCCAGGACATCACATTTCTGAAATCTGAATTATTCCACAAGGAGAAAGGGGTTTTTCAGGATTGTGTCCCATCTTCAGCTTTGCCCTGTTCCAACTGCTGCTAAGACACTGTGGGATTTCATTATTTTTTTTTTAACACTCCTCCAAGTTTATACCCATGGCCCTCCTGTGTTCCTGGAACACGCAGCAGTTATGGAACAGACTCATCTTCCCAGACTCCTCAGGCTGAAATTTCTAATAATGGTTATTAATATTTTGTTTTCTCAAGATCATATTGGAATTCCACAGCCACTCTTTTGGCTCAATTAATATTTTCTGTGCCTGGAACCAAGGACTCTGGCTGATAGGCATGGGCTCTGTCAGCAGAACAACTTCAAATGCATAAAACAATAGATGGAGACTGTTCCCTCTCACCCTCATCAATACAGCAGCCAGAAGAAATAAGCCTCTCTGGGTTTATGGAATAAGAATTTCTGCTGTGCAGGGAGAGAACAAGACAAGTGCAAGTGGTTTAAACAGGACTTGCATTAACGGGGGTCCTGATATTCAGCATTATGTGGCTGCACTGCTCTGCCTTTGATGTATGAAGTTCTGTGTGGACACATATCAGCTCCTAGGTATTGCTGCAATCATCTCTGTACCTGGTGTTTTTTTCAAGAAGATGCACCATTTTTAACCCTTTTTGAAAATCCTCAGTTACTATGTGGAAAAAAAAATTTGTTTTTCTGTATCTAGCTGCCTCCAAGAAAAGCAAAAAGAAAAAAACAAAACCAAAAACAAGCAACCAAAAAAAATCCAGAAAGAGGGAGAGAAAGAGAGAGAGAAAGANAGAGAGAGAGAGAGAGAAAGAAAGAAAGAAAGAAAGAAAGAAAGAAAGAAAGAAAGAAAGAAAGAAAGAAAGAAAGAAAGAAAGAAAGAAAGAGAAATAGAAACCTTACAAAATTATTCACAAAGATAACCTTTTTTTACTGCTTAGGAAAATGCTTGGCTTGAACAATTGTCCTGTACAAACATCTCCCTGTATAAAATAGGAGTTGTTTAGAACTCCTGGATATTGGTAGCAGCTCCCAGACACTACAAAACTCTTTAAAGTAGTAGATAGACTTCTGTGGAAGAAACTTTACTCTTCCAGATTGTAATTATTAGTGGAGTGCTCCCAGGAAGAGTGATGGGAGGTTATTATGGGCATTGCTGCTCTTTGCTGTGAAGGAATGGGAATATTTGAGATGTCTCTTTCTCCAGTTACCCAGGGGGAAGGTAGCCAAAAGCTCAGGTACAACAAAAGCAAAGGTGCAAGAAGTTGAGTAAGGACAGAGAGCAAACGCAATCCTTTTACTGCTCTGGTGTTTTCCAGGGATTTGTTTGTCCTCATTTCCCCCACAGAACCTGGGCTCGATGCTCCCTGGCTGAGATCAGCACTCTCCATGCAAGGCTTCTTGCACCAGTGAGAGAAACCTCTACCTCAAACAAATCAAAGCACTGACTGTAAGGAATATTTCTATGTGGAGGTAATTTGTTACATACCATCAAAATTAAAACCCAGGCTAAAAATAAACCTCAAAACTCAAGTGCTGCTTTATCTATGCTGGGAACTTTTCAAGTTGCAGAGCTCAGGAGCATCCCCATTTGCACGGAAAGAGAATCACAAGTTACATTAAATAATTTTATCAGTATTCTCAACATTTAGCTAAGCTCTCCCAGACAGAACATGAGTTTTTGTGTTATTTCTCTATTCAGAAAGAGAAGAAAGCAACGAAAAGGAGTGGAAAACACAGTAATACTCTTCAAATATGTAGCAGAGAAATGGGAAGAGGAGAACAATCAGATTTTCTCTGTTTCCTGAAGGATGTGACAAGAAGTGGTGCTTGAAGTAATGCAGAGAAGATTAACAAGAGGATAAAACTCCAGCACTATAAAGATCTTTTCCCCACACATAGCCCTGTGCTCTTTATTTCAATCAATACTTTGGATAGTGGGATGACAAGATCTTGCAATAAAATTCACAGAGTGGTTTCCTCTTTCACTAACCAAGAAGTAAGGGTCACACGTTTGCACATGTACCTGTTGCATGCAAGGAATGATCACACAGGGCATACAGCTGAGGAAAAACAAGGACTGAACTTATTGGAATATAATACATTGTCATATATATTACCTGTTATCTATTTATTTTATATTTTATATGTTATATATTTATTTTGTTACTATTTTATTAGATATTACTTTATTACATATTGTTTATTATTATTTAATTATATTCCATATAATGCAGTTGCATTCTGGCATCATCCATGTGTGAATTCTGCTCTTCTTCCGTTATGTGTGACACTGACTGATTTTTAGCAAAAAGAAAAGGGGGAGGGTGTAGGTGCCCACGGGTCTATTCAAAGAGAGGTTTGTAACAAGTAGAAGTCACTTTTTAAATTCTTTACTGAACTTGTGGGCACATGTAGGACACAGAATTCACCTGAATTCCTTCCTGATTCCTTCCTGCACATGAAGTGCGCAGAATTCACCTGAATTCCATGGGTCCTGATCCTCAAAGCAGCATTCTCCTCTCTCTCTGACGACCCTCCCCAGGCTCTGAGGGTCAGTCACTGCCTGTGCAGACTCACACAGTGAAGCACAGCCACGAGAGTCCCCATTTCACTGCTCTCTCAGGGTTCTGGACCCCTCCTAGCTCTGCTGGGTACAGGAGCAAGGAAAGAGGCACCTGCAGCTCACCTTCCAGCCAGGAGGGGAAAGTAATCCCTCCCTCCAAGCTTGAGGGTTTCTGCAGTTTGTGCCTTCTCTCAAAAGTGGGCTCTGTGGCTGATAAACTAAAGCAAACAGAACAAAAGAAAGAAAACAGTTCTTGCTGCTAGTAGGTGGGGGTGAAAAAGTCACTGCCTTCTCTTTATTTTTACTTATTTAATTTTTTCCTGTTTATTTAATTTATTTTCCAGTTTTATTTCATTAGCAAACACACCAAAGGAGCATCTGCTTGGAGAAGGAGCATCTTTAATTACCACTTCTTAGTCAGGATTTTTGCTAAAGTTGCCCTGCTTCAAAAGGTGTTTTCTCAAGGAGACATAAGCCTAAATACATGGCCTCTCCTGATACTCTTCCTTAGAAGAAGACACAATAATTTATAGCTGATCAGATAAAACAAACCCCATCTAATAGTATTACAGTTTGGGGTGTATTTATCTTCTTTATTCAGGCACGAAAGGTTGAATTTCACAGTCCAAAAAAGAGCTGCAAAAGACCAAATTCCAGGTGAGTAGAACCATATGTATTGTTCACCACTCTTCCCTCATGTTGTATTTTTCAACAAAAACAATGACCTAACCACAATGTCTCATCAATTTTAAGTTTTTTCTCCCCCACAACATTTCATGCAGTGGGATTCATCTAAGCTGAGCTGCTCCCAACAGAAAAATCTCAGTTTCCACATGTCAGTGACGTTTCCCAAATCCACCTTTGTTTTATTGCTGCAGACAACACCCCACACCCTTCTTGTCAGCACAGACCCACGAGCAGCTCAGACCCTTCCCCACCCTAACCCCGCTGCAGCATTTGGGAACCACCTGCACAGAGAGGAAGCAGAAGAGTGAGCACAGCTGTCAGGAGAATTTGTGTTCCCCTCTCCTCACCCAGACCATGTGCATCCTGAATCTCAGAACAGCCTGTTGGACCCACAGGACCATTCACTCCTTGCTTGGATCATCCTCCCTGGGGCAGGGATGCTGGGTGAGACACGGCCACCAGGATCACAGTGGCTGTTGAAGAACCTGAACTGCTTAAATGGAGTGAGGAATTACTTTTACAGTCACACAGGCTCCAGTAAAGTGTTAATTTCAGTAAATTCTAAGCCACTTGAATGGATAAATATTATTCATCACAGTCTGAGAACAACAGGGTTGAAGGTGAAGCATAATACATATGCAAAGGCTTTATTTCTTCTTATTTTGATAATACACTCATTGTCAGTGGTGAAGCTCCCATAATTTCCCATAGAAAACTCAAAACCCGCGGTCTGGAAAGGAACACTCCAATTAGAGTTGGAAATTTTCTGTCTTAAGATTTTTCTTCAGAAAAGTGTCAATTCCAAGAAATCAGCGTGCTCCCACAGCACATTTTGATTCCATCAAATACTCCGAAGGAAGGCAGCAGCCTGGTGCTGGGCCAGTTTGCCAGCTGGCCCAGCAGCCCACCTCACACACAGCCCAGGGAGAAGCCACAGGGCTCAGAACTTCTCCACCAGGCCCACAGAGACTCTGGAGATTTGCAGCCCAAATCCCCCTGTTTGCACACCCAGATGCCTGTGGTGAGGGCTGAGGGTCTTCGTGCTGCATCAATGTTGTTGTGAAAACAAGAGGAAGGAAAAGCTCCACCCTTGAGAAGTTGTAAAGGTTTGTGCCAATACAGAGCTGTTTTAATTTTTTTTTTTTATTTCCCAGACCACTCACATTAAATGCCATCTGACTCTGTACCAGCAGATGCAACCATCACTGTATTTGTGTTGGAAGATATAAATACATTAAATTTACAAGGGGTAGATGGCATCGCATTTACAAAAGACCCCAAGCGTCCTGTAAAATGAAGCAGAGGGCTGGGAGAAACACACATGGACCTGTAAAACCAAAGTCTGACTGAGCAGGATTCCTCATTAATACACACCTAGTGAATAAAGATGAAATTAAAAAACAAAAGAGAGAGATAGAATTACTCAGAATTGTTCATTTAAGAAACCTCAGAGACAGAGCACCATCTTGGTCAAAGAGTTGGAGTGAGTTACTAGCAACATAGAAGTTGTCCAGGAAAATGTCTTGGCTGAGCCTGTGGTTTTTTGAGCTGTGCTTCAGGCTCTTCAAAGAGGAATCTCATGAGTGCTGAGCAAACACTCATGAAATCTGAGCAAGTGGAAACATCCTATCAGAGAGTACAGAGAAACTCAGAAGTAAAAGGACACAGATTTATGCATATTCTCCCTGTCTTCCAGCTACAGTGGTTGCTGGCCAGTAACTGATGGCTTAACTAACAACAAGTAAATGGGGTCCAGCATGAGAAAGAAATTGCCACTTCAGCTAAGGCAGACATTAAATTATACACATGCTAGTGGATGAGAGCAGGAATCAGGGTCTTATACGACCTAAAGAGGATCAGGAAGCCTTTTGTCCTCACAGCTCACACTCAGGAATGTGTATCCTCTTTACTGTTATTCTGCTTTAAGAGAACAAAAAGTGTTGAATCAAAAGGAAAAATCTGCAGCTTTCCTCCCACCAGGTATTTAAATGGAGTCATGGAATCACTAAGATTAAAACATGCAAGCTGAGAGAAGGCTTCATGATAGAAAGTGCTCATTGCCATGAAAAACCATAAACAGGGAACACTGCTGGGAAATTAATTGCTAATGGATCCATCTGTTGCTAATGGATCCATTCATTGCTAATGGATCTTCCCAGCCTACAAAACCTCCAGCAAGCTGCAAGGACCAGAATTATAGAAGAAGGGGGCAAACAGGCTCATCGTTTGAAAGGCTAAAGCCAAGGTAACTGAAAACAACTCTTACCCTCTAACTGTGAAAGATATAATCAAAAATAGCTGCACTGTGTTATGGAAATCAGACACACCCACCACCATCACTCAGGCCTAGGTTTTGTGCTAAATTATTAAGACAAAAATAGATTCCTCTATCAAAGTGCTCTAGTTGAGTGCCTCCAAAGAGGGATCTCCAGCAAAGAAATCCCTGAGCACTCACATCCCCACAACCCAATTTTTCCACCTCTGGTTGGGACCAGAGGTAATGATTGGGTCTGGGGTCTCCAAGGGGCCCTTCCTTTGTCTCTGTTTGGAGGGTTTATTCTCTTACCTTAAAGGTGGCAGCTTCTGTTAATAGATGTGGCTTCCTCATCCTGTGCCTTGAACTGCTCTGGGGCCTTTTTACTTGACTGGGTAAAAGTTCTGCACCAGTGGGTGAAAGTTCTCTGCTTGCAGCCAGAGAGGCTTGGGCAAGTTTAGCTACTGCTGGTGAGCAAGTGATGCTGAACAAGTTCCATGTAAGTGCCAAAAATGTTATATATCAGTGCAAAACATGTCCTGCCTAAGTAGCACACCAAATCACAAACAACTGGATTAAACACTGGCACACTTAGAGAACAAATTGCCTTGAATCTGAGGCCACAAGAAAAGCAGGGACCAGAAATCTCTGTGTTGAAAAGAAAGCTCATGAATTAATCATGTAAGCGTGCTAAAATATTATTAGTTTTGAACACTGAAGGTGAAAGAACATTTGTTCACCAAAGGTCATTCTCCCAGCACAGGGGGGAATTTTGAAGAACACATGTTGGAAAATTTGCCTCAGTATTCGTGTTATTTCACCCCTGGGCATCGTTTGCAGTGTAAAGAAATTAGTCTGGTAGCCAATGAGCATCCTGGTGTTGAAACCCTCCAGGAAAAGTCAGCATCACTTAAAGTAACAATACCTCACTGCTGGTTCTCACAAGTATTTACTCCTTACTAAAAAAAATAAAATTATCACAGACTGGAGACTGAGCAAGCCAGACTGATATAAAAACTACAGATCTGCTGCCAGCAGAAGAAAGGGAACTGCAACTGTGAATCTTGAGGCCATCACCTTTGGAGAGAGGAGACTATTAATGACAGCATTGTTTGAATGGGTGGAGAGCAGTGTGAGCACATGTCTGGAAAAAGAGGCTTTTCTGAAACCAGCCGTGGGTGTGAGCGGGGCATCCCACGCCCAGCCGTGATCTCACAAGGATTTCTGTGCAGGAAACACAGTCAGAGTGGCTGTGACAAAGGACACGGTGAAGCAGCTAAAGAGAAAGTCTGACTGCCATCCAACTACATTTCACTGTTTCCCTCACTGTCAGTTTGAAAGGGAAGTTAGCATGAAGTAGCTTTTTCCCATTTCGTTTTATTTAATGGAGGCAATAGTAATCTCCTTGGAATTTGGTGCCTCTCCAATGTTTATCACACCATTTATCATCCAGATTTCCAGCTTGCAGGGATGTATAATATGAAGCACAACTGTTAAATCATGTTGCTCTTCTGGCAAGAGATACCATTTATCGTACATGAAAGGCATCCAGTGGCTGATTTATTCAAATGGTTGCATTAGTTACTTAATCTGACCGAAAAAGCAACAAAAAAAGTGCTTTAAACTCTGATAAGGTACACTGTATGAATGTTTTTAACGTGAATGCATACTGAAAGTTATTTTTAAAACAAATGTATGTACTACTGTGGAGCATGTTTTTCCAAATCTATGCTCCATATACCTGGGGGTTTTGCCACCATAATTTTATGAATCATCCTTTACCATCCCAAATGGACAGTTTCTAACCCCTCCTTTTGCAGAACCAGAATTCTTAAGAAAAACTCTCCTGAGGTCCACTTAAATAAGGCACAGTGAGAGCCTGGCTGGCCTGCAATGAGTTTTGCACACTTCCAGCTTCTGGAAGATGCCTGGAAGGTTTCCCTGAAGAAGATGCATGCACATACTGTATCTACTGTAATATATGTAAATTAATGTGCATACTCCGTGTACATCAACATACACCATTACTTGCATATTTGAACACAGCAAAAAACAATGTAATGACTACCAGAAACCCTCTTTTGGTCTTACCACATACAGGGTTGGGCATTTGGTGCTGTGCAGCAACTCCTCTGTGTAAGAGAACAGCATCTTCCCCTGATCCCCATGGGAACAAATCAGTGGCTGCAAGCACACCTTAGGTATTTTGTGGGACTATTAAGCTACTAAAAGGAAAAAAAATTACCTTTTCTTCTTCATAGTACAGCAGCCTGCCAGGTGCCCTGTAGTTCTGTCTGATAACTAGCCAGGGACTTCAACAGCTGGACTGCTTTAGAGCAGGATTTCCAGCACTAAATTATAAAGGCAGTCACCAGATCTGAGCTGTTTAAACTGCAGGTTCCTAAATCCTGTAGTCCCTGGAAGAAGGGCAAAGAACAAAGCCATGAACTCAAACATTCACTGGTGGCATGGAGGTAGCCTGGGGGAGAAACAAGGACCTGAAGAAGTTCTCTGACTCACTTTCCCCCACCAGAGAAGTGCTGCATCATCTCCAAAAACCCCTCCAGCCTGCACATGTCCCTGCAGCCAGACCCTCCATATGTGGTCTGAGGAAGCAAGGCAGGGTCAGAACTGGAAGGCACCAAAAACTACAAAATAAAAAACTGGGATAGGCAGTGTGTGGTGTGGCAGAGGGATGGCCTTGGAGGTGGCCCAAGGGAGCAGGGGCAGGGCTGGGGAGGCGCTGACAGGGAAGTCAGCTGGGCCAGGGGGTCCACGTGGACCAAGGGCTTTTTGTGGAGTATGAACCTCATAGCCCAGGAAGGCTGCATCCTTCAGGAAGATGCTTTCTGCAACCCAGGAGCAGAACAAAAAATACAAAACACCAAAATTAGGGTGTAGCTTATCTTGTTCTAAGACTTCTTGTTAAGACAGCCCAAAGCTCTAGAAAAGACGCAGCTGTGCAGGTAAATGTGGAGCTGGTAAGGCCATGACAGACTCAGACAGCTGAGGCTGTGTGAGTGACAGGCTGGGAGCAGGGACTGACAGGCTCCCTTGGAGGATGAAGTCTGTCTGTGTGCCGGTTTCATAAAGAGGACAAGAGGAAACGGCCTGAAGCTGTGCCAGGGGAGGTTTAGGTTGGACTTCAGGAGGAATTTCCTCCTGGAAAGGGTGGTCAGGCACTGGAAGGGGCTGCCCAGGGAGGTGGTGGCAATAAAAAGGTGTTCAAGGAATGACTGGATGCGGCTCTGGGCTGGGTGACAATGTGGGGATCTGTCAAAGCTTGGGCTTGATGATCTTGGAGGTCTTTCCCAACCTCAATGATTCTGTGATTCTGTTTCAGAGCATCTTTCACCAAATGGGGAGCTCTGGAGCTGACAGGCTGCTGTGTGGAGCTGAGGTTTGGGCGAGTCCTCCTCAAGCTTGGGACTACCCCAGTTTCTGCTCCTCAGCTCTGTGATGTGGTAGAGGAGTTGGAAACAGCATCCAAATTTCTACAGAGTAGGTAACGTTGGGTGCCACAGAGACACAGAGAAAAAGAGATCCCATGGTAAGAATTACAAGAAAAAAGTAGCCTATAGTAACCACTAAGTAATAAAACTGTCAAGAGTTTGGAAAATAGACCAATGCTGCAATTTCTCTCACCATACCCAGTAGCTATTATGCCTTACAACACTTCACAGCACAACCACAATTCCCATCTTGTTATAGCAAAGGGTGTAGTAGGGATTACAAACATTTAGGAACCACATGGCACCCTGTGCTGAGCAGCTGATGCATTTTTACTCCGGATCTACCATTTCCACTGTTCCAGTTATCAAATAGTCACCTCTGCAATAAAACACTTCATGGTAGCTGCAGCAAGCAGCTGAGGGGAAAGAATTATACAGACAGGAAATGGGCAATAATCACTGAGGCGGCAGAGGAACCAGATGTTAATATGGGATTGTAAACCTGCTAAGAAAAATACCCATACTCAGCTCTCTGATGCGAGGGCTGTCTGTGCCAGAAGGAGGTGCACAGGATAACTGCACAGATTTGAGGCAAACAGAACAAGGCTGGAGTGTAAAGTACATTTTTTTTTTCTGATACAGCTGTGGAGCAGTGCACGAGTTGAGGGATTATCCAAGCCTCACTGCCAAGCTGGAGGAGATCAATGCTATGTCTCCTCATGGGCAAATGGTCTGAGGGGCTTCTTCAGGGCCTTCCAACCACACAATTCTCTGACCAAGGGGAAGCAAAGACAAGAAGCTGAGTGTTGTGTTGGATGGGGCTGGCGCTGTGAGGCTTTGGCCATCCAGGTCACCTCCTGTCTGGTGGCTGAAAGGGCAGCACAGCCTCGGTGCCAGGGCAGAGAGCCTCTGCTAGGGCATGTCCTGGGTGGCACACACCCCTCTGTTGTCTGCACACACACACAGACACACCAGGAGCTATGAGACACCTCCAGCACAGCCACCACCAGCACTTCCCTCCCACCACGAGTGCACCCTTCTCTTCCCAGGCTGGGACATGGACATCCCTCAGCTGCTGCCCCAACCTGAGGCACGTGTCAGGTCTCCCAGGGACTTTCCTTCACTCTGTGCTAGCAGCTAAAGGCTGGAGACGAGATTTCCAAGAGTTACACAAACAGCAGACAGCCCTCAGTCTGCAAATTCTGAGTTTTGGGTTGGGTTTTTCAAGGGAGGGCAAGAGCCATGAGGGAAGCTGCTCACTGAAGTTGTTCAGTGACACTTAAAATCACTGGGTCATGGAATCATTAATGTTGGAAAAGACCTCCAAGATCGAGAAGTCCAACCTTCACCTGAGCACCCCCATGTCCACTAAACCAAACAATAATTTGGCACATTTACTCATCGTTTGAACAGTTTCAGGGACAGTGACTTCATGTCTTCCCTGGGGACCCTGTTCCAGACTGACTTGAAGTCATTCTGAATTGCTTTTTGCAATCATTAGTTTGATATTTGATATATAAATGGGGAAAACCCCCTCCAGAACACAATCACACAACACTGCTTTTATGCATTTATACTTATTCCCTTGTATTTCCATCCACTTGTTTTCTAAAGCAATTCCAAAATAAACCTTTCAGAGGCACCTTCTATTAAAAGTAAAACCAAGGTTGCTAGAGGCAGTGGGGGGAAAAGGCAAAGCAGGGTAGCTGGAAATTCTGTAAATGATGGCCTGGGAGTAGAAAGATGAACAAGAACAACACACTTTTAAAAGAAAAAGTGCAAAACCCAAGCGAAAAGCAGAGTCTGTAAGTCCCATTCTCTGTCCTGTGAATTGTTAACCTTGGCAACGAGCATCTGACTCACTGTACTTTGGATCCCAACCAAGTAAAATAATAAGCAGGGTTCCAATCAAACCCTACACTCTAATATGCTGAACCAAATACAGAGAGAGATGTACAAACATAATCTATCATTGTATAAGCTCCTTTTCTTCCCTTTTTTTTTTCTTTTTCTTAAGGTGAATTTAATGCTTATGAATGCTTCCAGATTTATGACCCCAGACTGCAGTTTTCTGGCTTTTCCCCATGTGGGAACATCCACCATTTAACTAATCAGTGTGTGACATCCACCGACGTGGCTGCAAAACACAGCACAAAGGACAGGAATCCCAAAGCCCTGTGTGCACTGAAATCACTCTGCTCCTCCTGCATCACCAGCTCAGGAACAGCTGAAAGAAGATGTGGTTCATTATTGAAGAAGGAATTCTGTAGCTTATGACACTTCAGAGCTGAAACAATTGTTGTAGTTGAACGTATTTTCAAAAAGAAAATTAAAAGTCTGGTTATTGGCATGTAGAAAAAGAGGCAGAATAAAGAGAGATTTTTCCTGCTGATTAATAACCAGAGGAAAGAATTTATTTGAAAACACACATGTTCACAAGATGATCCTGTCTTCAGAATTAACGTAACTCGACCAATAAAAATGTGATGTGATGTTTTGGCCCAGCCATGAAACGAGAGAGACTCTTGATCAATGATACCATCATCTAAAATAAAGTACATCTCCAGTGGCTGCTCAGACCACAAAGAAGCTAGAGAGAAGTTGTGAAAGAAAGACCAAGTCAGGCCAAAGAGTGATGAATGAAACAAAAAGCACTGTGAAGAATAATGTTCCTTGCTGGCAAAAGAAATTCAACTTCACCTTTGGTAAACTGTGAGGAGCCATGGTCCTCCACCAAAAAAAACAGGGCAGGGCACACAGGAGTAAAAAGAGGTGTTGTGGTTTTAGATAAAGAAAATTAAACACAGATACAAATAATGCTTCTTACTGTAAGGGAGGAAAAATTATCTCCAAATAAAGCATCAGGAAAATACTGAATGTATAAGAATAAGAGAATCTAAGGAGGAACTGTAGATGCAGCTCTGGATAAAAGTAGATGGGGTTTGCCTAGAAGAAGTCTTTATAGATGGAATCACAGGGCCACAGAATACCCTGAGGTGGGAGGGATTCACAAGGATCACTGAAGTCCAATCCTTGACACTGCACAGACATCCCAGAAATCACACCATGAGCCTGATAAGTCAGTGATAAATGTAACATAGGCACTGAGGGCTGAAGGGGGTTAGAAGGTCACAAACAAGGAACAGGGTACACTTCAGAAGCTAAAAAAAACATGAATGGCATGACACAACTGCTCAAGGTCCTGAAAACAGAAGGTGATGCTTTGTGGCACTCAACTGCACCTGGTGAAAATTGGAAAAACTTGTCAGTTTGTCTCTGCAGTGTGGTAGGACAACAGGACACACTGGACAATCCCCTTTTTAAGGTATTAGATAGTTTCTGTTATCCATGCAGTCAGCAGGAAATCAAATCACATTTACACACTGACAGTGACGTGGAGTAGGAACATCTCTCTGGTGCCCCACTCCTTTTGCGAATCCTCAGCTACATTTTGTTTTTTAAGCCCTGGGTGATGCTGCCCAAAGCACTGAACTCCAGAGCCGTGGCAGTGTCCACCATGGCAAATCCTACACCCCTGCTGCACCTTCACCTTCCTTGGATGCTGCTCTACTCAACCAATGCATGCAAGCTCATCGTTCTTTCAGCTCTAGGGCCTGAAAATTGCAGGAATGGGCCGTTATTACAATAATGGTGAAGAGCATTTTTGGAAATTATCTTCCTTTTGATACAGGCCGTCTCCTGCTGTGCTTCAGAGGATGCACAATTGCTGAGCCCAGAAGGGTAAATCATCCTAAGGAAGAAATGACAGCTCGTTCTTTGAGAGAAGAGACAGCTAGTTTCAGCACACTGCTAATCTTTGTTATTTCATGTTACAGCTTTCATTTAAGGCAGGTTATAAAATAGACATCTGAAGAATTATGAAAGAAATTATTCTTTTCATAGCTTTAGAGTTTTAAAGGAATTTGCAGATATTCTGTAAAACATTTGTTCTACAGCCTTTCAGAGACGAGAAGCCAAACCAACCTCATTAAGGACAAAATTATTTAAGTGTGGCACTTAAGCCTGTGTTTAGAACTCCAAATAAAAACTGCATGATGGTGACCTCCAAATAACCCCTGACTTAAATGCAAACCTTAGTCTCAGCTGCTTTAATAGCTCCATAACTCCAGCACAGCCAACTTTTCCTCCTGGAGTTTCATGATGATGTTCATTTATTCTGGGGAAATAAGCAAGACATCTACAATGACATCATAATTTTCCCAGTGCTGTGGTCTTTGGAGAGTGTGCTAGTAGCTATAGCTGGATGTAAAAAACCCAAATGAAACCTTGACACTGCTTGTTAGAGAGAAACAGATCCTGTGCCTTTGGTTTAGAAGTTGTTTGTTACATTTCCAAAAAAATAATCACCAGATATAAAACCAGGACTAGCAAACAATAGTGGGGAAAGCACAAAGGTTCAGTGCTCCTCAGAGAAGTCCCAAAACCTACCTTACCACAGGCAGTTTGTCCTGTAGGATGTGCTAATCTGCATTTGACAGATAATTGAAAACCATGAACATGGCTCTTTCCCTTGAGCTCCTTAGTGGCCCAATTGCTCTCCTGCAGGTTCAGGGCATTCCATGTGATGTTTGATGCTGAGAGTGATTATAACACTTCTCTCCTAATTCCTTGTCAATTTATTTTTAAAAGTGTCCAGTGGATAAACCTAGAAGAGCCCCCCCTAATATTTTCCAGGAGTTTTTGAGGTCACTTGCGTTTTTTCAGGGCTTTGCATCTCCCAGCAGTGCCTGGGCACCTTCTCCAGCTGAGATGTCCCAAAGTGTCCCAAAAAACACGAGGAGAGATTCCTCCTGCCCCCTGGCTTTCCTCCACAAAATCAATAATCTCTCTCATTTCTTACCTTAAAGACCCAGATAAAAGTCCTTCAGAATGTAGCAGTATTATGCTACCACTGCCACCTGTACTGGGCTTCCCCTAGAAAAGAAGTAGTGAAGTTCAGGTTATATTTTATATTGTTATTTATTTATTTATATATTTATTTCAAAATTTATACATATATATACACATATATATGTATTATATTATATTATTTCGATTTTTTTCTAGCAATTGTTTTTGTTTTTTTAAAAGGGGAGGATCTTTTGACTACTGAATGATCACTCAAAATCAGTTGCCCACTGCAGAGTACTCCAGGGTACTGTCAGAAAAGGCTTCTGTAGAAGCCAGCAACGTGTCCATGTGAAATTATCCCAGCAGGGCAGAGAGAGCCAGAAAATGGAGAGCCTAAGACAAAGGAAGAGCCACCAGAAAACAAACTTAATGGCTGTGTGGAGGAGAGGGAGGAAATCCAGAGCTGAAGACCATAGGTTTGGATCTCTGAGCAAAGAAATTACCTGTTTCTGCTTGGTTTGGGCTAGGATTTGGAGATAAACAGGATTATCTGGTTCTGGCTCCCTTGTTTGAAGCAACCTGCAAGTTCCCAAGTATCAGCTGAAAATTCAGCCACCATCTGGAAAAGCAGGACCCAAGTGTGACCCTTTTTCTGGGTGCTATTGTTAGTCAAAAAATAAATATTATTTACATCTTCAGAAAGAGCAAATAGGAAGTCAATGTCCTTGCCCAAAAGCCTGCCAAGCAAACCCATTTCATAAACAGGAGCATAAACCCAGCTTCTCCACACTAAAAACCTGAATTTAAAAAAACTTCATGGAGTAAGTTAGGACGGCAGAAAGATACATTGAGAAAGCTAATAAAAAAACCAGAAACATTTATTAATCAAGACTCCTGTGACCCAAATCAAACTCAAAGATACCAAGCAAGAGTGCCCTCTCCACTCCATGAGGAAGTCCTTCCCTTTTATTCCACCAAAAGAAATACTGAGCTCCCTTTTCTCCCAGACTTTATGTTTCTGGAGTCAGATAAAAGCACCGTGGAGACAACAAACGTAACAGCAAGCAGATTCTGTAAATGTTTATTCTAAAGTGGGCAGAAACTAAAAGTTTTCAAAACGTTCAGGAGAAACAAAGGACATTTGTCCTGGGAGAGCAAGGGCAAAGGCTGGGAGTGGGCACTCTTGCCACCCCTTTTTTCCCAACAGAGGCGCACACAACTCTCCTGAGGCTAAAAACCTCACTAGGAAAAGACAACAGTGCAGTGCTAAGAGCCAAACCCCTCCCCAAATCCTACAACAACTCCTATTTCCTCTGAACTTGTTCTAGACACACCTGTCAGCAGCATAGGTGTTTTCTCTCCTTACAACCCTTTCCTCCAAATACAAGTAAATTTTAATACAGGTAACCTTCTTTCCTCAGATATCTGATGGTT
Organism: Climacteris rufus; assembly: GCA_013398175.1. NCBI lineage: Eukaryota > Metazoa > Chordata > Aves > Passeriformes > Climacteridae > Climacteris > Climacteris rufus. The sequence continues at coordinate 282,393 of VZRZ01001157.1, forward strand.
CCTTTTACTGCTTTTGGCAAATATTTAGTCTTAATTCCATAAAAGACTGGTTGTTATTTTAAGCAATATCATAGAACCATAGAATGTATGTGAACATTTCCTGAAGTTCATCGGGTTTTTCATCGTTCACGTTTTATATTTACATTGCAGTTTTTTCTCTTTCTTCACCATTTTTTTCCCAATGTTATATGAAAGGAATCTCTCCTCATTTTTAACTTCCTTTTGCATTTCAAAGAAGAAAAAAGTTAATAAGGGTTCATTCACATCCGAATTCCCAGCTACCTCCTGTAACCACATTTTATTGAATGTCACTTGAGGAAGATCAGCAGATTAGACAGTCATTCAGGGATCACATCAGAAGCCTTATAAACTGCTCCTCCTGACATCCAAATGAACCTGTTACTCAACTTTCCTGACAAAAGAAGACTTTATCTTACTTAAGTCAGGGGAAAAGAGCAATAGGGCAGAGTAATTATGTCAGCTGTTCTTTCCAAGCAGCATTACAATGAAGTTGACTCCTGTTGTTGGTCTTGTGACTCATTCTTGGGATGATTGAACCACAACAGTGCTGACCTGCATCAAGAGAATCAGCAATTAGAAACAACAACAAACATATTGCAACTCAGGCAATTACAAAGAAAGGCAAAGTTTTTCACTTTGAAGTAAAAATTCCGCACATTTATAATCTGCTCTACAGAAATAAAAAGCAAACAAACACAGGAAGCCACAGAATAATAGACAGAAAGCATCTTCAAATGCTCAGCTGAAATTTACCAAGCAGACAAAATTCATTAGGTACACAAACATGGGTGAATTAATATTTTAGTTTATCAAGCCAGGAACACAACAGTAACCCGTGTATATAATTTGCAAAAAAGAAAAAGTTAATACTAAAATGTTCCTATTCCCCTTTTTCCTGGGGCAAGTACCCTCTCCCTTCAATATGGAGCTATTTAGCTATGAGCTACCTAAACACATAGATAATTAAAAACTTTGGGATGAAGGTGATAAATTTGAAGGATAAACCTGAGCTTTGGGAGCACTGCATGTACCACAGCACCAGAAGATAAACATGAGAATGTCTGGGAATGCCCAGCACAGGACATTGTGTTCCTCACTCCCTGTTTTTGCACCAGCAAATCAGCCACTCATGATAATTGAGGAGGTCGTGGCAAGGAGGTGTCCCAGAAGCATTTTCCTGGCCTTGAGTCAGGAAAAAGTCCTATCAACCAGTCTATGTGAACGGTTGCCATAACTCAATAATGATCAAAACGTTTTCTGATGTTAAAACATAGACGGGAGAGTGGTAACAGTGAGAAAAACTGGGGGGGAAACCATTCTGGCATGTGGTAGGTATCAGAACAGAACCAGCAGTTTCTTGCAGCCAGCAGGACCTGGCACACAAGTGCCAAATTCTACCTCACCCAGTTACTGGGAAAGGTTTAAAGGCCTCCTACAGTGACAGCTCACGAGTGATTTATCTCCTCTAAGGCACATGCACTGGGGTTCTGTGTGTCCGTTTTCAACCCAGTCACCACAGTTGTACCTGGAGGGGTATCATCTCTGCTCATCAGTGATTTGGGACTGAGAGAGTTGTCCTGAAGATGGGAACAGGATTTTATTTTTCATATGTCACTGTCAAGCCAGGGCGGTCAGCCTGACTTGTGTTGGTGCTTGGGGGCCAGTGCTTGGAAAGGGGAAAAACTGAACCAGACTCAAAGTAAGGGTGCAGAATGCCCATGTTTATAAATAAAGCACTCACAAACTCACATTACAGTACTGTGGTCTCCTTTCACCAACCCCATGCTGACTCAGGCCGCTCACGCACACCGCCAGCCCATGGCTCCGTCAGAGAACACCCTCCATTATAAATAACTTCCTACTTCAAAGGCTAACAAATTACTTTGATGCACTTTTAAAGTCAGTGATCCCAATTCTCCAGCATTTTTGCCTGATGGGAAGTCATGAAATAGCTCAGAACACCTTGTTTGCATTTACAGCTGCTGCCTCTGTGAGGAGGCATTGGCCCCTCTGCCCTCCAAGATACCAGCAGCATCCACATCAAACCAGCTCAGAGCAAACTACAGGTCCAAATGCTACATGTGCCTGTATTTTTCCAGGGAAAGCTCAGATTCTGATGTGGAGATCACCAAATCAATGTAAAATCATGGCTAGGGCTCCTTTGTAATCAACAAAGCAAAAGTGTCAAAAAAGCACAGTAACCAGCTATTAATCACATCTCTTTGATAACCCTGACCCTACTAAAGCATAGCATCTGTCTCGTGTTTTTTGTGGCTGAAAGCCAAACCTGGGATCAGGAAACAACTATTTCACTGGTCAGATGTTAACATAGCACAGCATGTTGACTTTATAACCACCCTATGAGCTCAGAGAATTTAATGGAACTGTCTTTTATTTGGCTCAGCCCCATTTATTAATATTACTGGAGTGAGTAACTCATATGATCACACATGCACTTGAGAGAGACATGTCTAGACAGACCCAGAAGTGCCTACTTTCTTTTCCACAAAGAGGCAAAACCCGAAGCTTAGAGCTAGCAAAGCTGGAATAGCTGTTTGAATTCACACTGAAAACATTCCCACCATTTATTGTCAAGGTAGATGCATGTGAACAGTAGCAGGCAAGGGCTTTCAACTGTGGACCAGATGGTAAAAATTAGTGGCATTTATGCCAACTGAATGATGAGGGAGAGAGAAAAATGATGATCAAAGATGTCATAACATCAGAGGAAATAAAGAAACTAAATTAATTATTACAGTATTGTAAAGTGGAACTAGCTAGTAACCAGTAAATTTCTTTAGGTTCACAAAGCCAGCTACCACTTTGTGATACCGCTGTGGCTGCTGTTTGGCCGGCCATGGTCTGCATCCTTTACCACTGGTTGTCAAGGAGATTCAAAGCTTGTGCTCCACTGGCAGCTCCTCCTTCTCCTGGGTGGGATCAGTCCTTGCACCATTCTTGTTGTTTTTGGCAATTCGTGTTGCAGGGACAAACTGTGCTTTGAGCAACCAACCTGGGCAAGATGGCAGCAGCTGCAGTGGGCTTGAATTGTCAGTGGAGACAAAGGGAAGTGAGGAAAGATGGCAAAGATGATGGGTCAAAGCCCAAACTGTTATCCCAGGTAGCATCTCTCACCCAGAGGAACGTGGCTGCCCATCCCTGGAAGTGTCCCAGGCCAGGCTGGACGGGGCTTGGAGCAGCCTGGGACAGTGGGAGGTGTCCCTGCCCATGGCAGGGGTGGCACTGGAGGGGCTTTAAGGTCCCTTCCAACCCCAGCCAGTCTGGGCTTCTGTGAGTCTGTGGTTCTCTTCACCTCACACCATTAAAGTTGGATGGAAACCAAGTGTGCTAAACGGAACTGCCCCCTTAGTCAAGAGAAGAAAAGGTGGGCTCTTGCCCCAAAAGCACCTCCTTTCACCTGTCTTTCAAGGATTGACTTTCCCTTTGTCTCCACAAGGAGAATGAGGAATCCAGGTAAGTAGATGGGGTTCTTACCTTCCTTTTAAGATGGATAACCTTCAGACATTAGAAATCTGCTAAAACAGAAAAAAAAGCCATACTCTGAGTTAATCTTGGCTTTACTGTAAGCTTAGATGGACAGAAACCAATCTCCATAGGCCTGGAAACCTACAGGCTCACTGCACCACGTATTTTGAGCATTTTCATTTATTTCACACAGGATTTAATTGTTCATGCTTGAACATAATACGCCCATTTGAGTAAATTGGAGATTTGAGAAAACAAACACATCTTGCAAACCCTTGAACCAGTGCCAGCTCTTTCACCCATGATGCCTAATACATGCTGCTTAACTTTCCCTGAGTAGTCTCTGTCTGCCAGAGGCATTTGCCTCATTTTCTTGTCTTTCTTTTCCATTCAATAAACTCCTCTAAGTCATTTAAATAACACAGGTGCAACCCTGAACTGTGCTGTTTTGAACAGAGACAGGAGCAAACACCTGGGAGCCTTGTGTTGCCAACACTCCCCAGCACAGTCACTCACATGCCACTGACAATGCTCTTCCATATGGTGTTAATTCCCAGGTCAGAACTACTCTCCCAAAGCGCAGTTATCCTCTTTTAAATATGCAAAAGATTTAAGCGTGTGATTAATTGGAAGCATTTGTGGCCAGTGAGCGCTGAGCATTCTCCTGGGCCCCTGCTGGATGACAACGAGGAAATAATTCTCGTTCAGCAGCCTGTTGCTTTGGAGCCTGATTCTGCACTCCAACCACGGGAGAAATCCATATGGCGAAGGGAAAGCTGCTTTGTTGGGAGAAGGAAAGAAGGAAAGAAGGAAAGAAGGAAAGAAGGAAAGAAGGAAAGAAGGAAAGAAGGAAAGAAGGAAAGAAGGAAAGAAGGAAAGAAGGAAAGAAGGAAAGAAGGAAAGAAGGAAAGAAGGAAAGAAGGAAAGAAGGAAAGAAGGAAAGAAGGAAAGAAGGAAAGAAGGAAAGAAGGAAAGAAGGAAAGAAGGAAAGAAGGAAAGAAGGAAAGAAGGAAAGAAGGAAAGAAGGAAAGAAGGAAAGAAGGAAAGAAGGAAAGAAGGAAAGAAGGAAAGAAGGAAAGAAGGAAAGAAGGAAAGAAGGAAAGAAGGAAAGAAGGAAAGAAGGAAAGAAGGAAAGAAGGAAAGAAGGAAAGAAGGAAAGAAGGAAAGAAGGAAAGAAGGAAAGAAGGAAAGAAGGAAAGAAGGAAAGAAGGAAAGAAGGAAAGAAGGAAAGAAGGAAAGAAGGAAAGAAGGAAAGAAGGAAAGAAGGAAAGAAGGAAAGAAGGAAAGAAGGAAAGAAGGAAAGAAGGAAAGAAGGAAAGAAGGAAAGAAGGAAAGAAGGAAAGAAGGAAAGAAGGAAAGAAGGAAAGAAGGAAAGAAGGAAGGAAGGAAGGAAGGAAGGAAGGAAGGAAAGAAAGAAAGAAAGAAAGAAAGAAAGAAAGAAAGAAAGAAAGAAAGAAAGAAAGAAAGATCATGCACAAGCTGATAGCCCATACACACCACAAAAAAAAAAATCAGTCCATCACCTCTAGAGGTACTTAAGTTACTTTGTACTACAACAACGATTTCTGTAGAGTCTTACCGACTGACTCCTTTTGATGGTGTTTTCCAAACATTTAAGGTCCTGAAGGACCTAACAGAAACTGGAATTCTCATGGTGACCATTACTTTTATTTAAAACAATAGGGTTAAGAGCTTTTTCCCCTCCCTCCTCCAGCTACATTCAGCTGCCTACACAGCACCCGCAGTGGGACAAAGTGCATGGAAAGTAAACACATGCCAGAAGGGTATTTGGATTAAATCTGCAGTATGTAAGACCACAGCTCATGCAGTCTGTCAGCATCCAGTCTGGCAGCACTCAGGCACAATACTCAGGTGTGCTCCTCACCTGCCACCCCTGCAGTGGCCAACCAACCTGTCAGCAGAAGCTGTCTGGCAGGAGAGTGGGAATAAGGAGGCAGCTGGACTCTTTTTTTCCCCCTCCTTTCTTTTCAGTTGAGACAGGGGTATAATTATCCAGATGTACATTGCTGGAATTCGTTGTGGGCTTTTTTTCTTCCTCAGCAGGACCAGGCTCCGAATTCCTCATAAACCCAGGTGGAAAAGGAGGTCTGGGGTGGAAAAGGGGGTCTGGAGTGGAAGCAAACACACAGAAAAAATCCTCTGGCCACACTAAAGGATCCCACTTCAAAATTTGCAGAGTGTAATTATCTGAAAGGAAATTAGGTAGGCAAAGTGAATTATTTGAAAGAGTTCTACATATGTTTTTCTACCATTGATCTGTACAGAAAATCTTCAGTGTTTGTCTGACTCCCAGTAAAAGGAAATATTGAAACACTAAGACTTTTTTGAGGTGGAGCAACTATATCCTGGGTACATGTAGTAGGGACAGAGATTGTAGGACAATAGGGAGAGTGTCAGAGCTGGGGAGAACATAAACCCCTGCTAAGAGAATGATAGAATGAAGGTTGGAAACAACCTCTACGTTCTTTGAGACCAACAAAGAACAAAAGAGGGGCAGGAGGCCTCTGGTGAAACCAGAATGCATGGCCTGTGCAATTAGCCTTTGCACAGAGTGTGTTTTAATGAGGACAGATCTTTCATGGAGACTGTCTTTACAACCAACCTGAGAATTTTCCTCTTGCCTCTTCCCATGCCCTGCCTTTGTTCAAGCACAGGTACGTGCAGATGACCCCGAGCCAGGCACACCTCGATTCCAAACTGCACTTTGAGCTAACACCTCCTAAACAACTGAGGATGGAGGGAAGCAGTTCCTACACAGACTCCTGGAGGGCTGCCCCAGCCCTGCTCTGGCTGGGGACACTCTGTGCCTTTCCCCAGGTGCATCACACGGGGCTGGAGCACAGCCAGGTGCAGGCTCTGCCCTTGGGGGCTGCAAACCTTCCCCATGGGGTTAGAAAAGCTGAGGAACAGGAACATCAGCTCTGGTACCCCTCAAATGCCATTTTTGTCTGTCTTGACTGCATTATTTTCCATTATTTTCAGGTGGGGTGCTCCTGAGTGCTGCCAGTGTGAGCAAGGAGGCAACCCCTGGGCTGGCCAGTGCAAAGTGTATTTCAGTGATACACCAAGTCCTTGAAGGAAGTGAACAGTTGTCTTACAAGAAAAACAGTTCAGAATCAGTCTGTCCTACAGCAGATGGTCCCTCCTTTATTAAAAGACAGAAAATTACCCCAAGGAACTGGAAATGCCTTTCCACAGCACAGAGCTTGGTGTGTCCAGTGTATCCTTCCAGGACATTTGTAAACACTGATGGACAGGCAAAATGAACATAAGGCCTTCAAACTCTGCAATTCCCAGCTCATATCCATTTCCCCAAAATCAACCCTCTTGACAGCTGCCTCAGCTGGCAACCAAAGTCATATAAATACAGACACAGTGGATTTGGGGGTATCTCTGTTAATATTTACATAGCCTGCCACTGGGTGTGTCGGCAGCACAGCTGTCTCCAGCTGATAACTCTCTGCCTCCAATCACAACTGCACAGTTGTATTTCATGGGGGAATATGTAGAATCATAAACATGATATGACTGTCCTGCCTGGTTTATTAGTCTGTGTATCTCCAAGGATCATTTGGACATTCCAGACACAGTGTGTACTCAAGAAAATCTTCAGGGATTTCGGGTACTACCGGATTTCAGAGATGACCTGTAATATTTCTTAATAAAGTTGCCTATATCCTTATTAGTGGGGTGCAACAGCAATAAAGCCCAACCACGAGGCAGTGGGGAGTGACTGTCAGTGCCTAATCGCACACAGGGATACCAATGGACAGGTAAATTAATAAACAGACAGACAGATATGTACTCACATATACACACAGAGAGAGAGGGATGTACAAGGAATTTTAAGGATAATTTTAAATTATCAGAAGCATCTAGCAGCACACAGACAGGTTTCTTTTTCTTTCCCTGCTCATAGGAGCCAAGACCTGTTGAACAACCCTTCACCACCTGTGAAACAGAGGCCGAGTCCTCCTCTTGTCATGCTGGGTCATTTGCAGGAGTCAGAGAAGGTGCCAAGGGTGTGAAAAACAGAGATAAATCCACTTCAGAGGTGTCCATTCCCTATTTTCAGCCAGGTAGTTTTACCTGCCACATCCAGGGCAGGGGAGGTGATGTCATGGAGAGACTCTTGACTGTTCCTGGAGGGCACACAGCCCCAAACCTGATGTCAGGCTGCAAGGCTGATCCACAGGACACCACAGCAAACCCTTATATCCGTGCATTCTCCCACCAGGTCCACTCTGGGTGCCAAAGCACCGGATAAATCAATAATTTTTTTTTCCAGGAAAGGCCCCAGTATCTTTCTCTCTTCTTCTTATTTTTGAAAACGGTGGCAACTGCCTGTGTGAGAGTGCCAGTGAGTATTGCTTTGGTGTGGTGCTCAGCTGAAAACATCCTGGTGATAACTCATTTATGCAGGAGCAGACAGTGAGCCTGGTGTGTTACTTACACATATTGTCTTCTCAGGCACTGGCATTTTGTCTTTTTTTCACAATAAATCATCTTCTGAGTCGAACTGAGGATTTTCTTCTAAATAACAGAGCTGACAATGATACATTTCAACACAACTGCATTATAAATCTGTCAGCCCCATCTCTGCTGCCCCATCTCTATCCCTGTCAACAGTGACTGGCTGTGGAAATTTCAGACTGAAAACCACTGTGCTATGGAGCAGGTTTTTGCACATCTGCAAGGAGAAAGGGAAGGAGGGGGAAGAGCATCTCCACTTCTCTGTGGTCAGTTTGGAAGCACAGACCAGGGCAATCAGAGCTTGAAATTATTAATTACCTTCCATGACATAAATGATATTTTTGTGCACCTGGGAGGGCTGCATATTGTGTGGATGCTGACACATCATTAATCATCACCAGCTGGACTTTGATTTAATCACCTCTCAGCACCCTGTCCAGTGGGTGATGGCTTTTCACTGTCAAGGCAATGGTACTACTGTTGCACTTGGTTTTCTTAATTGCAGATGAAGCCATAAAATCTGCTGTACAAGAGAAAAATGTTCCTACAACTCCCCCCCATCCAACCAACCCTTGTGCTACAATCAAACCACAGCCACCAACAGCTTGTGGAGCTCAGCCCCCACCCCAATCACTCAATTGCACAGCCCACAAAGTGAAGGGTGATGGGGGTGAGCACAAACCCAGCCCATCCTCTGCAGCCGCGTGTGAACTCATCCCGGAACAAAACAGCAAGTGGGATTTCACCACAGACAGGGCTGCACATAAACACATCTGCTCAGTGAATGTAATCCATGAGAGACTTCAAAACAAAGCAGGAGACAATATTCAAGCTGTTGTGTTTAAAAATCATTATTAAACGAACTAGAATCCAATTAAGCCATTTTTCCATTGAAGTAAAACTCCCAAAGAGTACAGTGAAGCCAGAAGCACACAGTAACATAAATAGGCCCAGAAATTTTCTTGCTATAAGGGATTTGACAAGCACCAAATGCTTAAAGAGAAGATTCACAATCTGTTACACAGAGGCAGTATGGGTGATTTGCTGAGTAAAAGTTTTGTATTAGTTGCAAGACTTTAGAGATTAATTTAAAACCTCAAGAGACTTTACAGCCTTGTCAGAAGCATCTGGCTCCAAATGTTCTTTTTACACGCATAGCCTTTGATGTTTTCCTGATTTCTAAACTTAGGAGCGTTCCTAGGCAGTGAGTCCACAGGCAGGACATGTTAGTGGACAAAGTATTTTGTTTTTCTATGCAAAGTTGAAATCCTGCAGTTTCAAAATTTAATGCCTTCCTTCTTCTGTGTTACATGAATGAGGGAATTGTGGCTCTCATCTCTTCTGAACATCCTTCTCCAAACTGTTGGTCCTATTAAGACCCTTTACAATTTATTTATTCACCTCCTCTATCACAAAGTATCTGTGCTTCTTCAGTCTCTCATCAATCAGGCATTTTTCCAGGTCCCCAAACACTCCTGTCACTTTCTCTTCAACCACTTGTAATGTATAAAATGAACTCACTCTTGTCCCAGAGATGTGACCAGACTCTGACACACAGCAAAAAAAAAAAAAGGTTGACAGATTTTGTGAATCACAATACTTTAACTTTGTCTAGCTTTCTTGTACCTCCTCCAGTAAATTTATTTGTCCTCTTCAGAAAATGTCAATTGTCTTTGTCAGCATAAATCTTTCCACGGCAATGAACTGCAGGAATGTAGAGCTCCAGTATTTCTTTTTGTGAAGTTTGGGCATCTGATCCCCTGGAAGGAGTTCTATTCTAGTTTTTAGATCAATTCTTTCATATTCATCCTTTTCTGGGGGGTGCTGAGGGGCAAACTGATCCATTCTTCTCAATCATTCCTGTGTGGTTAAAAAATCTGCTGAGCATGTAAAAAACAACTGTCCATTTTAGCAGGTTGCTTAGCAGGTGAAGTCCAGCTGGAAAAACTACAAACATGTTACATACCCATGTAAGAAAAATGTTTTCTATATCATGGAATTACGGAATGGTTTGGGTTGGAAGGGACCTCTGAGATCATCCAGTTCCAGCTCCCTCATCCTCCCTTTCTTCGCTGAATTAACTCCTGCTCTGAGTTTCCCTCTGCAGAGTGCCTGATACCCTTTCTCCTGAGCCCAAAATGTGTGACCAAAAGGCAAAGCATCTCCAGACAGAAGAAGAAAAAACCATTTCACTCACTCCTGCTGTGTAATTCTTTTTTAAAGCCCGTCCATACAATCACAGCACCCTTGGCTGGAAGAGACTCTGTATCTCCAGCCCACCCTCCTGCTCCAAGGGACTGTCACCACCAAAGGCCAGCTCCAAAGGGCTTTGACCACCCAATTCTGGTCAATCCCCATGGAAGGAAATTCCTCTGGGTGACCCAACACAATTCTGCAAGACCCTCCTGGAGAACAAATCCTTCCTGAACCCAGCCCAGTGTGTGGTGTGTTCTCTGACAGTGCTGCACCTTTGGGTTCACCCAAAAACAACTTTAAATAACCATTTGCACCCCAGTTTTCCCAATGGGGTCTGGACACCTCTTGTCATCCAACAGATGAGTGATCACCTCTGGTCTGGAGCTGACATGAAGCCAGCAAGGGTCACAACTGCTGCCTTGACAACACCAGACTTTGTTCTGGCCATTATTAATGAGAGAAGTTGGGTTCTTAATTGCAGCCTCTCCAAATGTGACATCACTGCAATTTCCAGTGCCATTTCTTCCTCCATCAACAAACAGCACAACAGTTCCTAAGCTAAAAGATTCGGAGCAGCTACAAAAACAAAATAGTGACAAGTAAAAACACTAAAATAGATCTACAACCACACAGATGGATTTTCCCATGAAAGATGAAGCAGAAAAATAAATCTGGAAAAGGGTTTGGAAGAAAACTCATGTGTTGTTTTTTTTTCTTCTACCCCCACCCCCCATTTTTCTAATGACAATAAATTTTCCACAGAATTCGACCATGTGAGAAGTCTCTGGGCAAGCTCCTCAAATAGAATAGTCCCTGAAGTCCTAAAGGGAAAAAAATTAGGAAGAAAACAAAAACTCTTAAAACTCAGTGGGTAGCCATTATTACGTTTTGCTTAGCAGCCAAATCAGCTTCCTAACAAGAAAAAAAAAAGAATTGCTTTTCGTTCCTGGAGCCTGTAAGGAACCATGTTGATGCATCTCTTGCTCCCTGCAGTCAGAGCAGGGTGACAAGTCTGTCTGCTGTGCCAGCCCTCCTGGCTCCACAGCAGATGCACAAGTGACTTGTTCCTGCCCTGCCTTCTGCTGTTGTGTGATCCTGCACCTCATAAACCCTCCCAGGAGCCTTCACCTCTCTGAAGGGAAGCAAACCCACCCAAACTCCTGCCTGGGTGATCCCTGGACCTCCAGAGCCAGCAGTGACGACTCAGCCGTGTCAGCTGCTGTCTGGGGCTTAGGGAGACCACTGATCTTCTCAAACACGACCCTTTTTGAGAGCTCTGAGAGTTTCAGAGATGCTAGGTGTTTTCCACATTTGTGGGATATTGTTCTTTTATTAATATGATGTACCCCCAGTTTTAAATGTCCCAAACACCCTAAATTTCGGTGCTTCACTTACAGGGCCGTGACACCACTACAGCCACCTCCACGTTCCTTTTTCACCCTATTTCTCTTGATTACATCCCTGTGTGTAATATGGAGAGCCATGGAAGATGACTTTGATCTCAGCCCTAGCAGTGGCTGAAGGAGAGGCAGAGCCAGCCAACATCAGCATGTAGTTGGCAGATTTCAGCAACTCTTGATGTCATTTGGGTTTACCTCATCAGCAAAATAACACCCCACTTAAGGAAAGATTGCTGTCCTCTTCTTTACTTAATCTCCTTTTTATTATTTTAGCGTGAAAGTCAACTGCAGAAGAAAGCATTTAAATGTGCTATTTAAGAAACTGCCTTCAATTTTCACTGCCACTCCTGGCCACCACAGTGAAACAAAATGCCCAATTCTGGTTTCATGTATATTTTTCATTTTTGCGACTCAATTACAACTATTTTTTTTTATTTAACTTTTGTGACTCAATTGCAGCATTTTTTTTTTCAATGTAACTTAGAAGTGAAAAATTACTTCCAAGGGCACAAAAAGTCACTAGGAAGAGCTCCAAGGATTGTAAGGACAACACCTCTAATTGAAGAACCCATCATCACTGTCCAACTCCTATTAAAGAGCAGATGAGAAACACGGAGCTCACTCAGATAAAAGAGATTTAGGTGCAGCCATTCCACCACCTTTCCCACAGCCACCCTCATTCCATGTTCTGATAGTTCCCACATTGATGTCTCCTGTAGCTATTTAGTTTCTGTAAGACAGAAATGTTGCTAACTGTTAATCATAAGGATAGGAATTCATTGACATTTCCAACACATTTTAAATAGAAACAGAATATGGAAACAGATTTTGCTGTCAGTTACAATCTTTGAGTTCAGAGTCAGTGAAACTACTGTCATCTATTTCAGCTTCAGCCCAAGCAGGAGCAGAAAATCATCCAAAATAACTTTCAAAGTATTATTTTTGACATTCAATATCATCTTACTTCACCTCCAATTTCAATCTAATTAATTAAGACTGGCACAAAACAAAGGAATGGGGCAACTACAGAGGTTATGTCACGAGACAGAATTCATGACCCTCAACACTTGTTATTTATTGTTACTGTTATCCATAAATGAGCTTTTTTTCAGTGAAGTTGTTGATAATCACACTAAAACACACAATCATATGAAGTAAATTAATTAATTCCTATTTCCACTATTTACTGGATGTTATCATTCATTTGCTAACAACTTTCCATTGTTTGAAGCAGAAATCAGTGCCCTGCGATCCAGGATCAATCGATACAGGGGAGCTGTAGAGATCTACTTCCATCAGCGTGAAAACAATTGGCTAAATGCAGTCAAATAAACAAATTTAGGCTATAATTATTACTTAAACAGAGATAAGAGCTCTGTTTTCTTAGGCACTGAGAAAGCACATAGCAGTCTTCCTTCTGAAAGCTTTATTATTCCAGTCTAGGAAGCACTATTTATTGACCTAACGTTTACTTCTGATTTAACATGTGCCAAAAGACAGCAAATGTAAACAAATGGAAGAGAGTACACAAAAGGCAATTGAATTAACATCAGTACCTTCCAACAGAGTGAGTTGAATTGGTTCAGCTTGAACATCCAGAGCTTTACCCTACAAGGTGTCACAGCAGTCAGTTCTTGAGCACATTAAAATTAGCTGCAGACCCATTTAATATACCCAAGTTCTCCATTTATTTGCAGGAACATTTAAGAAAGCTCCAAGGTCTGCATTTCCTTTATTTTTTGGTGTATTTTATTATAGAATCATGGAACAGCCCAAGTGGGAAGGTGTTGCCCATTTTTCACTGTAAAATAGCTAGTTTTCTCTGTTAGACAGTCTCAAGGACGATTTCTGTAAACATAGCTATGTTGTTGTAAAAATTATCTTTTTACATTCCTTTCCCATGGACACAAATCCCCTTGACGGACACTTCTTTTAACCAATATAGTTAGAGACGGAAGTGTTAACTTTCTCCAATGATCTGTGATTTCTAAAAGTGTATATAAGAATTAAACGAAAGGGGTCTTCCCCTTTCCGCCCTTACTCTGAACACGAACGTAGGACTCCAGCTCTCATTATTTCTGCGTCTCGACTGATTACCGGGATAAGCCGTAATAACGGGGCATCGCGGTAATAGGAAGGGACCTCAAAACATCACCTAATCCAACTTTTGAGGGAGAGGGACCCTCCATGAAATTATCCAACAGCCTGTTCAGTCACATCTTGGAAACCCCCGTGAAGGGGTTGCCCTCTGCTTGATCCCCTCCAGACATGGGAGATTTCCTCCCTAGAAATAACCTACATTCAGAGTCCAGCCTGCAGTGAGAAGACCCAGCGAGGAACACCTGCAGTCTCTCTGGCCAGACATCCCTTTCTTCAGGATCACAAAGCCAGAGAAAACTTTTAGGAGTTGTTTTTTGCCTACCCAGAAAACTAAATCTCAAAGCATCCGAGGTTAGAGCGATCCACAGGGATGTGAGAGATGCACCTTGAGCCAGTGCTGGGAAGGTGTCTCTTGGGTTCAGATCCCCAGCTGTCCTTGGTTTGGCACTTTTTGTTGTTGTTGTTGTTGTTTTCTCTGTCTTTTGGAGCTGCTCAGCTCTGCCTAAAAACACAATGTGTTGGGCTGCAGCTGTGGACTGACATGCCTAGCCATGGGATGTCATTTTTTATACGCAGAGCAGACTCTTTCTGGCAGAAGACAATGAGAGAAAAACTCGCTTTGAATAACCAATAGTCCAGCCCTTCGAGCATCTGCCGGGGACCATTCAAACGCTCCCTGCAAGAAAAGGAAACAAGTGAGGAAAACAAAGAAAGGACCTGGTCACTCCCATGGATGTCCAAGCACTGGGAACATAATCCCACCTTGCTGCTTTAAGGATGCTTTGAATATAAATGGAGAATCACTCTGTTAGTGAAAGTGAGGGAAAATCGCTTAAATCACCTTGTTTCAAAGTGGTTGCTGCTTTTCCCGGGGTAAAGGTGTGACAGAAACCAGGGTGTTTAAGGGTTGAGTAGCATCCCACTGACAATTTAAAGAGTGAGTGCGGTTCAACATGGATAGACGTGGGTGCCTGGAAGAGCAGAAAGGTGCCATAAAAGACGGTAATTTTATGGTACTTTTGAAGGAAGACAGCACAGGGAAGAGAATGGAGCAGGAGCTCAGCTCCTCCCCAGGACAGCCTCCTGCCCTCTGCACAGACCAGCAGAGCTCTGCAGGGCGGCGAGAAGCCAGGGAGACACTGGGGCAGGACTCACATCTGCCCACCAGAGAATATTCCCTCCCCACCAAGCTGGGACCAGTCTGAGTGTGCCACTGGGAACAGGGTCACCTCTCCTGGGGCTCGGGGAGCAGCGCTGGCAGAAACCTGTCCCGGACCCTGGGGCATCACAGCCGGACCCCGAGAGCCCAGCCAGGCTCACTGAGCCCTTCCAGCTCGTCCGACAGCCCCGGCAGCCGGGAACAGCATCCTCCCGCAAACAGAAACCAGCAGAGATGCTTTCTGCTGAGAGTTCCATGACAAAGGATCAATCTATCAACCAGTACTTCAAGCCACATCTTTTTTTTTTTTTCAGTGACTTACAATCACATGGCGAGATTTCCAGCAGAGATACAAGACGCCTCGGGGGTTTTCGGACAACTGATGGCTTTGTTGGGAGCGGCTGGAATTCACAAAGCTGCGGTTTAAGCCCAAGCCCTGACATCCCCCAGGCTTCCCTGGCATGCCCAGGAGCCGCAGCTCTCAGCCAGGTTTTTACACCTGTCTTTGGTGAGCCTGGAAGGGTTCCCAAGACAGATCTTTCGGGAGTTGCTCTCTGGACTGCAGAAAACGCAGGGACCACCTGGCTCCACTGAGACCTGTGCTAAGCCAGGGTGCAGAACCCCTCGCATTTCCTAGGAAAACACCTGTGCTGGCGGTGCGGGGGCTGAGCGCTGCCCCGATGCCACACAGACGTGGCTGCAAGCGCTGGCATCGCATCCCAAAGTCCCTCCCGCCCAGCGCTGGGGACGGCCAAAGCCACCCTTCTGCATCCCACCTCCCCGAGACAGGCAGGGCTGGGAAAGGACGGGTTTAGTACCAAATTCCTGCCTTGCAAAGCTGCTCAGGCTGATGCCTCACTCCCCTGGCTCTTTTGAGCGAGACCACGACATGAATCTCACACCCTGGATAAACGCCCACCACTCATCTGGAGGTTTTCCCACTCTCCCGTGGAAAGCCCTTTCCACCCAAGGGCACACGGTTGTTTATTGACCAGCGGGTTTACTTGAGAATTTAAAAATTCTTGCAACATACTCAATTAGCTTTGAAACAGTCGTGTTACTTTTTTCTTTTTTTTTTTTTTTTTTTTTGGTAACAATGACAAACTACTTCCTGAGCAAAACAATGAGATGTCAGCATATTCACAATATTTCAACATTATGTGCTAATCCATTTGTATCCACAATGATGTTTCTAGAAAAAAAATAGTAGGGCAGCAAAATGTCAAGGGTACTTTGATTTACTTCTCTTTTGGTTTTTCCTCTTTTTCCCTTTCTTCTTTTTCTTTTTTCTATTTTTTTTCTTTCTCTTTTTTTTTTTTAATTCCTTCTTCCTTTCTTTCCCCTTTATTTTTTCTGGGTTTTTTTTCTTTTTTTCCCTTGTTTTTTTAACTTGTTAAAAATATTCCAGGGCATAGACTGCTCCAATGTTGATAATTCAGAAATGAGACCAAAATGGGAGGTCAAAATAAACAAAGATAATATCCATCAGTTCAAAAAAGCATTGCCCTTCTTCTGGGAGGAGAACGACCTCAAGGATGAAAGCATTGACTTTTCTTCTGTGTTCCAGACTGTTATCATCACCCAGTTATTGCTCTGGAGCCCAAATCCAGGAGAGAGATTTATTTTCCCCATATCCTCCAATTATCTTTTGAATGGCTGGTTTCATTAAAACATGAAAGAGCATCATGAGAATATGTTAAAACCTCTTTTTTTCTACTTGGTACTTTAACTTACACAAAAGGAACAAATCCAACTAACCAACTTCTATAAAAATGTGTCCATGAGCCAACAAGGAATCCATAGGAAGCCTCATTTGAAGAGCTCCATTTGAAAAAACCTTTTCAGAGATTCTTTAAAAAAATCATGTTTGGGAGAAGGTAGTCATGAAAGGAAGAAAGACGACTCAGCTCAACAATAGGGGCTGGATAATTCCCACAAAATCTATTACTGATCCTTGCTTCCAGGAAAAAAAAATCTCCTCTGGATAAATTCAGCTTTCTGGAAAAGGGTTTAAACTTAACACTTCCATTTTACTGGGGTTTTGCTTTCCAGAAGAGATAAAAGATAATGACTGACTGAACGGCGTGAAATCTTCTCGCTTATCCACACCTCTGGAAAATATGCTGGGCTCCACTTCCTTCCCTTCCCACATTTTCACCCTGACATAATCTTTCCCATGTGTTCAAAAAAACTGAAGGTCTCTTTGTATCTGGAGAGTAATCAAGGACTCACATGCCCTGCTGATGTAAAAGCCAGTTTGTGTCCAAGGAAGTCCTACTGGAATTCAGGAGCGACTCCTGTCAGGCATTGTTTGTGCCTCTGTGTTTATTTCCTCCTGGAGAAACACCCCAGAAATCGCGTGTTTTATCCCAGCACCTTGCACAGGGGGAGCCTCTCAGGCCCTGCTCTCACGTCTGTCCCATGGGGCTGAGCCCAGCACACGGGGAGCAGGACCCCAAAACCTGTGAGGACAGCTCCTGCGAGCAGAGGGGATGCTGGAGGTCAGGGAATGGCTTGGAAGAGAGTTGTTCCTTGCAGTGCCATGGCAGCCTTGCTGCAAGGCTCTGGAGGAGCACAGAAGCCAGCTGCACTTGGCATCTTTTGGGAACAGCCTGGGCATGAGGTCTTTGGTGTGATCCTGAGCTGTCCCACCTGCAGCAGCCCCAGGGCAGGGAGCTGCAGAAGTTGTGGTCTGTGTTTGCCAGGAGCTGTGGGAAAGCCGGGCAGCAGAGGCACACCCAGCAAGGTGAGCTGAGGCTCCCACAGCCCTCGGGCTCCCCTCTCCTCCCCAGCCCCCCGCAGCTCCTGGGAAAACAGCCCCCAGCCTCCCTGGAAGAGGAGCTGGTGACAAATGAGATCCTGGGACAGGAAGTGTAAGGGCAATGCTTGTGCCTCCCTGAGCTCCTTTGAACTGTGAAGACATTTAGTTAGCATTTTGGGCACCATTTATTTCACTGGCATCCGTGGTTTTGTCTTCATTTGCTTCTCCTTGCTAAGCATCACCCTCACAGCTAAACTATCCGTTTCTGGGGGATTTAGAATCAGAGGAAATGCAAGCACCTCTGAAATAAAAGACACCAAGACATATATTTTTACAATGACTTCAAAATTCTTGCCATCCCCCTCTTTCTCTGCTCTCCGAAATGCAGGAAAAAGAAAGGCAAAGAAACTGCCTTGTATCCCTGAGAGTAGGGAAAATCTATCACAACAAAGGGCCATGGTCACCACTTTCAAGGAGAATTTCATGGCCTTTCCTGTGCAAGCCAAGGTTCTTCATCTGTGTATTGATGGAAAAAAACTGCCCTCAGGCTGCAGGAGCACTGTGATTCACCCTAGGGGAACACAGGATGCTGAAATGGTCTGGTTTTATCCTAATTTAGAGGATGTGAAATGCAGGAAGACGTGTTCACAGCACAGGAATGATCCAGTGCTCTTTGTTTCTGTTTTCCCCAGACTCCCTGCTCAGAACTAGACACGCAGGGCAGATTTCTAAATGTCTCTGGCTGCTGCCATCTTAGAAGCCTCCATTTGTGACAAAATCCTTTAAAGGAAACAGCAAAGGCCACAGCGTGGAGGAAGGTTGGCACCATCCAGCGTTGCTCTATCCACTGGTCCAAGAACCTTCCCAAAAATCTGAATCCAATTTCCAGGATGCTGAATGGTGACAATGTACCAGCAGCTTCATACGCTTTTTATTTTCTGTGTAAGAAACCGATTGCCTTGGATTTTGGATGAGAGTTAAAACAACCCAGCTCCCTCTCGCTGTTTGCTCATTGTTCGTGGGCTGTTCCCCATTTGCCCTGCTCAGTGAGCTATTGTTCCACAGGGGCACTGCAAACCTCGGCGAGCACAAACTCAAACCACATTGTAAACAGCACATGGCTTTGTTTAATCCAGAGCAAAGCCCTGGGCTTCAGCTGGGGCGGCAGGCACAGCAGAGCGACCTGCCCCGTTTATCTCTGCCTGGAGGTGTTGGCCCCTCTCTTCTGGTGCCAGGACACTCTTTGCCTTATTTATAATTTATTTTTGAGGATACTGCGACACGAAACGCTCCTCGGCTCTGCCTGTGTCAGGGTGACGGGATGCTCCAAGGGTTTCCATGCAGTGGTTAAAGCAGCATTGTCCTGCGAGGCTCTGCCAGCGAACACTCCCCTGGCTGCAGGCTCCAAACGCAGGCTGCGGATGCCCTCTGCTGCTCCACCGGTGTTAGTTGAGGGATTGCTGCTTTTTCTGCACAGATCTTGCTGCTCCTGCAAAGATTAACCTCCTAGATGGCATTTTTGTCATGCTCCTAATCAACAATATTTTGCAAGTATTTTTCAACTCAGAAATCTATCAACAGGCAACAGAGCAAACTGCTGAGCACAGTTTAAATTGTAAGGATTTTTTGTGAAGGTTACCTGCTGTGTTGGTATTTCAGCCGTTCCTACATTATGGGGGAAAGGGAGAGGAGGGCATTACAACAAAAACACCAGGTATCAAAGTCTCTAATTCCACTAAAGTTTGCAGACACCGGCCTGGGTCGGGAGCGGCAGAGAGCCAGGTTCTTGCTCTGGATGTGGGAAGGAAACCACAGCAGCCAGTGGTCCCTCAGCCTCTGTGGCACGGAGGAGTCACCCTGTCTGATCCTCAAAGAGGGACAGCAATGAGGGGAAAGTGTTAAAACACTAATTTCTGTCTTCTCTGTGGATAAGTACAGAGCATGGGGTTAGCATCTCCCTGCAGCTACGGGGGGAAGTTGTCTCTGTGGGTGATGCTGCAGCACTGTCACCCTGTTCAATCTGAGCAGTTAGCCAAAATCTGGGGACAGACATGCTGTTTCCATTAGAAGAAGTAATTGATGAAGAAATCAGATACTTCTCTGATGCACTCCTATTTTTCTGCAGTGAATGTACAAAGCCCCATTTCCCTTCCCCCATTGTGTTTGAGCAGCAGGAGACAAGACTTTTCCGTTCAAAACTCCAAAACTTTTTTCCAGCTAGGACTCTTCCTGAAGACTGCTTCTTACCCTTTCCCTTGTGGATGCTTTTGGCTGTCTGTGGCCTCTCTCTCTCACTGGCTTTTCCACCCACATAACTGCATTGCTCTGGGTGCTGTATCCCACACAGTTTGATGGGATAAATCCAAGGTCCCTCTGTACAGGCAGCACTGCCTGGCTCCTGACCAGCCCCACACCTGGCTTGCACCTTATTTCCACCAGCTGAGATGGAAAAGAGCTCCCTCGGGGGCTTTTTTCTCTTTCCCTGGAACAAAGGGTGTCTCTCCACCTCCTCGGTGCGAGATCTCACTGCAGCCCTAGGGCTGCGTTCAAACAGGACTCCTGAAGAAGCCTTTTCTGTCAGTGCTTGGTCCTTGAAATACAATTTCCTCTTGTTAACAGGTACTAAATTAAAAGGCAATAACCAGGTGGAGAAAGCAACATGGGGAGATGATTCCTCCCTCCAGGCAAAAAGAAATCTGCCCCTGCAGGAAAAAAAAAGGGGGGGGAAAAACAACCCAAGATCTTACAACAAAGCAGAATAAATAAACCTTCCCTCACTTCTGCACAGTACACACAGCTGTGACTTCGGTGCTTTCTGGAGAAGGTCATGCAGTCCATCTGCTAATGGGTTTCCTGCCTGGGGGTGTTTGCAGGGAGAGCACGTTCGACAGACAAGGGCCATCACGGGTGAAAGCAACCTGACAGCGCAGAAGATGAAAGCAGAGGGTGACCAGAGCAGTGTCCTCTGAGGACACGTCACAGGAACTGCTCAGACACCACACCCTTCTGGCAACGGCTTTTGGACAAAGAAAGATGCTTAAGAAATGCAGTTGTCAAGGGCTGTCATGAAAACTGCAGCTCTGAGCAGAAAACAGCGGAGGGATAGAGGGCAGGAGGAAGGAGCTGGCACATGTGGAGCCAGGCCTGTGTCACACGGAAGAATTCAGCTCAGCAAGCACAATTTTCAGGTAAATAAAAAGCAGATCTATAAGGAAAGTGGCAAAATATGCTAAAGTTATGTAGAGAAATCAAGCCTTTATCAATAACGACATGACACAGCTCCCTTTTATTATCCTTCATATTGTAAAATTTATGTATCAAGGGCTGGTGAAAGGGGCCACATGGAAAATGTGTACAAAGGGGGTTTTTTGTCCTTCAGAGCACAGGAGTTGCATACTCTGACCATCACACACTGGCTCTTGGTGTTCACATTATCTACCTGTTGAATTGCCGGCCACCTGAAGTTCCTCTGATCACCCTCTCTCACGCCGTGCCCCTGCACCTCCCTCTGCAGCCTGTGACACGAGCAGCTCTGCTGGCAGGACTGCAGACTGCAGTAAGTGCCGGGACTCCACCTGTAAATTACAGTTCCTGAAGTGTTTCCCTAATCCCAGCAGTCTGCTGGAAGTAGAGGCCATGGTTTCTCCTAAGAAGAGATTTTACAGCCTCGTTAGTGGAGCCTCCATCACTCAGCCATACGAAGATGCCCTGTCCTTGGCCACGTACGGTGCAGTGATGGATACAGGAGCTGCTCTCCTGCAGTATGGAGAACTTCTCCAGTATAATTCTGTTTTTAAACCCCATTAAGGTGTCAGCCAAGCCACTGCCAGGTGTGGAGATTGCCTGCTTGAGCATGCTTCGATGCAACCCAAACTTGTAGCTAGGCAAGCCAGCTCTTGGCTTTGCTCCTCCAGCTCCAGCCCAGTGGGAAGCAGTGAAAACCATGTTGTCCAAGGAGATGTCACTGTCACTCTCCACTTGGCACATACTTCCAGTCTTTTTCTGTCATTGTTTGCAAAATGGTTGGGTTTGGTTTGGGTTTTTTTCCCTGGCAATAAACTCCTGCAGCTGGCAGTTTATTTGCCTTTCTCACGTTTCCCCCCATAGTACAGGCATTGTTTTGCCCTTCCTCTCAGGCCACTCTGTTTCTCATTAGTCTGTGTTTGTCTCTTGTTTTATACGTGACAAGCAAGCTCCATTATGATTACACTTTCAGCTTTCATCAGCAATTCTCTTCTGCTTTGCTGCTGCAGGAGATGCCATGGGGACAGTGTGAGAACTTGATTATCAGCCCCAGCATGTTCTGGTGCTTCACCTCCCAGTCTGCAACAGCGAGGAGGACCAGGTGTCTGAACGAAGGCTGTTGATATTCTTTCTTCAGGAATTTTGGCCCTGGGTGAGGAGGGCACAGGTTCCCTTCCCACAGAAAGGAAGGCAGGAGGGATGCTCAGCCCTGGGAGTGAGACAGCAGTTTAGACAGTGGCTTTGTCTCGGTTTTCAAAGCACAGAATGAAAGTGCCCTAAACTCAGATGTGCAAGTGGTGAGGACAAGTGGTGAGTTGGAATGATGGCAACTTGACCATGGGGAAAAAGTAACAGAGACAGCCTGACTGCAAGTGAAAGTGAGAGGGTGGCCTGGCAGTGATTGATGAACACTGGGCCAGCTGCAGGAAGCACCCGGTGCTGCGAGGGCTGGGACTGTTGGTGCCCATGGCTTGAACTATTGGCAGGTGCTTGCTGGGGATGCAGAGTGGCCCCAGGGGCAGAGCCTGAGGCTGCAAACTGGGTCCCCATGTAAGAGAAGAGGCTGATAAGAGGTGAGGTGGGGTAAATCCTCCTTCTCACTCCAGTGTCCTCTCGTACATTCTGACTCAGCTGAGAAAACTCCCTCCAGAGTACCAGGACATTCACAGGTGGGATGAAGGTTTTCACCTCTGATGGGCCATGAGGAATTCAACTACCTGACCTAAGAGGCAGCTGCAACATCTTAGAAGACATCAAAGACTCATGAAACATCCCATGATCCACACCATCACATCATGCAGGTGTCCTGTGGTCCACAACATCCAGTGTGAAACTCCCTGCCCCAAGGGAGGTCCCTGGGCCAACATAAACCCAGTACAGTCTGTGTTCTGTGCACTCTTCCCTCCATCACTCCATGGATACAGTCTGCAACACAGAGGAAACCAGAAGAATAGGACCAACGAGACTTCATCAGAATCTACGGAGTGGTGATATTTTTTTTCTACTCAGTCTGTTTCTCTGTCATTCTCTTCTCCCCTCACCCTCTTTTCTCCTTATCTCTCTCATACATTTACTGTTAATAATCCATACTGCTGGCTGCCACAGATGGTCTCATTTGCACCTTAATTGTGGTAGGGGCATCTCTCTAATAACTCCAATAGCTGGATCTTAACAGTGAGGGACCAGGTGAAATCCCCAGCAGAAAATTTATAAAAACGTTGGGGAGTTCATTTTTCTCTGTTACTTTTCACACCCCCTGGGCCTGGAGGGGCCCTTTCTGAATGCTGATCCCGAGGTGTGTGGGGCAGGGTGGCTCCCTCCCCGTGCCCACAGGGCTGATCCAGCCTGGCAGGCGTTTCACCCGAGCATCCTCTCCTCACCACCACGAGTCACGCTGCAGGATGGGGCTGTGGGCAGGTGTTGACACTTGCTCTGTCTCACAAAACCCTCAGGTTAAACAACACTGATGGAAGGTCTTTCCAGTGTTTGCCATCAGCATGAGCCGCTAGCAGGCAACGCCACCATTTTTTCACATGCAGGAGCATAAAACTTGTGTGCAATTTATTAACACTGCACAGTCATTTATGTGCTTTACAAATAAAGGCAGCCAGCTGCAATCTCCCACCAACTGATCCTGACATCCCAGCCCCAGGCACAAATCATGCCTGACACTAAAATTATCCCGAAGCACAATGACTCTGCAGGTATTTTCCATGGAGAATATCACTGGTATAGTGTACAATTAAATCCTCATTTTAGGTTTCTTTCCTGTCTTCTTTCCAAAAGAAAGAAACTGCTATGATGCCTGCTCGATTAGAACACCAAAACAATTCAAATTCTAGACAATATAAATTTTTCACATTTTCTGATGTTTGTGAGACATGGGAAAAAAAAAGTACAAGGAAATACTAGAAAACCAAAAACATGTCAAATGGCTGTTTTCTCTGTGATTTGGGTTTTTTTTATAAATATGTTCTCCCATATTTAGAGTCACAGAACCATCCAGGTTGGAAGAGATCTTCAGGATAATCCAGTCACTCCAGCACGACCATAACCGCCCCTAAACCATGTGAAGAACGTCCCCAGGTGCCACATCCGGATACCTCTTGAACACTTCCAGAGACAGTGACTCCACCACCATCCTGTGCAACTTCTTCTGACACCTGACCACTCTTTCAGTAAAAACCAAATTCCTAATATCTGAACCTCCCCTGGTGCATCTGAGCCTCACCTGACTACAGAGGAAAGTTCTTGGGGAATGCTGCAGTCCTGGTCCCATGGGATGTCAGCTCCTGAGCAAGGGCACAAAGGCTCACAGTCTACAAATCCAAAGGGGTACAATAACTTTCAACTGAAGCCTCTCTGTATATCCAGAAGATGGGGAAACTCTTGGTCTTCCAAATTAAGTCCAAGAAGAGATGTCCAGGACAAACTGAGGAGTGAGTCCAGCAAGTGCTGAGTGCATTTCGGCTCAGGTAACCAGGCTCTTTGGTAGAACTGGATCTCTGGACCAACTAGAAGTAGGATTTGGGGGCAGAGGAGAGGAGGAGGTGGCTGTGTCACAGCTGTGATCAGTCCCTCAGTGTGGTGGCCCAAGTGGGCTGTGGGCACCGTGGGCAGTGAGCAACCACTCACAGCTGTGCTGGGCTTCAGTGCCTGGAGAAAAAAGCTTCTTGTGGCAAGTCTTAGGTGGCCATAGTTATTTCTGCTTGAAGCTGGGCTCTTAATGAAATGCTCAGTGTAGAAACAGCCACATTTGCCACACCATCCCATGTACAGCTTGGCCGCGGAAAGCATTTACGGTTTGGAACCTAAAAATAGTTTCAGCTCAATGATTCCTTTGTATCTTGTGAAGTTAATAACTGCAAGTTAATAAAGGCTAACTCAATTTTCCTTCAAACAAGAGCGTCAGGTCTGGTTTCAATCATTAGTTCAGTCTAGACCAGGAATATTGTCTAATTAGAACCCGGATGCAGACAGCGCCGGGGTCGCGCTCACAGGTGAACTTGGAACCACAATTTCCGCTCCTCTCCCTCCCCCAGTATTTAAGCAGTCTGAGATGAAGGTTTCATTGTACAATTATAAATCCTTCAGCCATGCCATGACAAACTTAAGCCAGCAAGTGTGGTTTACAGCTTTCTGGTCACAGTCTTTTCCATCTGCCCGTACGACCAGAGAGGCACTGCACAAGTGGGGTGCATTTGCCACGGACTTGATTGTGAGCCGATGGCCAAGGCTGGTTCTCACTGAATTTCTCTGAATCAAACACTCAAAGCCATTTTTACCAAGAATTACCCAGAATGGAGAGAAGGATGGTGTTAACAACATGGGTGTACATAACTGGTTTATAAAAATTTGTCGCCTTCACGTGGGTGCAGACCCCAGCCCAGCACAGCACTTGGAGCACACACCTCCCTCTGACTTGGGTGGGATTCACCTATGAGCACCTTTAAACCCAAAAATCATTTTGGGTTCCAGAGTGGGGGTTTTTTCCCACCACCATTTCTACTTTATAAAATTACCAGCAAAAGAAGAGGGAGTCTGCACCTGTCTAGATCCTGGATCAGGATTTTCCACGGTGATTAAAGGGGGAAATGACAAATAATTTGCCCACCTTTTTTCTTCTTTTGCTCTAAACTAAACATTCAGATTATACATCTGCCAAAAAGTGCATTTTCTGTGACTATGGGCAAGCTAAGGGGATTGACATCTACCTTATGCCCTTTTTTCTTTTTTACTGCAAAGCAAATGTCTACTTTTCCAGTGGTCATCAGACATTCCTAATTTAAAAAAAAAAGAAAAAAATCAAGCAGTGAGCTTTAAATAGAGCTAGCATTAAATTAAAAGCATGACTCAGAAGAATTCTGAGGAGATAATGTGTGCTGCTTGACCTGGTTCACTTGTCAGACTTCATCTTTCATCAAAAGTGATTTTCATGCAGGCTTTTCCTAGAATCCTTTCTCCTTTTTTTGGTTGGTTTTTTTGTGGGTTTTTTTTGGTTGGGTTGGGACTTTTTTGGGGGGAGGGGGGAGGGGTGGAAGTGGCTTTTTGGGGGATTTTGGTTATTTTTTTTGTTGTGAGGGGGTTTTGTTTGGTTTTGTTTTGTTATTAAATAAATACGAGCCAAAATTCTTAGTCTGAGAAAAATATTAATTTTAACAAAATCAAACGCTTTTTTTTTGCTTCCCTATATATATCACAATAGCTTCTTTCTCCCTAACAAAACATAAAGTTCTGTCAACTAGAACCCAGAACTGGGAAATATTTATGTTTTTATCAATGCAGTGCCATCACGGGGAAAAAAAAAAAGAAAAAGGTGAGTGTTCCCATGCATCTGTCCAAAGTTTTCCCTTATCAGTTGCACAAATAACACACACAAAAACAAACAAGCAAACCTGTGACTGGAAGCAGCTCAAACATTCAGGATATTCAGGAGTAAAGTGAAAGACCTGATACTGAATTTGCCGGTTGAATTATGTATATTTCTGCCAAATACTCTCCTCTCATACAGCCCTCAGGTTTTGCATCTGGTGATACAATTCACTGATGCAAAGGTGCAATCAGATTCTGAAATAGGTGCAATTGATGGTGACATACAGAGATTTAAGCTCTGACCTTAAGTTTCTATGAAATTACATCTGTCCCTTGGAAATATCTGATTTTGGGCACATAAATATGTGGGGAAAGGAGGAGGTGGAGGAGNAGGAGAAGGAGAAGGAGAAGGAGAAGGAGAAGGAGAAGGAGAAGGAGAAGGAGAAGGAGAAGGAGAAGGAGAAGGAGAAGGAGAAGGAGAAGGAGAAGGAGGACTCCTCTAGAGAAAAATGAGACAAGAGTGACAGTCTTTCCAGTGTAAAGATGACTCCCTCTTGATTCAGATTTCAGCATAAACCATGTGCCATTCACACATGGTAACATCCACCCTTATCCTCCTCCTGCTGCCTCTGCCACTGTGCTGTGCTTTGTCATCTTCCTTGTGCTCTGAGATAAAATACTTTCACCTGTGGCCACATATAGTTAATCCTTAAACTCATCACATGAAATTCTACCCTTGGACTTGTCCCATTCATTTTCTTCTCATTTTTGGTTTCTGTATTTAAAGGACAGAGGCCTCATTTCTGCTAAATCTAATACCTCCCTGGTTAAATCAATATTGACATTATCCATTCATTTTGACTTGAAATTATTGCTCTTTTCAATTCCTCAACAACCTCTGCATTCCCTGCACTTCTTTCTGCAGGAATGGTTCATCCCAGCAGATCTCAACTGTTTCTTTGCAAGCACTTAGCCTTTGCCAGGGATGGGATCTCTGCACCGGGCAGCAGTTTGGTTTAAAGCTCCTGAATTTTCTCTGTTCAATTTCTCCACCTTCTCCACTCATCTCTGAGTGCCTTACATCTCCCAATGCTTGAACCTGCAGACCCTTCTTCAACACCTGATTTTTGTCAAAGGGACAGTCACAGACAGTCCCAGGCACTTGAAAATTTCTCCACCTCCCACAGGACCTAACTGCATCCCAAACAATTATTTGGGGGGCCTCATCTGTACACACCGGCCTCTGCAGCTGCCAGCTCCTCGTGTGCTCTGCTTTTCCTGGTTGGATACAGCTGTTCCTCCTCCTTTCACCCTCAAAAGTCTCTCCAGTGCTTATTTACCATCCCACAGGCCACCAGTTATGTGGATGGTGTGGTGTCCATCATGCACCCACCACCAGCAAGGACAAAAGCCCAAACAGGCAGCGCGTTGTGTTTGGGGCACACCAAACAGCTCCATGCCAGACTGGCAGAGCTGCCACATGGAATTGCTCCTTCCACACCAAGGACTTCAATAAAGCTGTACAATCTGAGTGGTGATGCCTGACTGGAGCCAGGCAAACACCAGATGGGGGTCACTTGCTCAGGCTTGTGCATCTGTTGCATTGATTAGCACATCAGACCCTCCTTACCATCAAAGTCAGGGAAATGCATTCTCTGGCAAATCAGGCAAGGGATCCAGGAGACAGGTAAGCCATTAATGCTCTTTCATTAAACAGGGATGAACCCTCATCTGGAACAGCCTTTGCTGTTGAGCCATCTGTGTTCAAAGAGGAGCTGGGACTGGAGCTGGGGCTGGCTGGATTGCTGGGACAACTGGGGAGGAGCCAGCGCCATCACAGAGGATATGGGAAAGGCTTGCTTAGCATATCAAAGTGAGGCAGCATGATTGATCTCTAAAAATACCCCAGTGGGTAAACCTTGGGGAGGAAGAACGGCTGTCAAGCTAAATAGCAGCACTGGCACAGTGACAACAGTGCGAAAGCCTCGTGGTATTGTGGAGCTTCCTCCCGAGGGGCAGCGCAGGGGCAGCTCCGAGCTCTGCTCCAGGACAGGGACAGCACCCAGGGAAGGGCTGGAGCTGTGCCAGGGCAGGTTTAGGTTGGAGATCAGGGAAAGGCTCTTCCCCAGAGGGTGCTGGCACTGCCCAGGCTCCCCAGGGAATGGGCACGGCCCCGAGGCTGCCAGAGCTCCAGGGGCGTTTGGACAGCGCTGCCAGGGATGCCCAGGGTGGGATTTTGGGGGTGTTGGTGCAAGGCCAGGAGCTGGACTGATGATCCCTGGGGGTCCCTTCCAGATCAGGAGATTTCTAGTCTAGCCTAGCCTATCCTATCCTATCCTATCCTATCCTATCCTATCCTATCCTATCCTATCCTATCCTATCCTATCCTATCCTATCCTATCCTATCCTATCCTATCCCCAT
>VZRZ01001157.1:311008-339704 GCA_013398175.1 Climacteris rufus
CCATCCCATCCCATCCCATCCCATCCCATTCCATCCCATCCCATCCCATCCCATTCCATTCCATCCCATCCCATCCCATTCCATTCCATTCCATTCCATTCCATTCCATTCCATTCCATTCCATTCCCTATGAATACTATTGGACATAAAATGTGATGCCTTACACACCAGAACTGGCAGAGACAGTGAGAGGCAACAATTAGTAAGTTTTAAATCAGCATTTGACAAGTGAATCATAATCAGACCATGATAATGGTCTGACCTTGGCAGGTTAGTCCATCATATCTTGTTTTTTTTCACCTTACTATTGATCACATCATTATTTTTAAATTTCTCATTTATTCAGGACTTGTTCAGACTAGGTCTGTATTTTTTGCCTGCCACTTAATATAGGACATTATCTAACATAGTTTTCTAAGTTCCTATATATCAGTCATCAGTCTTATATCCCATGTAGAACTGTAAAGTCAGATTAAAAAATTCTCCCTGGCAAAAATACATGAAGCAGTATTTTTCTTACAAAGTAAAAAATAATAGGAATCATTCTGCATCTCAACTCATTGGATCCAGTACCACAAATGTCTTTATGATTTAAGATATTCTTAACCTCTTTTAAATGATTTTTGTTACCACAGTATTGCTTGACACAATTTTTTAATGTTACAGTATGAAAAAACTTAATTATTCCTTTCAGAATTGAAAAATTTGCCTGAACCTAAGATCTTTATTGAATTAATAATGAATGCATGAAGTCTTCGGGTCAGCAGAAAATTGTAATTGCCAACATGTAATAGAAAATAATTCAGTCAGTCCAATAGTGCAAATGATGTACAAATACTTTTACATGACACAGAGCACTCTAATAAAAAAAAAAAAATGTAACTAACACACATGGCATGCATTAAATAGCAGATTTCTAGGCATAATTGTAAACACAAAACCAAACAGATGAGCTTTTACTGCAATTACAGGAATTATTGAGTCTATAGCATTTAACATTTTGTGAATGATCCAGGGGAAATATTTAAAACCATTAGTGCTGAACTTGGCAATGACAGCAAGGCTGGGAGAGTAATAAACAACAAAGAGAGAACAGGGCACAGCTGTGAAGACTGTTCATGCTGACTGAAGAATAGGAAAATCTTTATGGCCCCTTCCAACCCAAACCATTCTGTGACTCTGTGGTGATGATCCTGTGGTGATTCTGTGCTGATTCTGTGCTGATCCTGTGGTGATTCTGTGCTGATTGGGTGATGATTTCTGTGCTGATTCTGTGCTGATTCTGTGCTGATCCTGTGGTGATTCTGTGCTGATTCTGTAGTGATTTGGTGATGATCCTGTGGTGATTCTGTGCTGATTCTATGGTGATCCTGTGACGATTCTGTGGTGATTCTGTGCTGATCCTGTGGTGATCCTGTGGTGATTCTGTGCTGATTCTGTGCTGATCCTGTGGTGATTCTGTGCTGATTCTGTGGTGATCCTGTGACGATTCTGTGGTGATGATTCTGTGATGATTCCGTAGTGATTTGGTGATGATTCTGTGCTGATTCTGTGCTGATCCTGTGGCGATTCCGTGGTCTCACTGGCACCACCTGAGGCCCCTGTTCCATGGCTGGAGGGTCTCTGCTGTCCCACATGTGCAGGCAGCAACTTCCACTGCAGGGAGCCAAACCTCCTCCCCTCAGCACACACTCTCACCCCATCTCAAGTCCTGAGCTCTCACGGTGTTCTAGGGACAGGGAAACGTGCAATTAGAGAGTTAGAACCATTTTGTGATCTTCTGCCATGCTAGAACTCTCTCTCTGAGGGAACTTGTTTATTTGCCTATTTCCAG
This sequence comes from Climacteris rufus, assembly GCA_013398175.1. Taxonomy (NCBI): domain Eukaryota; kingdom Metazoa; phylum Chordata; class Aves; order Passeriformes; family Climacteridae; genus Climacteris; species Climacteris rufus. Next base: position 312,843 of record VZRZ01001157.1, read on the forward strand.
AAATCACATGAAAAACACCTTCATACAGCCTTCAAAAATTTCTGTTTATAATCACAGTAAGGAATTCACAGAAGTAAACTTTCTTTGACAAGTTCCTTATTTATTCTTTTCCTAATGAAGCAGACAACACTGTCCATAGACTCCTCCCTTCTTGCATCCCCATTCCATGTCTTCTCCTCCTCTTTTCCCAGTGCACCCACAGGCTTGCAGCAACAAGCTGCACACAGAGGTGCTGTTACTTTGAAAGAGCAGCTTTTACCTTCAGAAAAGTTTCAGAAGACCCTCATAAAACCAACATTATTTCTCTCCATCTACATCTTTTTCAAGGTAGAACACGAGGTAGTATCCCAGAATCCCAGACTCATTGGGGTTGGAAGGGCCCTCTGGAGCTCACCCAGCCCAAGCCCTGCCCATCAGGGCCACCTGGAGCAGGTGACACAGGGACACCTCCAGTGGGGCTGGGATGGCTCCAGACAGGGACACTCCAGGCCCTCCCTGGGCAGCTGTTCCAGGGCTCTGCCCCTCCAGGGAAGGAAGTTCTTCCTCACGCTCAGCTGGAACTTGTTGTGGTTTAGTTTGTGGCCCCTGCTCCTCAGCCTGTCCCTGTCCCCGCTGAGCAGAGCCTGGCACCATCCCCTGCCAGCCCTGGCGATGTTTGTGTGGATGGATGGGATCCCCTCTCAGCCTTCCCTTCTCCAGCCTGAGCAGGCCCAGCTCCCGCAGTCTCTGCTCAGCACAGGGCTGCTCCAGACCCCAAATCCTCTCTGTGGCCTTGCCTGGACACTCTCCAGCAGCTCCTCACCTTTCTTGAACTGTGGACCCACAAGTGGACACAGAGTGTCCTGGGGCCAGCGGGGCAGTGGGATCCTGGCTGCACCAGGAAGAGCAGGGCCAGCAGGCCAGGGAGGGGATGTTGCCCCTCTGCCCTGCCCAGGAAAAGGTCAGTGCTCCACTCCACTGACAGGTAGAACCTCAGTCCCTTCCTCTCACTAGCAGCTACTTCCACCCTTCAAATCCATCTGCAAGGAAGGCCAAGTTTCTGTGGAGGAAGGTGCAGACAGCACTAGGGACAAACCCTCCCTCTGTGGATTTCCAACACATCAGTCAAAGTGCCACACTAAACCACCAGTCTTGGTACAGGGACCACTGACCTGGCTTTTCAGCAGGGACCATGTGAAAACTCCATATTCTGCAAAGGAAGCCCATTTCAAAGAGGAGGAAGGAGTGTGAAAGCCCTGGGAGAGGCTCTTGCAGCTTTTTTTTAGCATGTTTAAGTGGTAAACAGCATTCCTGGTGTGTGTTTTAAGCCCACCACAAGTCCTGCTGGAACTGAAAGAATAATTTCATTTGCAAAAGTGGAAGCAAAGGACAGCCTGAGAGTCATAGGGGTTTAATCATGCGACAGCTGCGATGTATTTTAAACGAGCTCCTTAGCATACTGAATTCACATGTTCTACAGTTTTTAACCAAAAACCCCCTGATCCAAGTGCTTCAGCTACCTGTAGTGAAGTTTGACCAGAGTGCACTGTGTGAGTTACAGGGAAAGTCCTGTCATGCAAAAGGAGCCTCTCCTCCCCATCTGTCAGTACACTATGGAAATAATCATGCAGCCCTCTTTATCACTGATAAATGCCTTTTGTATGTAGTCTTAAAATAATTAATGGTTTTTAAAAAGAAGTAATATGCATTATCTGAGAATTTGTAGTTTAAGATGCCCCAATTGTGCAGTTGTTGGTATTTTTTCTCTAATTAAAGAAGATTCCACTTCTTACACCTTGGAATTGGTTAAAAAAGGTTTGTGCCAACTTTCTGTTTGATCTGGTCCAGTCACAGAAGCTGCCTTGAAGGCCAAGGATCTCCCTGAATCCACAGTGAAAATAGAAAGGCCTCTGCAGCTTGAGGCATGGAGGAAGTTGGATTAACTGGAAATGGCCTTGGCACAAAGCTTGACCTCACATCTTTATATCTGCAGCTGAATTTGTTCACCTCTAAAACAAAGGGTGCTGCTCCATAGCCCCTACATATTATTATTTAAACCACATTTATTTAGATAAAAGTAAAACTACCTAGGTAAAAATTGATACAACTGAGAATTAAACATGTTCTAAAGCAAAAGAGCTTCTGTTCAGAGAGCAGAAATGCAGTGACCTTGTTGGTTGCCAAGGCCATGCAAACTACTCCATGGAGAGCCAATACTGGTTAATTTAGATTCAGGAAAAGTCCATGAACTAACCAGAAAATCAGTTTTCTTATGCCTAAGTTTACCCTCAGATCAGCAAGCACCAACATCAATTGGGCAATGAGGTATTAATTAATGACCCCTTGAGAACTGTAAGAAACATTGATTTGTTCCTAAGAGGGAGGCAGAAAGAGAAGAAACAGCAGATGAAGCTGTTGCTTTTCAGTGTTTCTGTTCTTTTAGCACTGATGTTGCAATGTTTTAATTCCAAGTAGGGTGCTTCAAATAGGAGCTCCAGTTTGTCAAAAAAATACGCATTTTTTAGTTGCTTTGATGTGGAAATGGCAGGAGACTTCTTAGCTGCTTCAGGAGTCCAAAATAAAACACTTTAATCCTTTAGATTTTAGTAACTCTTGTTCCAGTTTCGCTTTGGACCAAATTAAAAGTTATCTGGCAGATGCCTGCAGTTTGCCAAAGTTCTTGTTTTCCAAGCTAGCATGGAAGGTCTGCACACCCACCTTCTATGCACTTAATTTTCCATAAATCCTGTGTAGAACAATAAATCCTGTGTACTCCACAATGTTTCATAATTTAAAGAAAAATAAAATTCACATTTGCTCAAGGAATGATGTGATTGATGCTCACTGAGGGGAGACACCTGCTGGCTGTCCTCACTCTGCAGACCTGGATGGTGGGGCAGCAGTCAATGAGAGAAACCTTAACCTGCCCTTCTCTCCTCAATCTTCCATGGAATCCTGGAAAAAGCCAAAGGGGGATGTCATAAAGACTCAAGAGAGGGAGATTCACACAAGGTGTGGCAGGTCACCCTGATGCAGTACATTTTAATTTGTGCTCCCTGTGCCAGCTAAAGCAAGGCTGTAAAATAAAACTATGGTAATGAGGGCAGGGATAATCCCTCTCCTGCTAAGCACATTGATTCTCTGACACCACAGAGGAGCGAAGTCACACCTGCCATGTGAGGGAGTACCCAGGAAACACCACACAGAGCAAATAGGGCCAGCGTCAGACACAGACACGGAGGAGGAGAGCCACCTTCACACTGCTCTCAGGTGGAAAACGCAGCAACACCCTCGGGGATCTCTCTGGTCACTCTCTGGAATGTGGTCTGGGTTTGCCCAGGCAGGGTCTGTCCTGCCGTGGCCTCTCCCGTTCCCTCATCCCTGCAGGACACCTGGCTGTCCATGTCCCCACCACACAGCACATGCAGTGACACAGGGACATCCAGCCCGGCCCCACACTCCTGAATGATTCAGCCCCTGGAGGGTGTCAGGAGTCATTGTCTGGGTTTAGAGCTGTCTTTGCTGTCATAGAACTGCTGGTAATGGAATCCCACAAGGAGTTGTTTTCAGAGCAGTTTGTGAACCTAACTCTGCTAACAAATAATGATTTTCTCCTGTTGTGTCCTGAAGGAATGTGATTCAGCAGATCCTAAGGTCTCTGGGCCATCAGCAGAGCTGTAGATGTTGGGGAATGTGTCTCTTCAGACAGGTTGGGCACTGGGGTAGTTGTGTGTTTGCAGCTGGATGCACAGGATTTGACAGCAGGAGAAGGTGCAGAAGTGTGGGTCTGCAAGGCCAGTGGAGCAGTCTGTGAGACAACTGCTGTCTGGGAAGCACCATCAGGCCTGCACCAGGTCTGCACTCCCTTGCTGTTCTCACCTGCAGACATTTTCTCTGCTGTTCCCTGGGACTGATGCTCATCTCTGCAGCCTGACCTGGTCTCTGCTGTGCTTGGTTTGGGCAGCCCAGTCCTTCAGCTGATGTCTTGGACAGTTTCAACCCAACCTTCCAAGTCTTTGTAGCCAGTTATTTCCCAGACATCCACCTGTATTCATCATCATTTATGAGTCCAGAGAAGGGCAAGGAAGTGGTGAAGGATTTAGAGAGGGAGTCCTATGGGGAGCAGCTGAGGGAGCTGGGGGGGCTCAGCCTGGAGCAAAGGAGGCTCAGGGGGCCCTGCTGGCTCTGCACAGCTCCTGCCAGGAGGGGCAGCCAGGGGGGTCGGGCTCTGCTCCCAGGGAACAGGGACAGGAGCAGAGGGAACGGCCTCAGGCTGGGCCATGGGAGGCTCAGCTTGGACAGCAGCAGGAATTTCCCCATGGAAAGGCTGCTCAGGCCTTGGAACTGCCCAGGGAGGTTTGGAGTGCCCATCCCTGGAGGTGCCCAGGGAAGGCCTGGACGTGGCACTGAGAGCTCTGGGCTGGGGACAGGGTGGGGATGGGCACAGCTTGGGCTCCATGGTCTTGGGGGTGTTTTCCAGCCTCAGTGATTCCAGGGTTCTGGGGTTAGCCATCTGCCAGAGAGAGCTTTCCCCATGGAGATCCTTGGTTTCCAGGCACTGGAAAGCCTCTTAAAATCTGGCATAGAGCCCAACTGAGATATTTGCAGTTGTAGAAATACAACTCACAGACAGAATCTCCTTCCTGTTCCACCTTACCCTGGGTGACTGATGTGCTCCAGCTGCCCAAGCAGCCGAGAGCCAGCCCCAGGTGCAGCCAAAGGCCCCTTCCAGGTGCTGCCTCCCCACCTGCAGGGTGGCAGAGCCCGTCTCCTGCTCCACCTTCCCCATGCCCGACAGAAACAGCTGCACTGGGGCAGGGAGCAGGGGCTGTGTCCCTGTGCTGCACCTGTGCTCAGCACGGGCCCACCTGGGAGGAGGTGAACGCCAGGGCCAGCGGGAGAACCCCAGTGTCTGCAGGCAGGGCTGGGCACAGCAGCCACGTCCCTCTGTGCCGCGATTCTGGCCGAAGCTTTCGGCCCTGCCACGGCACATCTTCTCTTTGTGAGTTCTTTTAACAGACATTTGAGATAAGACACAGTAGAAATACTTCAGAGTTTCTTCGGTCTCAAAGTGTTTATTAAGTGTTATCTATAACTTGGCAGCACAGAAAAGTGCTTTGTCGTTAATAAAAAGGATCCAAATGGCCTCGAGCACCTCTCATCCAGATTATTTATACCTCAGATTGTCCAATTAGGGAGATGTTGCATAGGATATTTTCAATAAAAACCCAATAATCAGTTCTTCTTATCCCGCATTGCGGAACTTTAGAACCAATGGCAGAAAACACAAGTTTTTGGAGAAGAAAGGGGAAGTAGCAAAGGTAAAAAAGGAAGTTATAAAACAACACCTAAACCCTCCATTGTGGACACTACTATTATAATATTTCATAAACCAAAATGTCTACACTTCTACCTAATTCACCTAGACACATAACCTCAACTATACAGCGTTAATTTCAAAGTTATCACACTACAGGGGAAGTCTTTTCCAGGGTTTAAGATCAAATGAGGTGTATTTCTGTGGATCAAAACTTGTTAAAGCAGAAACAGTAAAACTCTCAGAATTCAGGGTCCCAACACCTCTGCATCCCGGGATTCCCTTGGACCATCCTGAAGCACACAGGTGCACAGCACAAATCAATTCAGCTACCTTGTCAGAAAGATGCAGCCCTTATACACTGTGAAGTGACCCCATCTCCTCAGATTGAGGGGTTTATCTGAGAAAATATCACTTGTGTGGCTGTTTTTGCATCTTTGAATAAAATCTGTTGGGCTGTCATGTTTCCTCCTCCTCTTCAGGTTTCCATGGTAAATAGTTTTGGTGTTTTTAAAGTTCTCCTGAGATGCTTGCCCCGCCCCAGGCACTGAGCAGTTTTCATTGCCACACTCCGGGCCCTTTCTGACACACAACAGCCTCCTTTAAACTACTGACCAGTGAGATGCAGTCATCTGCCACAGGGTTTTCAGGATGTGAGGAGGGAAAAGGTTTCCCACATCTTTAATTGGTATCAGGTTGGGATTATAGGAGAGCTGCCTTCTCCCCAAGCATCTGCATGCCTTTGTGAAACAGATCGCCTTCCCCAGATGGGCAAGGCTCATCACAGCCAGCCAAGACCTGACCCTCTTCTGGAAGAGGAAGAGTGCCTGAGGCTGGTGGTTGCTCCTCTGCTTCACATCAGCCGTGTGCAGGACCATGGCAAATCACATGTGACAGCCACAAGGAGCAGAGAGGGGAAGGACAGACCCCACGGAATAAATCTGCGGGAGGGGAGGCAGCAGCCCTGCTCAGACTCATTCAGTACAAAACCTCCCAGAGTTCAAAAGAGGTGGCGTGGAAGAGAAGGTGGAGGAAGAGAGAAGGAGGAAGAGGGGAAAGAATTCCTTGCTGTCCATCAAGTGGCCCACCAAGAGGGTCGCTGGTGTGAAGTTGGCCAGGTGGAAAGGCCAGAGAGGAGCTGTGTGAGAAGGGCACGAGCTGAACCTGGCAAGAGGAAGGTTCCAGCAGCCCTGGGTGGCAGGGGAGCTGCAGGGACACAGCCACAGGCAGGATGCTCCTGGGGCTCATTAGGGAGCTTCCTGCAGCAGGCAGGTGCCAATCTTCCTGAGTGGGAGCTGGGAGAGGAAGAGCACCTGGCAAGAAACCAAGATGAGCAAGGAAAGAGTGGAGTGAGACAGCAGGGAGAACAGAACCAAAGCTACCCAGCAAACACGGAGCCAGGGGCTCCTCTTCCTGCTGAAGAGATCCCTCAAAGGCACCACATGGCACAGAGTGCTGGGGTCACCACAGCTCCCACCTGATCCCAGACCCCTTGGCATCCACCCCTGGGAGGGGGACACCAAGCTCTGCTCTGACCCTCTCCAAGGCCCACTGGAGAGATTCCTGCTGGCTTTTCCAGTATTTCAGACAGATTCCTGTATTTTAAAGGTAGCCAGAAGTGGCAGGAACAAATAAGACAAAGAGCATCTATAATGGTTTAGACAGCAGCTGAGAAACTGATTCAGTAGACCAAGGAGTTAATCACAGCCAATCAAAGCCTCTATATAAGGACAGGTATTTTCTCGGGGGTTTCATTCTTCATTATTCTTCCCCAAATCATTACCTGCATTTCCCTCAAAATTCCCAGCCACTCTTTGTAGTGTCCTGGAAGCAATGAGACTGTATTAATTACTAATTAGTAACTTTTTTGGTGGCCTCTTAAAGCACCACAAAAACAAAAACAAAAACACAAAAAAAAAAAAAAAACAAACAAACAAACAAAAAAAAAAACCCAACAATTTAATCAAACACTCAGCCACTTCAGAGTTTGGAAGGATAACAGAGAAATTTGGGAGATCCCAGCTTCAAGACCAGACTCTGCACATCTTGCACAGAAATTGAGAATTCCCCCTAAAATTAGTTCTGTGGAACAAAGAACAACAGCAACAAAAGCATTATATGCTATTATATGACCTAGAAATATCTTCCTAGCAGTTAACCAAGGAAAGAGAACCACAGGTATTCAGGCACCACCAGAATATGAGGCTCCAGCTACTTCCATACAAATTCCTGCCAGGGATTTATGTAATTCACTAAGCAGATTTTCAAGAGAACTGAAGGTTTCCTGATCACTTTAATGACATGAGGAATCTGCCTTTGGAGAGGTTTACACTGTCATTTCCCCTCTGGTGGTGACCCATTAATCTTCCCAATGCTACAGCAAGCTTATATATGTAATTCTGCACCTTTTTAATTTTCTCTGCAGACTTTTGGAAAATTCAAGGGCTGCACAGCACATCCTGGGGACAACAGTCCCAAGGGATTTTGACAGAGCATCGGTTTTGCTGTAACTGTGTTTATAAAAACCATTTCAACCCTTAAAAATTCCCAGCTGGCTCTACAGGCAACAGCCCCAGTACAAAAGGGACTTAAGAGCCTTTTTTGTATTGTACAAGGACCCAAGTCACCTCAAGGCAAATGAAAAAGAAGCAGATTTGAAGTGGAGGAACACTAATACTGAGGATATGTTTATCTGGGGACAGGTTTAAGGATTTCCACCAAATTCATTTTGCCGATTAGGGGTGGGACTTGTCACGATTCCACACTCCATTCACAGGCCCTGTTCTCAGGATGGTTGAACCTGGGATTTTCTGAGGAGTGGAGCTAAAGCTGACCATTTCTCTGGGGCTTCACATCTCTGAAGATATGGGTCTAACTGGAACAGAGCTTTTCAGTTTATTGAAGAACCTTGATTAACATTTTGTGACAGAAAACTGCAGCTGGGAGTGACAAACCTGCTCATCGTTGATAAGACAAAACACTGGAAATTTCTTTTCACTGGAAAGCCCAGCTTTAGCTCGAAGAAATCAACAAGAAATCATGTCCAGGGCTGGGAATCTTGCTTATTTTATTTTATTTTATTTTATTTTATTTTAAAGTGAGAGAAGACTGATAGTGAACTCCTCCCACTGCAGACATGCAGAAAAGGCAGAAAAGCTGCAGACTGGCTCCTGGGCACCTGAGAGAAACCTTAATAGTGTAAGAGGCACCATGGGGCCAAACAAAAAGTGTTGCTTCTTTTATCTGGAAAACCTACTCTTTGGGTTTCCATCCCAAGTCAATATTCCTTCCTTTTATTCCCAATATTCCCAAGATACAGCATTACCTACAAACAGGCCAAGCAATTATTTGCAATAACCAGTTCAGATATTTAGGCAGCCAGCACAGGGCACACTGATGCACCATAATCAAAAAGCTCACCCAGAAAAAGCTCTCAGAATTAGGTGTACAACATTCAGGAAGGCTGTTCCAAAATTTGCAGGAATTGAAACTCTTTGTGAGGCTTCAGACAGAACATGAGTCATGAGTAAATGTGTTCAGAAGAAAGAAATTACAATTTCTGATATATGATGAGTTATCAGCTGGAAGGAAAAATGTGCAGAATTGTGTATACAGGGTTTAGTACTTCCTTCTGGTTTCTTACAGGTTTTGCCCCATAACATCAAATTTTATGTGGATTTGATGTATTGCTACAGCAGAAAAATTAGGGGGGTGGTCTAGGAGCCACTAAATCTGATTTAAGATCTATCATATACCAGTGAAATGCCAAGTCACAAGTGTTACTGGAGATGGAGAACACCCCAGGAGGTGTTCAGTGATGGTAGAGCACAGAGCCGCCCTGAAAGCTGCCTGCTGAGCTCCTGGGGGCAGCTTCTGAAACCACAGATTGCATCCAGCATTTTGGAAATCCTTCATTTGAAAGAAAAACAACAACAGAAATACCAAAGCTGCTGTGGCAAGAATCAGTCTTTCAAGGAAGGAGGGGAGGTGCCACTATTTAAAAATCTTGCAGGAAAGAAATAGATGTGTTTCCTGTGGCTCCCTGGCATCCAGTGTTACTTACCAGCTAGAGGACTCGTGTTTTGTCTCCCTGTCTTCACAGCAATGTTGGCTTGTGTAGTTTTAATAAATACTGGGCCAAAACTCCACCACTTCAGTTCAAACAGCAGTACTTAATGTACTGCCTGAAAATCTGTTTTTCTGCCAATGTAAAGTTGCCAAATATTGGGGTGAGGGGCAATTACATAACATTTAAACTACAGCAGATGAAATGTATGAGGAACAAATGTATTCATTTATTCATTTGTTCAATTCAATGTTATCACAGTCTGTGAAGTTTATCCTGTTTGAGTTAGAGGAGGTGAGACTTCCCCTTGGCTCTGAGTGGGAGTGGATGGGACCCTGAACTGGAAGTTTTGAAAAGATGCTGTAAGGTTTTTGTTTGAGTGAACACACACACGTTGGAAAGGCTGCTGTGTTCTCATGCAGAAATGAAATTATAAAGTGTGTGGACCACATAAAAAAAAAAAAAAAGCCTGTATTTTATAAATTAGTCTGTTAGCTTATTTCTGTAGCACACAGATCATTCTACCTTGAATTTTCTTGTTTCAAGATCAAGGCAGTGGGATGCCCCTGTTGTTCCAAAATGTGCATTTGATAAGGATTGTTTGGCTCACAGAAAACACAGCATACTGGGAATGTAAAAATACATATTTTTGTCTTTTCCAACCACAGGTGCTTGTTTTTATACGTGGCACAAGGAGACAGAGATGGCAATTACGATGATTTTTTTCTTCTGGTACATTTTCCACTAAAGTATCAATAAATCTTTACAAATATGTGTCTCATCCTCCCAGTCCTATGACAAACATTGTGTTTCCTGCCTAATGCAATCAGTGTATTTATTCTTTGTAACTCTTGCTGGCACTTGAGTGGAATTGTGATGACACAGAGGATACCTGGCAGAGTAGAATCACCTGCCACTGCCATGCAGGGCTGCAATACAAAAAGTCACAGCAGAGATAACTTCTATCTGTACTCCTTTCCCTAAGACATCCCAGGGGTAGTCCCAGTATGCAGAAGGCTGACAGAAGGAGATACGTTATTTTTCTTGGCAATTTTTTTTTAATTTTTAAATCTGCATTTTCTTTTTCGTCTGAAGTTTTCCTTGTAAATTATTGGGAACAAATTGCTGTCTCTTTTTCAGGTGCATTCCTGATGGAAGGGCCATGCACATCTTTAAATTCTGCACCAAAGAATCTGAACTGGCACACGCTGGGTGTTGGCAGTGCTGAGCTTCTCGAGCACAAAGCCAGCAGATACTCACCCTGAAAACCAAGGCAGGGAAAAGAGAGCATGGCTGGGTTGGGAAAGGCTGTGAGAACTGAGGAACAGTGTTGGGACCCTGAATTCTGAGAATTTCACTCTCTCAGCTCTGACAAGTTATGATACTCAGAAATACGCCTCGTTTGATCTTAGACCTTGGAATAGGCTCCCATGATTGTGTGATAACTCTGAAATTACTGCTGTATAATTAAGGTTCTGTCACTGGGTGAAATAGATAGAAAAGTAGAAATTTCTGTTTATGAAATATAATAGTATCGGTATTTCAAGATGGAGGATTCTAAGCCTAGGTTTGTACTTCATCTTTCTTTCTTCTTCTTTCCTCTTTCTTTCTCCATATACCTGTGTTTTCTGTTATTGTCTCAAAAAGTCCACAATGCGGATTTTGAACAACAATTTTAGTTATTGGATTATAATTAAAAATAATCTACATGGCATTTCTTAATTGGTTAACTTGGAGTATAAATAACCTTGAGAAACTGTGTTAGGGGTCATTTTCCACCTTGTTAACAAGAGAACAGCCTCTGTGCTGCTGTATTATAGATTAGATTTAATAAACAACTAAGACCGAAGAACTTTTGTTACCTCCTGTGTTTTTATCTCAAGCGTCTGCCACAAGAACTCACAAAAGAGCAAAAATATCGCAAAGAGGCCAAAAAGGTGATAGAACAGGACTGGAGGAAAACTCTCTTATTGCCAATCTCAGCCTTGTAGAGCCTCTTACAGTAACAGTGTTGAAGTGCCTGTTTGAACCATGCAGGGAAAGGACAGGTCAGAATGATTGTAGGAGTCGGGCTGAAAATTCCTTATCTGCCTCACAACCATCGACAGAGACTGAAACCCTAAAAGAGGACTTTTGCACTAAAAAAATCCCGGCCTGGCTAAGGTGGGACGTTTGTCAAGTGTTGCCTGCAAGGTGCGCCCGCTGGAACAGGTTCTGCCTGGGCAGAGGGGACTGCACTGAAGAGAGACGAATGATCAGTCCTGAACACTCCCTCCTGAACACAGCCAACGGGCCTCACCAACAACAGTGGCAGATTTCCTCACCTCTTGGNGCGAGCCTATTGGCAGGACCACGAGGGCTTCGTCTCATCCATTGGTAGCTATTCCCCTCTCCCCTCTCTCTCTCTTCCTCTACTTTATTTCTCTTTCTCTCCCCCCTCTATGGCATAATTGTGTTGTTGGCACTCAATAAAGGTGCACTATTTGATTAAATTTGAAATCCCCTTTGTGCCTTTTGCATTTTCAGATTGTTAAATGAACCATCACGAGCCCCGCTTGTGTTAGCGGATGGTGACAATGATCCTGGCAGCAGCATCAGACACAGCCAGGAGGGGACACAACCTCAGTGGGAGGAAGGGGTGCCCCTGTGCCTCAGGAACAGGGGGTTTGGGAAGCTCTGCAGGGTGAGGATTTCACGTCAGGGACCCGCAGCAGCTTTGGCAGCCAGGCTGGCACTGAGCAGTGCCAGGTTTGCATCTCCTCAGCCCCAGGCAGGACAGCACTTAGTAAGTCTCAAAAGCTTGTCTCTTACATTTGGCTTATGTCAAAGATTTATTTTTTTCACTCTGAAGTGCCTTTCTAAATCAACTGACTGCTTTGGACTCCTAATGTATACCTATAGATTATTATATATATTATTGTTATGAATATGAGAGAGTTTAAATGGATTTTAATTCTCTTGGAGTGGTCTGCACTCCAAAACCACCTTTCTCTCTGGTTCTTTAGTTATGATCGATCAGGATTATTACAACAGGGACTGATTTATTGTAATATTTACAAGGAAACACATATAAGACCAGAATTTAAGCAGAGTTTCTTACTACCCAGGATAAACAAAAAAAAAAAGATACTACCAGTAGAATAAATAGTGCACAATAATAAAAGGTACCTATAGCAAAGAAATAGTAAGGTTAGAAATTAATGTAATTTGCCAACTTCTTTATCTCAGCTTCTAGAAGAGAACCACAAAAATGACATACTGATGTCTAAGCATGTCAGAGAGAACAGTTTGTGCACTTCAAGAAGTAACCAAACTGCTGTCTGATTTTTGGAGCTCACAGTGTTCTTTTATATGGTAAAATCCTTGTGTCTGTCAGTCACTTTATCTTGGATATTCTGCCTTCCCAGCACAGAGCTCACAGCTGGCACCAAGAATCTTAGGGGGAGATGGTCCCCTAATCTCTGCATCAGCAGATAAGATTTGGCAGAGAGAGAGGGGAGTGGAAACCATCCTGCCACAATTATAAAAATATATATATTATATATACCTATTATGATCTCTATAATCCTATATAATCTGTGTATCATCTGTACTAATAAACAGGAGATCTTTGGACATCTCTCAAGGTGTTTAAAGACTACTGCAGTATCATTTGCAAAGGCTGCAAACAAATAATTACGCCTATAATCTAAAATTAAAAAAGGCATTTGCTTGCAAATCTGGTTTTGATATTTTCTAACATGACAGAGTTTCTATTTCTTGTAATGTAAAACCACTTTACTGAGTTCTTACTTGCTAGAAATCAGGGGAAAATTATGGCTGATTTGTAGTTCCCAAACTTTGCCTCGAACAAAAGAAAGGAGGAGTGGACAGCAGTATCCTAAATGCTCAGAAGGAGCAGTGAAAATTATACCACAGTATCCTTTTCACTGCTGGGGAGCTTCCACCCTGCTGTTTATTCACATTTGCAGTTATAGCACTGGTAATCTCCATTCAGGTGAAATTCCCAAGGGAGACAGATGAGATCTGGTAGAAAATAAATTAACCTTGAATTACAGGACGTAATGCTCATAATTCTGTCTTCTGGCACGGAGCTGAGCCGGGAAGCTGAGGGTAAGCCTAAGACCAGATGTCTGGTGTTTTCCCACCAGGACCTTGGTGTAAAGCTCCAGCTCAGACACAGGACAGCACCAGGATGCTGCAGTCCTGGAGCCATCACTGCTTCCCCTCTGCAGTGGATAAAAACACAGCTCATGTGGCCCTGAAGACTCCAAAGGAGGAAAAGGGGCTTAAGAGGACAAAGAGGAGGGGATGTAACTTGGGAAAATAAAAGGAAAACATCCTGAGAAAGAAATTGATGCTGTTTTGTCAGGAGCAAACACAAGATGAGGAAAAATCTTGCCTTCTGAAAGAATAAGCAAAGAGGTTTGGGAGGTTTTTTTTACCTTTATTTGATTTCAAAGACTCCATTACTGATTCTCTCTTCAAGACTTGCTAAGATGGATGAAGAGCTATGCATTTTGGCTTTTTGCTACAGGAATAAAGTCCCACAACATAAATATCTCTTATTCATAATGGAATTTTTTAATCTCGTTTCCCAATGCATCTTTGAGAAGATTATCAATTAATAACTGGCTAAACAATCTGTTACCTACTTTTCCTTTCAACAGCTGGTGAAAAATCTGCACAGACTACATAACACAGTGCCAGCAGAAGAAAATACCTTGATTCACTGAGACAGATTCATGCTGCTAAATATAGATTTTACCAAACTGTTGGTTTCTGAGTTCATAGGACTCATTTCCACTGTTTCTCAGCGGCTCCTTCTCATCTCCCATGTCATTGTCTTTCATCTGTGCAAAATAGGCAGGAGAAGCTTTGCATTCATAGTGCCTGTCAAGAGATTTCAGGTGGATGAGCATGTGGAGAGCATAGGCAAGCACCAGCAGCAGAATCAGGGACATCACCAACCCCATGAGTATGGCTGGGGAGAAGAAGGATGCACAGTCCTTGGCATAGGCAAAATGTCCTTCTTGAATGTTAAAACCTTGAATCTACAGAGAGAACAAAAGGGTTCACGTTAAATTAAGTGCTTGTGCTTCATTAATTTGGTCCTGGTGGCAGTCAGAATTTCTGATTTAACACGTGCACACTGCAAATTTGTGTCTCCCAGTGATAGCTGGAGTTAATGCTCAGAGTTTATCTGGGTCAGTCTTCTAGAAACTGCCAGCTGTTTGAATCCCCTCCACTCTGTTGCCCAAAGATTTGCAGCTGTGTTTCAACCAAAATCTCCTCTGCTCACTCTTGAAGGCTCAGCATATTCAATATTCAATTGTAAGTGTGGTACCTTTCACATTAATTTGCAACTCCAGCATCACTTGCTGAGAGTCTCCAGAGTCTCTGTTTCAAACTGCACGAACTTCAACAAGACAAACCAGCAAATGTTCTCAAGTGCCTGCCCTAGTATAAGGTTTTTCTCACCAGATCCACATGTGGGACGTGGCAGCAAGCCAGCTAAACCCCAGCAAGCTGCATCCAGCTATGGAAAACACCAGTATGTTTTGCTCATGGCTTCAGTGCTAACATGGAGTTTACCACACTGGCACACAGGGATTTGGCTGTCTACTCCATTAAATCATTCCATGGATATTTATCACATGGTGAGAAAAGGGAATCAGCTTTTGCAACTCCCTTTTCAAGCCCCTCATACTCTCTGACTCTGGTATCTGAAAGCAAGGTGCTCCAGGACAGCTGCCTTAGGCTCCCTCATTGTCAAGAATTGGCACTTTCAGAAGATTCTTAATCTCATCCTAAAATAAGGACTTAAGATGGGTCAGAGGAATTATCCACTGGCTTTAGAGGCAGGCTGGGGTGACTTTAATCAGGGCACAAGGTTAAAATTCCTAGGCATCAAAAGTGAAGTGAGATGAATACCATGCCTGAGTGTGTGGTGCTGCTATTGATGCCGAGTCCGAGAGCTCAGCTCAGAACCATGTAACACTGGAAATTAAATTCACTCCCCACTAGAGGGAACACAAGCAGAAGACTACAGAAATAGCCCTTAATTTCCTTTGACAAGAAAGCGTTAATTTCTCTTTCATGTTCCTTGGAAACCCCTCAAACTGTAACATGGAAAGTCACTACCCTCCCTGGGCAAAGAAAGGCAGAACTTCCCGCCTACCGATCCATGGGATCTGTTTGGTTTAATGCCATGGCATTACCTGGAAGTCAATGAAAGTGACCTCCCAGAGGCTGGAGAGGTCGCTGGCAGAGCTGGGGACGAGCAGGGCGTCGGATCTCTGCAGGCTGCTGACGTGCTCGCAGTGGAAGGAGTAGCTCGCGGGCGCGTGGATGCCCGTGGCGTTGAAGGTGGCCTGCAGCGAGTGGTTGTACAGCAGCTGCAGCCTGTGCAGGCTGAACCAGTTCTGGACAGACAGCTGGTAGTAGCTGCTGGTTAACAGGAACCTGGAAATGCCATATTGGAGGAGAGGTCAGTGAGGAAACAAGTCAGGGGGTGGCAATTGGCAAATTCATGCGTTGAACAAGATTTGCTGGAATGACCAGTTTCACCTGGTTCTATCAGAGTGAGCTCTTCCACCGAGTCTGGGAAGTGAGGGACAACTTTCCCTGGAGGGGCAGAGCCCTGGAACAGCTGCCCAGGGAGGGCCTGGAGTGTCCCTGTCTGGAGCCATCCCAGCCCCACTGGAGGTGTCCCTGTGTCACCTGCTCCAGGGGGTTGAGCTGGGTGAGCTCCAGAGGGCCCTCCCAGCCCCGAACACCCTGGGATTCTGTGACTTGAGGTTGTTCATGCTTGCAGCTGAAGGATTTTGCTGTTCTCCCACAGAGTAAGGAGAACATGAGGGATTTTGCCTGAGAAAAAATACACGTACAACTGTAATATTGCACTTCCATCCAAGGTATGGAAAGTTACTTGTCAAGAAATGCTGTTTTCTTCTACCACCAAGAGGCAAACATGAAGTAGGTCACAGTCTGATGCCTGGGCAGGCCACACCATTGGTTCTTGGGGCAAAATTCCCACATACAAACATAGTTAATTAGCAATTTTTAGATAAAATCTCAGACACGGAAAGATTCTATAAAAATGAGATGACTCAATCTTTTCCACAAGTAGAAAAGTCAATACAGAAGAAGAAAAAATGCTTCAGTAAACCAAGGCAGGCCAATGATAGACATGCTGAATGCAGGTGTTTCAACTATGCAAGAGTTTCTGTCACATTATTTTTGCTTACACAAATTCTCTTTCACTCCCCAAGCAACTGCATAACAAAGTATATTAACATGTTATTATATGGCTTTTTTTTTTCTATAAACTTACCTGATAACAAGTCCTTTTAGATTGCCAATGTCACCAAACTTCAGGGAAAGCCTAAGTCAAAAAGCAAGTAATATCAGGATAGGAAAAAATCAGAAGTCCTAAGAGAAAACAGCAGCACAAAAAGATTAAGATCAGTTATACACAGAATTTTTTCCTCAGTCTACCCTAAAAGTCAGTGGGGAAAGAAAACCTGGAAGGACTCAATCTTCCTCCAGTGAAATACACCAGTTCACCTTTAACTGGAACCAGGCCCAGACTTCCAGAAAGAACAGAAATTCATGTTTAATTTCCAGCACAGCTCAATCCCACTGCTTCCCACGTTAGCTGATAATTAGGTTCAGTAGATGTCTGTTCTCCTTCTCCAGCTGTGACATCTCAGTCAAGCATCACCTCTGTCTGCCATTAGAAAATGTAAACAGACACACTGTTCTCATCTTCATAAATATCAGAGCATAAAACAAAGCAGCTGTCACTGGAGTTCAGATTTCCACACGAGCATCATCAGAGACACAAATGCCCTGACTGTGAGGCAGCTCTGCAAAGCTCACCTGCAGTGACCATGGGCACCTGAAGGTTAATGAAGTGAAAGGCCCCATCTGGTTAATTAATGCACTCTAGCAATGCATGGGTAAGTGGAATATATTTTTATGGCTTGACAATAATATTTTGCCTCTTACAGCCTGCACAGAGATTCTCATTGCTCACATAAGACACAGACAAAATGTAGTGAAAACATGCGGCATCTGGAAGACTTACGAAATCAAAGCTGAACAATATTTTAAAATAAATAAACAAATGAACAAACAAACAAATAAATACAACCCCCAAACATCCAGCCCTATGATTTCACAGGTTATCAAGACTTCCTGGCTAACTCTGCCAAAATAAGCCAGGACACTGAATCCAGACTCTCCCTTGCTTTATTACAAAGGAAAATCAGAGAGAGTTGAGAATCAGGCATAGATAAATATGGAATTCAACCAAGAATAAAATGCAGGTTGGATTATTATATATGTTATATATGTGTGTTATATATATAATAGATATATTATATATCTATTATATATTATTACATATTATTATATATGATATTGTTCTCTGTGTTTTGAAACCCTTACTTTTGCTCTAGTATATTTTCTATTAGGTTACAATAACTACTAATCAGACTATTTCCAAATTGTAGACCAGAAGAGAGGGGGGAATGTTTGTTATTACTTTTTATTTTTAACATAATTTTATTCCATTCTCTACCTCTGCCTGTCAGAACAGCAGTGGATTAGTTCACATGCTGATGATGTAATATCCAGACTGCCTTGTTGAATATTATTATACTATCAGCAAAAATCCTGGGTTCTTTCTTAATTTTACTTTCAGTTTTCTGGAAACCTCACCAAAACATCTGTGCACCTTGTGCTCTATAGTCAGTAAAAGGTAACACCTACTTTTCTGTGAAAACGTATTTAGGTGTACAGGTGAAATGTTTATAGGAGATAAATGAAACTGCTGGGTTTGGCCACGTTGTTTTTATTGCTGTGTGTCTTTGTAGAATTAAATTCCTTTCATGGGGTAGACTCAGTGCTCATGTTCAATTAGGCATCTACCTCCTGATTTTTAGGTTTCCCAGAGTTCTCAAGTTCTCATCTGCTGTGAGCCATGAGGCCAACACAGTGCATGGGGGGAGAGAAGGACTCAGGCACATGGCAAAGGAAATAAGACAATACCACCTGCCTTCCTAGTACAGCCACGGGACTGCAGGATTTGGGGTGCAGTTGGGTTAATACGCAGCTCTCACTCAGGGTGAGAAGCCTAAAAAGCACAATTTTGCTAAATATTTCTCACTCAGGGTGAGAAGCATTTAGCAAAACTGCTAAACGTTGTTGGTGCTGAAGAAATTAATGACAGGCTGGTTTGCAGAGTTCAGGTTCTCAGACCCCCTTGTGCCACAGGGAAACCTGCAGTGAAGTCACCCTTTGGCTTTGGGCAAGCACAGACCTGCACCCTGCCAGCCACAGCCCCTGGCTCCACAGCCACACAGGATCTGCTCTCCAGCCTCCCAAGCAGCTGTGTGAAACAGCTGGACACACACAGACCACCAGCTCAGCCCTGCAGGCACTGAGAGCAGAGCTGGCCCTAAGGAGGGAAGGCAGCACTGCAGCAGGAGAAGGCAGCTGAGAGCATTGCTGTGCCCATGGTTTCAAACCCTGCTGCCTTCACTGAAAGGAGCCTCCCCCTGGGGCTCTGGGAGGTCTGTTCCCCTCCAGTGTGCACTTCTGGACTTGTAATGTGGCACCTCTTCCCCGGGCAGAGCAGAGCTCCCCTTACATTGCACTGTCCTCACTGCAGTTGGAGTCCCCAACGTCCACCGTGGCGTGGACACCAAACGTCCTGTCCGTCAAGTCCAGCTGGGTGTGGTTCTCCAGCCTGATCAGGATCCTCTTGGCCCAGAAGAGGATGCAGGGGCTGCCGTTGACGCTGATGTTCAGGGGGCTGTGGTGGCTGCGAGGGAACGGCCTCCAGGCTGCTGCTCCCCGGCTCCAGTTGTAGCTGACAACCTGGGGAACCACAGGACAGGACAGTGGCTGTCAGAAGGTGTAACCTCAGCAGCTGCTCTCCATCCCAGCAGAACACACTGGGGGCCAGCCCTGGCCAGCGGGGCAGAGGGATATCTGGCTGTACGCCCTTCCCACGCCGACCTCCAGCCCCAGCACAAAGTGCTGAAGCAAAGTGAGACCCACAAGGTGCTCACCCCAGCACAAGGCTCTCTAGGACACCTCTAAGAATCACTTCAGCACCAAAAAGGACTCAGCCTGGGCCAAGGACGCAGCCCACTGGGCTGGGAGCACGTTGGTCCAGGTGAGAGAAACGTCTGAGTTTACACCTCATGCAGGCAGCTTGGCTCACCATGGTTTTAAAGCCAAGGAAACACCTGCTGCAGAAAGGGATGGCTCAAGTATGGATCCCTGCCTCTACAAAATCAACTGCAGGACTAAAACTCTGGGGCTGGAGCTCCCATGCCATCTGTAGGCACTAGAAACTGCTATCCCTTCTAAGCCAAATGTCACAGCAAAAAGACAATTTGGCTGTCAGGCAATATGATTTGACTTCGGGGTCAGAACTAACTTATATTTTTAACTTTTCCAGATTTCACATTCATATTTGCAGACACTAGCTCTGTCCCATCTATGCAGGCCCTATCTGAATATGATAACACACACAATATCTGCATGGCTGGTTTTTACCTGTCAGATGATTAAAAAATTCTTACAAAAACAAGAGAGGTTTTCTGAGTCCAGCCATAAACAGCATCTGATCAGGCTCCAGAAGGGACACAGTTAAGCCCCAAAGCTTTGTCTTGACTTAAAGAGAGATTTGCGGTTTTTTTGTGCTGTTCAGATTAGCAAATCATAACCCTCAGCTCAGACCCTGAAAGATCCCTTTTGATACTGGACTTTACATATGGCACAAGGATGTTTTAGCATAAAAATTAGTAAATACTGACAGCAACAGGCTGAAAGCAAGGCAAGATCGTGGTCAGAAAATGTGCTGAGAGACTGTGACTGTATTTACACAAATGACAAGGCTGTCTTCTCAGAAGTATATATGAGAGATTTATTCCACACAATACTTAACACTGGACTGCATCACTTTTGGTGAGGAAGCCTTTATGCTCAGCTTTTGACAAGACCTACAGCCTGGTCTGGGGAAAAACTCCCACTGAACTCTGACGTTTTGCTTCAGCTATTCCTTTAGAACCGAGTGATACAAGCACAAGTCTGGTCACAGCAGTGGAATGTCATTGTACGGAATGGGGATACAAGGATTTTTTTCTTTCAGAAGGACCCATGGCCAGGCAGCACCAGCACCTGAGGTGTCACCTCACTCCTCAGAGAAGCAGAGGTGGTGAGGCAGAACTGTATCACCACGATTTAGACAGTTTTGTTCGTTATTTATTGTAAATAATGTGAAACCAGATGAACTCAGCAATGTAAAGTGAAAGATCTAAATGTGCTAGGAACACACTTCAGAGAGCCAGTCCCCCACACATTACCTGTGCAATTGCCACTTGATTGACATTGAGTTTTGGCTTCACACCACCATTGTAATGTTGACCTGCAGAAGAAAGAGTGTAATTTCATTATTAGTATATTATAAACATACAACCATTCATAAAATTTTGCGTGTTCTTACACAAACAATAACGATCCCTGCACAAAATGTATGTCAGAATTACTGATTTTTTCTTGGAAAACACTTGACTTCCTGCAAATATTGCCTTCCACACATGTATTTTCTAGTTCACCTTATTTGTTCAGCAAGGTTCCTCCTCTTTTCATTGGACACTTTGTCACCCTCACTGGGAGGAATTGCAGTGCCCCGAAATTACGTGCTTCAGTCTATATCCATACTTATTCATCTCAAACACAACAAAAGCTGCTTTTTTCCTTCATACAGCAAATTCATCAAAGGGTATGTGCTGAACTGGCCAGCAAAAGTGTGATACCTGTGGCTGGGCACTTCTCTCCTGCACTGCCAGGGGCAGGAAGCTGTGACAAACACCAGGAGGGTGAAGTTCCACAAGCACAGATCATGTCATGGGCACTCTCACAGCTCCATCCTTCAAAATTCGAACTCTGCTTTCATTCAGTTAAAAGACAGTGATTGCTTTTTTCTCCCACATTCTCACCACATCTCAGAGTTGGACAGTAAATTATTATTTTAAAACAGGCAAATCCTTTAGTTGGTATTTCTTAGAGAGGTATATGCTCTATCAATGCATGTGATAGAAGACTCACTAATGCCAAGAGAAGAAACATCTGGGAATGAAATCTTTTACAGTCACACTAACAGAACCAGCATCCAGGCATTCAGCCCACTAAGAGTCTTACCATTTCTCTGGAGAGAATCTTGATCTGAAAAGTCATGTGAACTAGAAGAGAGGAGAAAAATATTTATTGTGCAGCATTTGGATTTAAAGTCTGCAGCAAGGAAAGGTCCCGTTGCTGCCTCATTCCACAAACCATTCCAAAGGTACCTCAGGTCCTTGGCTGGTCAATGCCACAGGACCAGGGCAAATTACAAAAGCTGCTGTACCCAGGCTAAAAATGTTCCATTTTCAGAGATCACTCAGGTGGACCAGCCCTGGGAGAAACTCCCATGTCCTTACCAAACCGACCAAAGGCTTCATTACCCCTCTTGTCCCCTTCCACAGACATCAGTTCGGGGTCAGAGACAGAGCCAGTTCCAGTGCACAGGCAGGGGAACCAAGGAGAGCTCTGCACCACCCTCGTGCCCCAGTGAGGATCAGAAACATCACGCAGAATCCAGAGCAAAAGCAGCGGGCTAGCACACCTTGGGCACAAATTTACAGCATTTGAAGACAGCTCCTGGGTGGTTCCAAGCAGTAACAAGTCCCGTGGAAGTCAGCTGCAAGGCAGGGCTCAGGTGAAGCACATCTCAAGCGCGCTCAACATCTCAAGCACATCTCAACTACCAGGCTCATGACATTTTCAGCATTTGATTTCCTTCTTGGGCATACATCTTCAGCTGGTGTCAGGACAAGCTGCTTTCCTGAACTGGAGAGTCCAGCCCAGAGGACTCACAGACATCAGCGAGCACCCACAAGATCAAAGTTCTGGAAGCCAGGACTCACACAGGACCAGGCTCCTCTCCTTGAGTCACAGGAACATTTTCCTTTCCACACCACAGCTGCTTCCTTGGGACCTGCATCCCTCCAGGGACTGACCTACTCATGTGATGAGCTCTGCCCTCTTCCCAGGACAGCCACCAGCACTCCCTCTCTCTGAGCTGAGCCCCATCCCACACACCCAGCCCTCTTTGTGCCCCTCTTTCAGATCTGCCTCACAGCCACTTCCACCTTCTTTCCTTGCCTCATTTCTTACCACCTTTCCAACCCACCACGGGAGAAAAATTCTTGGAAATATATACACCAAGACTGGCATATAAAAACTAAGAATTGGGCGGTTTTCAGTATTTATGTGCAAATTTCACCATAAGGTGTTGGAATTGCATAGTCAAGGCTTGGCATTCCTGGGGAGTCCTTGGACAGCTGGGGGAACCCTCTCCCTGGTGGATTCCAGGCAGGGGCATCTGTGTTTCCCTCCAGCATGAGACACCAGGAGTGATACCAGAATTTCCATCACAGCATCCTTAAGGGCAGATAAATATGGGTCCATACAACACTGGGACAGCCCAGAGCTCACCCTGCTTGCTGCCAAGCTGAAAGAACTTCATAAAGATCTTACATTCCAAGAAGTTCAACTCTGTTTAAAATCTATCTGGCAGATTTATTCACATATGGAGAGACCAACTTTGTCCTCAGTCACAGCTCTGAAGTCCCAGAGGCTTCAAGAAGCACTTTCAGAGTGGGTCCTCCTTTCTCCCACTGCTTTTTGGGTGCCAGGGTTAGTGCTGGGCTGGGGTCTCCAAGACCCTTGAGGCTGCTCACGCCAGCAGCAGCCTTCAGAGATGGGTGGAAATAATCAGATTTTGACACACAGATAACAAAAGATGTGGCTACAATGGACCAAACCTGGTTTTCTTGCACACACAAAACCCTCTCTGAGGTTGTTTTACAGTTAGGAATATGGATCTTGTAATTTGGTGCAGACTTTTTTGCATTTTCTAGCCTTTCTTCGTGACAGATTGTGTCTTTGGACCAGAACAGGCAATTTGGGGGCATTTTCTCACGGTGATAGCTACAAAACCAAAGCATAGCAAAAAGAAATTAATGTAAATTATTTAGTTATACTGACTTTAGATATATTTAGTTGTGCCCATATATATCTAGTTATGCCTAGTTATACTTTTAGCTCCTCTCTATATGCATAATTAAACACTACATGCATAATTAAGGACTTATAGCCCATGACTCCAGCTTGGAAATCACCACGCTGTGGCAGACAGGCTAAAACACTGGGGTTGGAAGAAGTTTGGTGAAAAATTGTGCAATTCATTCCATTCCCTCCCTGGACTTGAGAGGTTTTCACGCTGTTTTGGGAAGAGGAAAAGCTGATTTTGTTTCTGTGGTTGCCCATAAAGAAGAATGAATCCTGATTCCCTCACAGCCCACGTAAGTGCAGGCGGTCTGGAGGAGATGTCACATCTCTGCTTTCAGCATGAAGATACTCAGATACAGATGAATGTGCACAGCTGATGAAATATTCATGTTTTCATGAGGGATGCAGAGCAGAGAGCGACCCGGGAGCACCGCAAACACACTCAGCCCCGCGTCAGGCACGGGGAGGAGATGCCTCCAGACAGGTCCTCCTGCTAATTACTCTGTTAATTAGCAGTGCTGGCTGCCTGCTTTCCTCCTGCACAGCACATCAGCCCCGTTGGGCAGGGAAATCCATCACCACGGCAGATGCTGCGAGGGGAGATCCCGTCCCGGGGCCGGGGCACTGATGCTGCTGTTGCCAGCTCTGTCAGCTGCCTCTGACACTCAGCCCCCAGGGCTCAGGAGGGTGCGATCCAGCAAAGGAACAGGTGGCTGTCCACAGCCACCCTGCTGCCAAAACAGCAGTTTTTCCACCCAAAAGGCCGGCTGGGGAATCCTCAGGTGACCTCCGGCACCAGCGCCCTCACCCTCAGCCGGAGCATTCCCCACAGGGCAAAGGTTTTGAGAGGAAAAAAACGGGAAAATAACCACCCATCAAAAAGTATCTGTTCACTTTTGATCATAAAGATGTTGATCCCATGTATGAGAGATGGGAAACCAAGCAGCACTAGAGACCTCCAGACTCTCTCACTGGAGACTGCAAAGATATCAGCAAGCAGACCTCCAAATCAGTGGCAGCAATAATTTTTAGGACACTGAACTAGAGACTAGCGTTTTACATTTATCACTTCTTGATCAGCCACTCTAACCCTGAAATATCAAATTCAGTAGCTCACGTGTTTCCATGACTGACATTTTCCCTTGCCAGCTGGTAAACAACTATGCCAGACACACCCAGGCACGTATGTTGTATGTTGAATTTGCCATACCAAGTATGTTGGGAACCCACATGAAATTGGATTAGCCCTAATACAAAGCACTGGGATGACTAATCACTATGTAAAACCCAATTAAATAAGATTATAAGTATAAAGAAGTGTAAATTCCCTCTTATCAGATGACATTATCTATCTGCATAAGATAACCAAGTCTGCCTTGTTTGTGTGCAGAAGTTGATAGACTCCGGCTCTGGAAGACTGTGATGTAAACACTGTTTTCTCCACTCAAACGAGCCACATGAGTAATCCTGGTGCTCAGCAGGGGCTGTGTGGAGGCCACAAGCAGTTTTCATGCCATGTTCACACTTTTATTCTCCATATTACTGCTCTGGTAAACTGCACCAGACAGGAGAACACAGTCTACATCTACAGAAACAGTATTCCATTACTTCAGAGTCTTCTGCCCAGACATTGCCCAGCTGCAGAATTCCCCACTGGCTGCTGAACTGGCTTCAGCTGATTTATGAAACATTTAACTGGAAAATAACATGTGACCCTTCAAATGCACTAAAAGCACAGTTATGATGAAAGGCCAGGAGCACCTGGTGGCAATGAACTGGTTGTTGTCCTGGGGACACTCGACATAAGGAATTTCAATGAACATTTTACGTGTGCAAGCCTGGAGAGACCAGATTCAAGGAAAGAGCAAGTTCCTTCTCAGAATCACCCTGACAGAAACTGTCACTGAGTTTTCAATGCCCCTATGTTCGTTCTATCAATATCTACAAAATCCATAACTCTTCAGGTTTTTAAACCTTTGATTTGACACAGGGAGAGAGATTTCTGTGACTATTTTACAATGCACTGGTTACTGGGGGTTGATTTGCCATTTAATGGGTGTCCAAAGAGGTCTGCATCAGAGCAACCAGATTCTCAAGTTTTCATTTTTAATGCACAAAGAGAAGCTGAGCTTGTAGAACCTCTAGCAAATTCACACTGTGCCGGCACCATCCCACCTCCAGCGAGGCAAAATCCCCATTTAATTCACTGGCACTGGGATCACAGCTTCATCTGTTAATGTTTATTGCAATAAAATTCAGGTAATGCTCCACTGCTCACTCTCAGATTCTGTTCTGGTTGCAGGGAAAAAAAAAAAAAAAGTGGAATTATACTAAGAAGAGCAGTAAGAAATCTGAAAACTGGCAGAGGAGAAGAGCAAGTAAGCTATTTAGATGAAAACATATTGTAGTATTTATCAGTAACTGGCTACCAGATCTCTTAATACAAGCTTAAGCAAATCACCACATGTCCTTCTTGAATTAAATGCACAGATTTTACTGACAGCTGCGACCTCCATCAGCATATTTGTTCTGTGTGTTGTTGGTGACTTTGGGCATGATTCAACTCACAGGGTTCAGGCTGTTTTCACTTTTACAATGCTTGGCTCCAGAAAGTCCCCTCTTCCCTCTGCTGCGATCTGGGCTTGCTGTTCGTGTTCCATTAGAGAGGGAAACAGCACTATTAACAACAAATCCAAACCTCCAGTGATTTTGTTACGTTAATACTCATTTGCAATATTGAATTCACGCTTCAAATATCCATTCTACAGAACTAGAGTGTTTTAATGCCTCTGTTTCCTGGAGTGGCTTTCACACCCTTGCTGTTATCCTATTTATAGCTCCATTTTCACAGGGACCAGGGAAAGTCAGTGTGGGAGTCACTAACACGTAGTCAAACAGATGCACAGAGAACACTCGTTTTAAACCCACGTTTATAAAATTGTTTCAAACTTACACCTCAACGCACTGCCCGCTGCAAAGCAATTAATTTCTGCATTAGCCCCGGGTGTTTTCAGACCTGGAAAGGAACCTACAACCGCGTCCCGACATTCGGAACCCCGCACGAACCGCAGCGATGGAAACGCGCCCGGCCCAGCCCCGCCGCGCCCGGGTACCGACCTGTTCCCCCCGGGGCTGCTCCCGGCGCAGCCCCCGAGCCCCGCGCAGCCCAGCAGCACCGGCAGCACCGGCAGCACCGGCAGCCGCAGGGCAGCGCTCCCGGCCATCGGCGACAGAGGCAGCCCCGAAACCCGCACAGCCAGCCCGGGCTGGGGGCGGGACAGCGGCGGGGGCAGGCGGAGCCGCGCTCCATCTCTGATCCATCCCCGCTCCATCTCTGATCCATCCCTGCTCCATCCCTGCTCCATCT
>VZRZ01001157.1:340648-369408 GCA_013398175.1 Climacteris rufus
TCCATCCCCCCTCCATCTCTGACCCATCCCCGCTCCTTCCCGACTCCATCCCCGCTCCTCCTCCGCTCCATCCCCGCTCCATTCGCGCTCCATCTCTGTTCCATTCCCGCTCCATCCCCGCTCGTTCTCCTCTCCTTCCTCGCTCCAGCCCCGCTCCATCCCCGCTCCTTCCCGACTCCATCCCCGCTCCATCCCCGCTCCTTCCCCTCTCCTTCCCCGCTCCAGCCCCGCTCCATCCCCGCTCCATCTCTGACCCATCTCTGTTCCATTCCCACTCCATCCCCGCTCGTTCTCCTCTCCTTCCTCGCTCCAGCCCCGCTCCATCCCCGCTCCATCTCTGTTCCAGCCCTGTTCCAGCCCCGCTCCATCTCCGCACAAAGCACCCTCCCTGCACCGCCCGCAGGTCCCAGATCCCTCCTGAAGCCCTGCTCCCACAGCCCGGGAACATCGTGCCGGGGTGAGAGCTTCTCGCTAGGGAGGAAAAAACGGAATTAGATCAGCTGTGCTCTAAAATCACGCTGAGGAACCCTCCTTATCTGTACTTAACCCTAACCTTAGAGGTGAGAGTGATGTTTACAAACAGCTCTGGAATTTCTCCTTCTGTTTACAGAAAGAATTGTGTGTACTTTGAAGTCTTGCAACACCTTTATCCCGACTTTACAGAAGTGAAAGCGGGCACTGCAAGCTTTAGAGTCAAATGCTCAGAAGCACTAGTTCAGTTTGTGGGTGTCCAGCTTTCTGGCTCAATTATTTTTGTGCTTTGAATTATAAAATCCCAGACTGGTTTGGGTGGGAAGGGACCTTAAAGCCCATCCAGTGCCGCCCCTGCCATGGGCAGGGACCCCTCCCACTGTCCCAGGTGCTCCCAGCCCCGTCCAGCCTGGCCTTGGGCACTGCCAGGGATCCAGGGGCAGCCACAGCTTCTCTGGGCACCCTGTGCCAGGGCCTGCCCACCCTCCCAGGGAACAATTCCTTCTCAATATCCCATCCATCCCTGCCCTCTGGCAGTGGGAAGCTCTGGGCCAGGCCACAGCTGTGAAATGCCCACAGGATCACAGAGCCTGTGCTTCTGGGCTGCCAGATCACGACACCAAAGTCCACAGTCCTCGCAGTGATGATGGCAGATTGGCTCTGGACCACTCTCAAGAGGTTTGTGGGTCACACAAATCCTAGAAATCATGGAATCATAGAAAGGTTTGGGCTGGAAAGGACCTTAAAGACCATCTCGTTCCAAACCCCTTAAATATCGGGCAGGACACAGCCGTGTGTAGGTGTACACAAGCTCAGACGCCCACTCCTGTCCTGGTACCTGCTTCACCACCAGTGAAGCTTCCCTCTGCTGATGCACAGTTCCTGTCTGTTGCATTCCAGATATTAGAAAAGCATTGGGGTTTTAGCATTGTAACCATTAAAAAGGATTTACCATCTTAATTCACTCCTCCTGCTGGGATGCAGAGGGTATCTGCTCATCTTAGAAATCTCCCAGCAGCTTGTCCGCAGCAGAGCGGCTTCCATCCAATTTAAGGAGGAGTAAAGATACTTATGTGAGAATCCCAGATTGAAAAATGAGATGAGAGAACGGAGGATTAAGCAAAAACCACTTTGAAATAACCTCTAAATTTTCTCAGAAGCACCAGGAAAGTATGAGGATAAGTTCAGAACAGCTACACCAGCGCAGACACATGGCTCAGGTGAAAAATTTAAGCAGCCTTGGGAAAAGACAGAAGTGTCACACTCTTCCAAAAGCTGTGAAGTCCCTAATGGCACTGCTGGATGCCTCAGCACTCCTGATTTTTACAGAACTGGGTGGGGAAAGGCACAGAGAGGTTTCCTGGTGGTGCCTTGAACATTGAGCCAAGTGCATCCATTTTCCAAGCCTCCTTCACCCACGTGGAAGCAAAAGCTGAGAAACAAAAATGATGAAATGCAAAGCATGGCCCAAAAGAATAAAAAATTCTGTGCTTTGAGGGCAGAGAAAGTAAAAGAAAGTAGCATAAACAATACATGGCAGCCCACAGGTACAGTCAGCACGGGCTGGTAACACCCCATGGAAACCGACTGCACCCTCAGCTGCACCTCCAGCCTCTGTGTTCCCCTGCTGCTGTCAGCTTCCAGAGGAAACCTGCTTTCCTGGACCACTATTTCACATCAGAAAAAATAACATCCATTTGCTCAGAAACAAAGCAGGGGTTGCAGACAACCAAGGAAAGGCCTAACACCAAACTGCTAAGCTGGGTTAAACCAGAATACATCATGAAAATACACTGACTTCCTCAACACATATTAATGTTGACAGTAAAACACTAATCAGCAATCACCTGAAATAATGGTGAAGCAAAGAGCATGAAGAAAAGTCTTTCCTTGCCTCTTGACACTAATAATAATAATAAAAACAGAAACATTAAACATTTGATACAGTTCTTGGAAATGCTGCCTCTTTATGTGGTTCAGGCATAAATAGACTCACTTCATACCTAAAAAAAGTGGAATCTCTGAAAGCAAAGAAGGATTTGCGTCATTCTGGTGAAGATGTCAGCATTCTGATGACAAAATCAGCATCTCAGCATTACTGGGCCTTAAAACAAAGCCTGAATAGAGCCTTGCATGCAGCCCTGACAAGGGCATGATTAGGGGAGCTCTTGTGATTCAGTTGATGAATTGCTGTTGTACATTTGTCTGGTTTATGTTGAAATCAACCAAAAAAAGGGTTTGTGCTTCAACTACAGACGGCCTGGGCTGAGGACGGGGCCAGGATCCTGGGCAGAGCCCACACATCGTTTTATGGAGCACACAAGGTGACCCTCAGCACCACAGAGGCCACAAACAAATGACCTGGAGGACAAAGTGAGTGGGAAATCAGCAGAATCTCAGCATCCTGGGATCACTGAGGCTGGAAAATCCCTCCCAAGCCCTTGGAGTCCAAGCTGTGCCCATCCCCACCCTGTCCCCAGCCCAGAGCTCTCAGTGCCACATCCAGGCCTTCCCTGGGCACCTCCAGGGACAGGGAATCCAAACCTCCCTGGGCAGCCCCTGCCAAGGCCTGAGCAGCCTTTCCATGGGGAAATTCCTGCTGCTGTCCAAGCTGAGCCTCCCCTGGCCCAGCCTGAGGCTGTTCCCTCTTGTCCTGTGGCCGCAGTTATGTTTACAGCCTACAGGATGGGCTAGGATAGCCTAAAAGTAGCCAGTATTCCCCATAAGAGGATTAAACTGCTATTGATCATCTTTTTCGCCCCCACCAGGCAATAAGGTTTTGGCTGTGACTACTCCTGATGCAGAGCTCTGACGATCAGGCAGCAAGGTGTCACTTTCTTGTTTTCCATCTCCTACTGAAGAAGCTCTGGCTTTCCCACCCCCAGGAAGGAGGCACAGCAGACCTTGTTGCACTTTAAACACTGTTTTTTTCTTGGATCCACCTCTCAGGAAAGGTGATTATATTCAGTTCAAGACGGTGCAAAGGCTCACAGTTCTGTCAGGGTAGCGAGGCAGTCAGAGAGTGGCAGGTTGGACGTGGCACCCTGCCCTTCCCCAGTGAGTGTCACCACTGTCCAGCCACCCCCTGTCACAGGGGTGACCATGTAGCTGCTGATGGAGGCCCCAGGGGGGACAGCTGTGCTGCCTGGTGCTGCTGCAGCTGTGCACATGCTGGGTTTGCACGCCACGGGTGAGACACAGACGTGGATAATTTATCTCTGTGGCTGCGTCTCCTCAGGCACGCAGCAGCACAGAGAATTTCCAGCTGTTTGCAGCCACCTTCAGAGGCCATGTCAGGTCACCATGAAGCTTTCCAAGTTAACCAAAGTGTGAGGTGTCAGCCACTTTAGAGGTATCAGCACTGAACATACCACTATACCTTTTGAGCCTGTCATTGTTCTGCTTCACAGGGCACTGACAGTGCAACAGAACCATGGACAGAAAATGGGCCTTAAAATACAGAAAAAGCTTGTCTCGGTTCCAGCAAAATCCCCTCTCTGGGAAACTAATTAGGCCAAAAAGCTTTTCTGAATCCTTCTGGGATGGGATGCAAAAATTAATCCTGTTAAAAGTCTTTTCTGCTTCCCTGTGAGGGTGGGCAGGCCCTGGCACAGGGTGCCCAGAGAAGCTGTGGCTGCCCCTGGATCCCTGGCAGTGCCCAAGGCCAGGCTGGATGGGGCTTGGAGCAGCCTGGGACAGTGGGAGGTGTCCCTGCCATGGCAGGGGTGGGGCTGGATGGGATTTAAGGTCCCTCCCAACCCAAAATATCTGGGATTCTGTGGTCAGCTTCCAGTCCCTGTGCCATTCCCAACATCCCCCCAGGATGCCATGCCTGAGAAATCCCCACAGAGACTCCAGGCCTACCTCCACCTGCAGGCAAGGGGGACGGGGAAACACCAGAAACAGCCCCAAAAGCTCAGTCTGTGTCCCCACCCAGCTGTCCCCGGCCGTGCGGCGCTGAGGGACGCCGGGAGTCAGCGAGCCGATTACTCCGGGAGTTTCAGGATAAGTGGTGGGATTTTGGGTGGATTTGTCTGCTTGGCCAACCGAGACATTTAATTTTAGAAGCGCTTATCTCCAGAGCAAACAGCCATTCCCACAGAGCTGCCCACAGAGCCCAGGGAAGCTCCTGCAAAGACACGAGGGGAGGGAGGAGCCCGTGGGCCTCAGCATCACCCAGGGTTTGGTCACCCCAATGGTCACCTCATTCCAACGCCCTGCCCCGGGCAGGGACACCTTCCAGGGACACATCTTGAGGCCACCTCTGCCTACACACCTCTCACTCGTTAGTGTGAATTGGCTTTGCTCGCGTTTGTTGTCTCAGTTAAATCATACACTTGTTTTTAACTATTACTGCTAACTTTGTTTCAGTTATTAAACCATTGTTATCTGAACCCATTTTTTGTACAGCTCTCCTCCCCATCCCACCAGGAGAGGGAGGGGTGTGAGGGAGAGGCTGTGTGGTGTTTAGCTGCCATCTGGGGTTAAACCATGGCATTTTGGAGCAAGAAAACCCCCAGCACTAATTGTGAAGAATGTGGTGAAATGAAGAGAAGCTGTCTTAACAGAAGTGTCCCAAAGTCCTAGTGTAGCTTAAAAAGAAAGAGCAAACCCCACAGCAGCTTCATCTCGAGTCATCTCTGTCCTAGACCTTGACATCTTAATGAATATTTGTGCAATAAATGCCACTTTGCTACAGTATATTAATGTAATTTTCCTCCACTTCCTAGTCAGCTTTTAACTATTGCTAACATTCCTAACATTGTAAATAAAAGCTGCTGCATTTTTACAAGACAAACTTTCCTGGTTTTAAAATTACCAATCAGGGACTGCATTCCAGCATAGGAACTGCATCTCCAAGAGCTGCTTTTATAACAGCAATGTTTTCTCCTCCAAGCGTTGATGGGGTTTACAGTTTTTGTTTGGGGTTGCTTGGGGCTTCTTTTGGTGGGGAGGTTGGACATTTACAATATTTTAATTTTTTTATCAGTTATTCTATACAGACTGAATGTAAAAGCAGCCCTACACAAACACACAAAATATGTATTTTCCATTTAAGCCGTGAGTACAGGCTGTGTTAAAAAAGATGTGTTTAGATCTAATTACTGCCCCTTCACAGTCATTCCCAAAAGGGAATGATTTGGATTGATGCAGTTTGGCAGCGTGGGCTAAAGCAGCTTTTGAAACTGAGGAACACAAACTTGATTCTGTTACAGGACTTTGGTGCAGATCTGCTGGGAGGCTTGGGGGCAGTGCAGCAATTTGAGACGCCCCATCCCTGGCACTGTCCAAGGCCAGGCTGGACAGGGCTTGGAGCAACCTGGGATGGGGGAAGGTGTCCCTGCCCATGGCAGGGCTGGGATGAGATGAGATGGAGATTTCAGGTCCCTTCCGACTGAAACCATTCTGCAATTCCATGAAAAGCTGCAAGTAAGAATCACAGGGCCATTTATGTTGGAAAAGACCCATAGGACCATCGAGTCCCACATGGCCAAGGCCACCAGTGACCATTTCCCCAAGTGCCACATCCACACAGGGGACTCCCTGTGCCAGGGCTGGACAGCCCTTTCCAGGAAGAAATTTTCCTGGTATCCAAAGTGAACCTCCCCTGGTGCAACTTGAGGCAGACTTCTCTTGCCTTGTTGGTTGTTCCCTCAGGGTGGAGCTGAACCCCAGCTCATGAGGGACTCCTTCCAGGCAGAGATCCTGGTTCGACCCCCCTGGGCATGTTCCTCACTCATCCCAAACCCCACACCCACCTCGGGACTCAGATTCCAACGCTCCGTACCGGGGCACCAAGGGGCCCCATGGACATCAGAGAGGGGCCACTCAGATAAACCAAATTTGCAGTTTTGTCTGTCAGTAATGACCAGCTGGTCTTCCATCAGCATTTGGTGTGCCAGTAACGACCAGGAGCTCCTCATGTGGATCAGCAGCCCGGCTGTGCTGGTCACACCGGGGACAGAACCACACCAAACACCAACTCCTGCTTGTGGCCAGGCTGGGGTAAAGGAGCTGGGGTGGCATCCCAAAAAACCACCAGAGACACCTCCCCAGTTATGCCTGCATAAGTAGTAAGACCTATGGAATTAACTAGAGTGAAGAGTGTAGCAGTGATTTGCGTGAAACAGAAAGAATATGAAGGCCACCTTACTACGATTTACATGAACAATGTAGGCCGTAGCATGCGTATAAAACAGAAGGGTTAATCTACAGATGTGACAACTCTAAGTATAACCATTGCCCTTGTCATGGAAAGACCCTGACTCTGTGAATGGGAAGCAATAAAGTATTGTAAAACAACGTCTATTTGGCAAAAACTGCAAGGCAAGTCCTAATTTAAGCAAGCAAGGCAAGTAAGCTAAGATTAAGGAACCGATAATGTGCAAAATTAAAACCCCAATATCCTGTAAGTAAGACAGCGAGAAACTCATTTAACCATGTAAAGAAACATAACTGTATAGTAGTGATAGAAAAATATATAACCATATAAGAAAACGTAACTGTATTATGGAAGTTGTAACAAAAATTGTACACACACATATATATGGAATTATAACCAAGCTGAGGAAGAGGAGTCGCTGACTTCATCACTGCGACCCCCATATGAGAATCGACGACCACCCGTACCGGAACTGCACTGACTCAGAGCAACGCGAGGTGACGTAAACCAAGCAGGAGAAACCGAACGGGAAGTAATGCATCAATGTCAGCAGACAGGACTCAGAGACTATAAAATCTGGGAAGGAGTCAACTGAGTTGCGCGCCGTTGGTGAAGCAAAGCTTCCCGGCCGCCCAGCGCTGTTTGCTTGTTTTGCTCAATAAATTTACGTCTATATTGATGAATTGGCCCTGCAATTTATTATGGGGTATCTATAACAATTAGCATGTCTATACGGCTTTTTGGAAATAGGTACAGACTTTTTGGAATGTAAAAACATATTCATATAACGACGTGTATATAATCTACAGAAGTGTGAACTTCGTGTGGATGACAGGTAGAGAGATAACCCATTCATCTGGTGCTGTCACAAAACAATGTGTAGTTGTGTGTACAATGTGTGGTTTTCCGTACCTGACTCCGATTCCAAACATTTTTCCACTTTTCGGCGCGGCCGGGACTCGAACCCGCAGCTCAGCGGCGCTGCGCTGGGGCCTGTCCGCGCCGCCCTGCCGGGACTCGAACCCGCGGCCTCCCGTGGCGGCGGGGCCGCCCGTGGCGGTGCCTGTCGGAATTTGCGTCAGGCGCGGCGCGGGCAGCCCGGGTGGGTCCTGGCGGGCGCGGCTATAGGCGGCGGCCGCGGAAGGCGCGGCCTCTTTCCTGGTTCGGCAGCCGCGCGGAGAGGATGGGTGAGCNCGCGCTCTGCGCCGTGGGGCCGCGGCCGCCATTAGCGCCGCGTGTCCGCCATGGCCTCACGCCCCCCTCCCTCCTCACCGCCGCCTCCTCTCGTCCCGCAGGGAAGTGCCGAGGCCTCCGCACCGCTCGGAAGCTGCGCAGCCACCGCCGCGACCAGAAGTGGCACGACAAGCAGTACAAGAAGGCGCACCTGGGCACGGCGCTGAAGGCCAACCCCTTCGGCGGCGCCTCCCACGCCAAGGGCATCGTCCTGGAGAAAGTGTGCGTGCTCCTGCTGCGGTCCCGCAGCTCCCGCGTAGCATGGGCAGAATAAGGATTATTACACCCCTTCCCAAAAGAATAGAAAGAAAGCAGTAATTTCGTCCAAAATTGGGGGGTAAAACTGGGGATCTTGGGGGAGAAATAGAGGGAAAATGAGATTTTGGGGTTTTTTGCACAGATAAAGGCAAAACGAGAAATTTTGGGGTTTCTTTCAAAAATAAGGTAAATGAGGATTTTTGGCAAGAAATGGAAAAAAATTTTTTTTCAAAAGTTGGGAGAAACTCCAGTCAAAAATTAGGGGAAAAGAAAGATTTTTCTTCCCATAGGTTGAGGAAAATCNCCCTGGGATGCAGCAGCTCCCGCGTAGCATGGGCAGAATAAGGATTATTACACCCCTTCCCAAAAGAATAGAAAGAAAGCAGTAATTTCGTCCAAAATTGGGGGGTAAAACTGGGGATCTTGGGGGAGAAATAGAGGGAAAATGAGATTTTGGGGTTTTTTGCACAGATAAAGGCAAAACGAGAAATTTTGGGGTTTCTTTCAAAAATAGGGTAAATGAGGATTTTTGGCAAGAAATGGAAAAAAATTTTTTTTCAAAAGTTGGGAGAAACTCCAGTCAAAAATTAGGGGAAAAGAAAGATTTTTCTTCCCATAGGTTGAGGAAAATCACTGTTTTTGGCACAAGTGGAAGTAAAATTGTTTATGTGCCTTGTGTCACAGATCCTACTTATTTCTGGCTTTTTTTTTCCTTCTATAAACTTCACTGGGATGCTGCTAGGAGTCTGTTTTTTGGGCACTTGCTTCTGTTATTGGGGAGGTTTGGGGTTTTTTTAATTTTACTGATTTAGGTTTCAATTCTCAATAAGGAAGGGGTATTTTATGTATTTGTGTAAATCCACATGAAGAGGTGTTGCTGATGGAATATTGTGTATATTCAGTATTTGTGAAGCACAGGTACAAACACAGGGTAGAGCAGCAGGAGTGATTTTTGTCTGGTTGGTTTCCCTTTTCAGGGGCGTAGAGGCCAAGCAGCCCAACTCTGCCATCAGGAAGTGCGTCAGGGTCCAGCTCATTAAGAACGGCAAAAAAATCACAGCTTTTGTCCCCAACGACGGCTGCCTGAACTTTATCGAGGTAATCGCCCCGGAGCTGTGTGTGGCAGTGAGAGGAGGGCGTGGGTGAATCTCTGCTGGGGTTGGGTTGTGCTGGAGTTCTGTGGGTTTTGGTGAGCACCGGGGCACTGCCAGCCCTTGCTGGGGTGGGGATGTGTGTGTCCTGCCCCGTCCTCACCCTGCCCTGCCCACAGGAGAACGACGAGGTGCTGGTGGCCGGCTTCGGGCGCAAGGGCCACGCTGTGGGGGACATCCCGGGCGTGCGCTTCAAGGTGGTCAAGGTGGCCAACGTGTCCCTGCTGGCCCTCTACAAGGGCAAGAAGGAGAGACCCAGGTCGTAAACCCACGCTGATCCGAAGAGAGCATCAATAAAACCCATGAGTTTAAAGTGCTGTGCTGGTTATTTACAGATCGCTGGTGTCAGTCAGAACAACCTTCCCATAGGAACTGACATTAAACTTCTTCCTAGATCTGGCCAAACAAAAAGCCCAGACCCTTATGTTCCTCTGGGACTGTTAATCAGGAGTCAAAATACCCCCTTAAGGGATGAAAAACTGCAATTTTAATGCAGGATTGTGATAAAGAGACTGCCTCACTGGAAACGGGTCACAGAAGTGCTGAAAATGGTGTTTGTGGCAGCACTTGTGGTCTCCAGTGTGAGCACAGGCACAGAACTCGCCACATTGGGGATTATTCAATGCTTTCCCTGGCCTTGGTCCACAGACCTTGACCAGGTGTTCAGCACAAATTAATTATTTTGGGGCAAGTCTGGTTTGAAGACACTTCTTGTGGTGCCAGCCAGGCTGTCAGGGCTGTGCACTGAGCGTCTCTTGGAGTTGGGCTTTTTGCTGCCTTAGCCACATTAAACATTCCAGATAGCACTCCACGGTGTGCTGCAGCAGCACCCAGAAGTGCAGCAGCCATTCGGGTTTTTCCTAAGTTACAGAATCTGTGGCTGAACGATACTCTTGTTACAAGTGCAGTGCATCTGTGGTGATGAAAAGGCCCTGCTGCGGTTATGCCCTTACACAGAAACTCACATGGAAATGGAGCAGAAATCTACGAAAAGGTTGAGCGTCTCTGCCGGGGTCGGCGCAGCAAACCCGGTGCAGTCCCCGGGGGTCGGAGGAAGGGGCTGTGAGCGCTGTGGCTGTGAATCCCCGGCTTCCCCAGCGGAGGAAGGCGCGGAGGCCGGCCGCTGTCGCGGGCCGTGTCGCCGCTAGATGTCGCGACAGGAACGGGCAGCGCCGAGCGCGGTGCGGGCTGTGACAAAGGGAACGGGGACGGGCAGGGACACGGGGATCCCGCAGCCCTGGGGGTGCTGTGGGTGAGAGCCGGGACCCCAAACCCCTGTGCTGGGCTGAGCCCCAGCGTGGGCAGCAGGGCAGGGGGGATTCTGCCCCTCTGCCCCTGTGCTCAGCTGAGACCCCCCCTGCAGAGCTGCCCCAGCCCTGGGCCCAGCACAGGGAGGAGCTGGAGCTGCTGCAGCCAGGCCAGAGGAGGCTCCAGGATGCTCAGAGGGATGGAGCAGCTCTGCTGGGAGGGAAGGCTGGCAGAGCTGGGAGGGTTCAGCCTGCAGAGGAGAAGCTCTGGGGTCACCTCACTGTGGCCTTGCAGGGCCTGAAGGGGCTGCAGGAAAGAGGGAGAGAGACCATGGACAGGGGATGGAGGGACAGGACACAGGGAATGGCTCCCACTGCCAGAGGCCAGGGTCAGATGGGATATTGGGAAGGAATTGTTCCCTGGGAGGGTGGGCAGGCCCTGGCACAGGGTGCCCAGAGAAGCTGTGGCTGCCCCTGGATCCCTGGCAGTGCCCAAGGCCAGGCTGGACGGGGCTGGGAGCAGCCTGGGACAGTGGGAGGTGTCCCTGCCCATGGCAGGGGTGGCACTGGGTGTGTTTAAGGTCCCTCCCAACCCAGATCAGTCTGGGATCCTGCGATCGTGTCAGTGCCCACGTGGCAGTGTTACCTGCAGAAAGAAGTCAGAGGAAGAAGAGCTGAGCCAACTCTCACCACCAAGTCACTATTAGAGTGGCTTTACCCCTTGTAAGTGTGTGTTCCATAACCCAAATCCTCCGAAGCAGAGGGGAATCCACGGCTGTCCGTGCTGCTGCCTCATCGTCAAACCTAATTAATATTTTCTCACATTAAAGCAGCTGGCTAACCATCTGATGCCAACAACACCTGATTGAATAATAACGCTGCTTCAGGAAAAGACGTTGTTTTCTAACACACTTGAAGGTGTTAAGAGGGTGCTCTGTAAATCCATTCTCTGTTCAAACAGAGCAGTAAAATCCTCTCCCGCCTTAAGGTGAAATTCGTCTTCAGGAGGTGACAGCTACAACAAGCTCTCAAGAGGGGAAGTGAAAGCTTCCTCGTGGTGCAGGGTTTTCGAGATTTTAATGAAATCTAGAAGATAACAACCTGTGTGACACCTTCCTAATCCTGAGCACTTACTACAGGGTTACTTTTGCAGCTCTGAGCTCCAGGTACCTTTTTTATTGTAGGAGGTAAGAATTTATCGCTGAAAAATGCACAAAACTCCTTGAAAGACTTTGGAAAGCCTGCATGTTACTAAAAATAGGTATAAATACCCATACACACGCTGTTCTCTAGAAGAGAGTATTTTTGAGGAAATAATTGTAACTTCACCATTCAGAGGGAAGAGCAATCGTCCTTCCTTTGTGCTGGAACTGAATTTATATGTATGCAATATAAATACAGATGTCCAAACAGACTCGTGAAACCATCACCATAGCAAAAGGGGGGAAAAAGAAGTTATGGAGAAAGTTTTGCTGAAATTCATGGAGTTGCAGCAAGAATTGATGCTGATTAGTTCACTGTATTTAGCTGTAATTAAGCAGCTCAACA
Organism: Climacteris rufus; assembly: GCA_013398175.1. Lineage (NCBI taxonomy): Eukaryota > Metazoa > Chordata > Aves > Passeriformes > Climacteridae > Climacteris > Climacteris rufus. The sequence goes on from VZRZ01001157.1 coordinate 352,720, forward strand.
TTTCCTGCATGGAAAATAATGTTCCTGTTAGTAACCAAAGCCAGGCAACCTCAGATCTCCTGGCAGGGGGTTAAATTCGTACCTGGTCATGCTGACACAAATGAGGGATTATGTACGTAGCTACCAACTGCGTTCCACAGAAAAGCCCATTTTTTGGCTTAGGTGAACACATAAAATTAATTCTTCCTGATTATTCTTGCAACCCAGGGCAGGTATGAGTCTGTTCTCTTACAAGAAGCCCCCAGCAGCAAAGAACCTCCCTCGATGTGGCTTCCCAGATGAGATGAATCTGGGAGTGTGAAACTGAGATGATTTTTCATTCGAAGGATGAAAAACCTGAGCGAAATTACAAATCTAAACTGGAAATTTTCTTCTTGGTAGGATGAGAGTTCAGGTAATGCATGTAGACAAAACTGAAGTTCAGATCTAAGAATCTGCAATAGATTCACTAAATAATGTATCACAAGATCAAATAAAATCACAAAATAGTGTCACAATTCACTTGATTAAAGGGAAAGGATTTTTGTACACAAGAATTCTGTTAAAATATCCTAAGGCATTAAGGCATAAACGTAAATGGGAAACTGGGTGCCTCCATCCCACCTCAGCCCTTAAAAAGGAGATATCCAAACAGGCTTACACATCAACTTGATCCCAAATATTTCTGTTATCCTGTATTTGTTCCTCAGTGTATTTGTGCTGACTGAGCTGAATTTTGGGTTTCCAAGCAAACTTCAGGGAAACACGGATACTGATGATGACACTGCACTGTTCCCTGGCTGTTGATGTGTTAGGAGGCTCAGAATCGTGGCAGGGCAGGGAACTGTCCATCTGCTCATCCATTTCGAGCTCCCCATTATCACCACCCTGTCTGAGGCACTGAGGAGGAGTTTGGAAGGGCCTTATCAGCAAGAGAGAGCGAGCTCCAGAATCTGGGAACAACGGGAGTGTGCAGACACACGGGAATGTGTGGCTGCAAGGCATCCCAGTGATTCCTGGGAGAGGATGTGTGACAACAGCCTGAGCTCTTCTCTGACAGGGGAAACCCTAAGCCCAGTACCTTGTGCCCGATTCAAACAATCCTCTACTTTGTTTATAAATGGTAAAATAAGGTGGAAATTAATGAGTGTTGAGACTCCTTCCATATACAAGAAAAATATTTATTTCCCTCTACATACAAATTCCACTTTTTGAAGGCTGAGTGCTCCTGCTCCTCTGTGCCAGGGTATCACAAATGAAGATCACAGGGCAGGGGTGAACGTTTAACAGCTCTTAAACCTGCTGTTACCTGCTCTTTGTTGGTTCTTCTTCCTATCTAAGTCTCACTTAAATTTAAAAATGGACTGTGGATGCAATTATTATTATTATTATTATTATTATTATTATTATTATTATTATTAAGCATGTGTTACCAGAAGTGCTAAAAAAAAATNTTTAAAAATGGACTGTGGATGCAATTATTATTATTATTATTATTATTATTATTATTATTATTATTAAGCATGTGTTACCAGAAGTGCTAAAAAAAAAATCACTGTAGCTGCTGGCCATATTTTGTAAATGTTACACGGAGAAAATGGCTTTCCAGGTTGTTATGATGCAGAATGAAATAAATGTGGTGCTTTTCTTTATTAATTCCAAATGGCTGGCAAACGAACTCCACACCAATGGAATTTTAAGGACTGCACTCTGTATTTCATATCCACCAAAGACACACATGATGTAAGTTAGAAACACACCGCTGACCAAAGGGTGTGGACACCCAGAATCTGGAACCTGGTGCATTTCACAGCCCCAGCTCTGATGTGGCACACACTGGACTCTGTGTGCAAGGGACTCTTGCTGGATGTGTAAAGTGAAATCTCTGGTTCCATCTCCACTGCTCAGGACTCTGTTTTATACTACAAATACAATGGGACTGGGAGAGAAGCCAGGGTGGCTGATGATTATTTGTAATCTGGTTTTCAGTGGCAGCACCAGCAGGCAATTCCCCAAAAACCAACAGCTGTAGAGGAGGTGGCAGAAGGAGTGCGGGGTAGGGAGTAAACGTGTGAACAGCCACGAATACAATGAGAAGCACTAATTGAGAACAACAGTAACTCCCACAGGGCAGGGCAGAGCTTCCTTGGGAGGCAGCGGAGCAGGGCAGAGCCAGATGTTCCCACACGGCTGCAGCAGGCACCCGAGCTGCAGAGCTCAGACACAGCCCCCACCTGCTCTGGTGCTTGCAGTCCTGGTCCCATTTGCTCCCTGAGCACGGAATATTCTCGGGAAAGTGTTCCCCAGCCCCGGATGGGATGCCCTGTGCGGTGTGGAGCAGGGGTGCTCCCTGTCAGGCTGTGGTTCCCAGGTGAAGCAGCCTCAGCCCACAGCTCACACCGCGTCCCACGAGCGTGTGGCTGTGTTTACAGTGCATTCTCTACCCCACAGACAGCGCAGATTTTCGAGAGAGAAGTTCCAGCCACTCGACTGACTCTGTACCAAGGAAGCACAGGCCTGTGCACCCGTGTGCAGCCTCAGCGAGGGGCACGGGAGGCAGGAACTGATGACTTCAAGGGCCAATGCAGTCACAAGGGAGGTCGGGTCTGGGAGTGCTGGGGAGGTGCTGCCATAACTGCAGCCAACTCTGAGCTCTCCCACCATCATCAGTGGCGAGTTCTGGCCAGAGAACAGCCAGGAACAGCCATTTCCACGTTGGCATGGCTAACCAGTCAGGAAGGATCCCCTTGATCCCATGCCTAGGGAAGTCTGCAGTGACTTTATCACAGCCTAATCTCCACCAGTTCTTCAGCTCAGATCTCTGGAGAGGCGACACCAAAGGCAAAAGAGAGATTAAATTAAAATCCTTGCAGCAGCTATGACAGACCACACCCCCAAGGCTGTGCTGGGGGAACCAACAAGAAACACTTCTACACCCCTGAGAAAGACACCAGGACATCAGGGACCCTCTGCATTCTACAGGTGTCAGCAATGGGCCAAGCACCTCTGTTTCAGCACAATTTGTCATTGCAAAGGAAGTGAGGCAACAAGGCAGACAGGTAAGGAAAACACTGAGAAATGAGTCCTAAATGAACTGAACCAAGTGCTTCAAAGGAGGAGGTAATGGTTCTGCCAGGTGTCCATCTGATCTTTTGAAAAGGAGGATGGAGAGGGAAGGGTGATTTCCTTTCTCTCACCTTTCAGTCGAATCAGTGTTTGTGCCTTGCTCAGGTGCCAGTTTTGCATAACTCAGAGGCAGATTCAGACCCACAACTGGGCCTACAGTACTGAGCCACAGTACGATGTAATTTGTGTGTCTAGGGGGAAAAAAAAGACAAAAAAGCACCATAAATGTATTATCCCAGCTTTTTCTCAATTCCAGACAGAGTCAACAGTCATAAAACAACTTCAGATGGGCCTATTCCTTCCTATAACAAATGTATTTTAATTTTCAGCCCTGAGGAGACAATAGAGAATCTTATTCTGTCTGAACCAGGGAAGTGGTTTTGGCCACTTCCATCTCACAGCTGATTGACTTTACCTGCACTACACAAAGCCTTGCAAGGCCCAGCAGTGCCTCTCTCTCACCCGTGGTGTTTCTCACCTGTGGCGTTTCTGTGAGCCACTCAGCACAGCAGAGATGAATTCATTAGTTCTGCAGGGGTGCAGGACAAAGAAAGGCTGCCCGAGTATGGGGTGCTCCTAGGAGGGAACATGAGTTGCTTTATTATGAAAGGAAAAAGCAGAAAACTCGTCACATGGAATTGGAAAAGACAAGGCAGGGTCCAATCAGCCCCTGATGGAATTTTTCACACTTCAGAATCTTAGCTCACATTGCTCTTCCTCTGACAGTCACGACAAATTAACACACACTGTATATATTACACACATTAACATACATTCTCCCTCCTTTCTTAGTGGGAAATAAGATCACCAGCCAGGGTATGCCACTATTTTAGTTAAAACATAATGCTTTTCAAAAGTAACTCAGTTGCTGTATCAACATCAACTGACTGCAGACAGGCACAGCTACTCTGTAAAAACAATATTCGGATCAAATGTAACACATAAACCCAGCCCTCTCCTACAAAAGGTCTTCAGCAACCCTGAGCCCTCGTGTGTTCTCAGGCTGGGAAATCCACATGGTACAGCCTGGAGAGGGAGCAAGAAGGAAGAAGGAAGCGCCCTCAGGGTGGCTTTCACTGGTTCCACCACGTGGCATATCCTCAGGTCAGGCCAGGAAGGGTCTGTAAGTCGTTCTCCAGGCAGCCCAGCCCTGTCTGAGGAGAACAGGAGCTGGTGTGTTGGCAGCTGAGCCCCAGTGCAGCACTGCAGGGATGCTCTGACAGCGATTTCCCCTGCCAGCCCCTGAGCCTGGGGTGGCATCTCCCCTCGGCACGGGGTGATCTGCCAGCACACAGAAGGTGCTCACCAAGTCCCAGGAAAAACTCCTCCTCCAACCCAGAAACACAACAAAGGATAGCCCAGGAGCAAGAACCACATCCTGCCATCTGCAGCAGGTAGCACACCTTCAGTGCTATAAACTGTTAAACAGGGGCTCTTGCAGCTGAAGGACACTCGGTTCTGATGCTGAAAATGTACTCGTGAGGATCAATCACTTTATGTCTAAAAGAACTTTCAAAGCTTCCAGAAGCTTCAGAATATTTAAAAAAATTAAATGTTCACAAACCTTTGTTTTACACTGCAAACAGGTAACTTGCACAAGAATGCCACCATCCACTGATGTCAAAAGTGAATTGATGCAGTTTTCCATTGAGAAAATATTTTATTCTCAAATAAAACCCCATTTTCATTATCTGCTATCTCAGATTACCTTAGGCCTCCAAGTAATTCCAACATATGGATTTTCCCAATGGTATTCCTTAAAGATAGCAACATACATGTCTATAGTTAACAATATTTACAAAACTATTAAGCAAAGGGGGAAAAAAAATTAAATTGTGCAAAAATTTCAGCAAGCTCCCTTACACAAGGGAAGAACCTAAGAGGCAGCACGCACTCCCAGAAAGGCAGGGCAGGTAAGCTGGGTATAAGTGACTTAGCTCTCTGAACAAGGCAAAAAGATCATTCCCAAAGCTCAATATTCAGCCTGGAGTTATTCCCACCCATCCTGCCCCCCAGTATTTGATTCTGTCCTGCATTTCTTGCTTCAGAAAACCACCGGTGATCGACACACAGAAGCCAGACTTGATCTTTTAAAACAGCTTATTAACTTCATGTTCTACACCTTTGTTCTTTTGGTCCTTCCTCTTCTTACAACACCACAACAGAGTCACACTGAAAAAATTCCCAAACTTGGGAATTCTATGCTACTTAAAAAATAGTAATATGTCACACATTGACAGGAAAGCCACAAAAGGACAAGGGATTAAAGGAAATCCTGAGCCATGACCCATCAGGTAGGAGGCTTTAACAAGGGAAAAGGCTGAGGTAGGGAAGAAGAGCTTGTGGAGCATCAGGGAAAACACTCTGAGAGCATCAGCCCTGATTCAGTCAAATCCTGCATTCCAAACCCTGTACACAATGGCATCCCTGTGAGGCTCTAATGTACACTCAAGGTTAAATCACTGACACAGCAGCTCTGAGGAGGAAGCACGGGGATGCTGCCAATAAAAATGCAGGAGCTGTCAAAGCTCTGGATGGTTTCAGAATTGGTAATTTGCTACACAGCCTCTCACTGCCAGGCCACCAGCCTGGGGCTGGCCCAGCAGCCAGCCAGCCCTGAGAGAGGCTGGGGTGTCTGTGCTGGCATGAACCCCAAGTCCTTCTCAAACACTGTCAGAACAGTGAAAATGAACAAAAGTTTGTGCTGCATCAACTGCATGAGCATATTCACTACCTGCTGCAGTCATCTGGTGGAATGATGACACCCCACATGCAGTGAAATGCATCCTGAGCAAAGTCCTAGGGCAGCAATACTCCCCTTCATCAGTGCTGGTCCAGTGCCACTTACACCAAACATGTAAACTCCTACTGGATTCTTCATGAAAAAGAAAAAAAAACAGGGCAAATAGTATAAAATAATTATCACACTTTTAGTTTACAATGAATCTTCTTCCAGTCAGTCATGTACCAGGGCAGTGTGAGAGCTTCAAGTCAATTCCCACAAGCACTCCTGGCACTGCAGAGCAAGAACCCATTTGCAGGTTGCCCACAACTCTTCTGGGCAGTAATACTCTGACACACAGTTTATTTGAAATCAACAGCATTATTTTCTTGGATCTGTCTATGATTTTGGATCTATCTACCTATGAGGCTGATTTACAACACTGCCTGTTCAGCATCACGTGCTGGAATCCATCACATCTGCATATCCCTCTGAGTCTGACCCAGCCTGGATGGGAAATGAATATTTTACAGGCAGGAGTAACAGGCTCTGTTGAATTTGGAAGCTCAAAATCTTGCTTCATTTATTTCTCTGTAGAAAGACCTCTTTCCTAGGTGGATTCAGGAAAGATGTGTGAGGATGTTCTGTACCTGGTGCTGTAGTTGTTACCACAACTCCTCCCGTTTAGAAAACACGCAAGAGAGAGATAAGACGTGAAATGTTTTACAGGGTAGTTTGAAAATGTATCACAGAATCCCAGGCTGGTTTGGGTGGGAAGGGACCTTAAATCTCACCCAGTGTCACCCCTGCCATGGGCAGGGACACCTCCCACTGTCCCAGGCTGCTCCAAATTCCATCCAGCCTGGCCTTGGGCACTGCCAGGGATCCAGGAGCAGCCACAGCTTCTCTGGGCACCCTGTGCCAGGGCCTTCCCACCCTCACAGGGAACAATTCCTGCCCAATATCCCACCTAGGCCTGCCCTCTGGCAGTGGGAAGCCATTCCCCCTTGTCTTGAGCCTGGATTTGTTCAGCAATGCTACCCCAGGCTGAGTCTGAGTGAGCACTGGCAGCACAGAGCCGCTGCTCATGGTGCAGGTACAGCCCTCCAAGCACAGCTGCTGAGTAGGGAAATGTTACAACATGGATCAGAGCAGTGACAAAGGCTGGGCAGTCCCCAAGCTCAAGTGTAATTAAGACTAAAACTTCCATGAGACTGGATCGTGTCATTTCACCCAACAGTCTCCATGTCGGATTTAAACCAGAAATAAACATTACTTCAGAAAAGGGGTAATTGTCTGTAGGTTTCTGTACCTCTGAGCTCTGCCACTCTCCTCCCCAGCCAGCAAGAATTTTGTTGTCAGTACATCTCTTGTAACAGCACCATTTATTTTCTCTGTCATAACTGGAGCTCTTCCAGAGGTAATGGCTTCTATTTTCTCCAGTGCTACATTAAACTGCCTTCCAGCATCCATCACAACATTTATGGTCTCTCCATTGATGATAGTGCAAGGGATTTGTGCCTGAAACTGCCTCTTCCCTGATCTGGTTTGCATGATGTTGCTTTGCAAAAATAAATTCACAGAGGAGTGTCAAAACTTTCATGCAGGATCCTACCAGCAAACACCACAGCCAGCGCCAACTGATTTCGGACATTTTCCCAGCAATGTTCCAAACCCCAGTCCCCAGGTCACAAAATGAAGGCAGAATTCACAGAACGTGTCCCCCCTCATCTCCTTCATTTAGGAAAAGGAAATAGTGATGCAATTAATAAAGAGGATACAAGTTTTTCTCTTCCTCCCAACTTCTGGCCACGTTTACTGAAACAAATGGCTGGGTTTAAGTGAAAATTCTTCACTCAAGCTTATACCACAAGTAATTTACGTTCTTGCATTCACAGTCTATCTTCTTTTTCATTCCTTATTTTAATATAGATCAATAATAACTTACTTGTTACTGGCATCCAACTCTACACACTCAGAAATCAGGCAATCTTCTCTTCAGACTGACCCCACATCCCACTGCACACGTGGAACTCAAAACATCTGGAACCTGAGGTCAAAGGGATTTTCCCCTAATAATGGACTTACTACAATGGAAACTCTATCGCTATGGAATCACCACGTTGCAAATGTAACGTCAGGGAACTGCAATTACACAGGGAACATTTATAATTTTGACAGAAAGTGTAAATCACAGTAATAAAAGTGTTGGTAGCATACTAATTGTACAGGGCTTCTCCATCCTACTGACTGAGGGTTACACTGGATTTTGGGAGGGAATTCCTCCCTGGGAGGGTGGGGAGGCCCTGGCACAGGGTGCCCAGAGAAGCTGTGGCTGCCCCTGGATCCCTGGCAGTGCCCAAGGCCAGGCTGGATGGAATTTGGAGCAGCCTGGGACAGTGGGAGGTGTCCCTGCCCATGGCAGGGGTGGCACTGGGTGGGATTTAAGGTTCCTCCAACCCAAACCACTCCGGGATTCTGTGACCTGGGACAGAGAATCTATTTCTAGTCCCCTTGATTTCAACTTACACACAGAAGGCAAGTCATCCTAGTGGCACAGCTGAGGAAATTTCTGCAACTTTGCCATAAAGCAGAGAAAAAACACCAGATCCAGAAGCTGAAGATGGAACAACCTCCTCTGCCTGCAATAGGTGCTGAGGAATGGCTGGGCAGGTGCAACTGCCACAGTTCTGCTGCATTTTCTTAGACAATCAAAACAGACGTGCCATGGCACCCAGCAAGGGAAAGCACGAAGGGACCCTGGTGAGACAAAGAAGTGCAAACTAGACCCAAAAAGCAAATTTCTGTCATTACTGAGCCTCTTTTAATCGGAGGAGGCCTCAGAGTGATTCTGATCCACACTCCAGTTCTCTGCAGCTGCAGTTGCTCCTGTGATTTACTGTCCCTGCTCCCATGTGCTCCCAAAGACACCCCAACCAGCTCCAGTGACAAATTTTTATCAACACTTTTACTGCTTCCAACACCACGCAGCCAATTAAGCTGGATCCTGTCCTTCTTTCATCAAACATGAAGCCCAAGCTGAAAAGGCAATTAAATGGCCATGTTTTTCTGAGGAAAACAGATGCTTTGCCAGATCCTACAACACAGAAATATAAGGACACTTAACACAGCCAGAATGTCTTTAAGGTGAACCACACCTCCCACTTAGGTGTTTCACATCCATCACGGACCCCAACAAAGGTCCCTTCCAGCCCAAACCATTCTGTGATTCCATAACTCATATTTTAGTCCCCCAAACCTGCCTGATTCTAGAACATTTACAGTTTTGAAGAGGTGGTGACTATTTTTATATTCCATAACTTTATTTTTTTTAAGAGGTATTGAGTATCTAACACAAGATCCTTGAAAGGCAAGAAAGGTAATGCAGGACAAGCAAAACAGTAATCAAGAATAGCCAACACTGCTGATCTATAATTATATATTTTATACATATATAATAAGGTTTGAATTATTAATTTTAAGAACAAGAAGAATCAAAGCACTAGGTGATACTCAGGCATGTTTCTAAAGATTATCAAGCTTCTTTTAAAGCTTTAAAGCTTCTCACAAGCACGTAACTTATGCATTTAGGATTTTTCAAGAAAACTTTATAGTTAAAAATTGGCAGGTCCACAGTTACATTGTCAAGAAATGGCATCTCAGCCATTTTCCTAAGAAAATAAACAGATGATTCTTCTTCCATGCTTGCCAAAAGTAGATTAATTCAGTTGTCACCATTTTAGTTATGTAGCATATAGTCTTAATTAATTACTATTTAAAATCTGTTCTTAAGTTATGAGATTCATCTAAGGTGCAAAACTGAACGATCCAACAAGCTGTGGAAGTATGGAAAGACACTGGAGACAGATTTCCTACCCTGATTAAAAAATTAAAAGGGAAAAAACCCCAAACCCATCCTGGCATTGGACAAGCGTGCCCTGAGGGGGTTCATCTCACAACCCCAGTAACTCCAGTGCAGCAGTGCTGCTCCAAGTGCAGCAGCCTGGAGAGCACCAGCCTGGGCTCTCTCTGTGCTCCAGCAGAGCTGTACCACGGGCAGGGGAGGACACACTCCTGCCAGGTAATTTTGCATCCATTTATGGACAAGTGGCCTCATGAATTTGTCTAAATGCTTTTGAACTGCTGACACCATCTGCTCCCACCGCTCGAGAGCGCAGGTGCTTAGGTACAAACTGCTCTCTGTGAGCTCAGATACCTGACTTCCATTCCAGTGGCACTTCAAATGCTTTTCTTCTGTTAATGAAATAAGAAAAAATAAAATAATAGAGTTTGCAATGCCTTGTGGCCACTCCAGTGGCCTGCTAAATGCAGATGAATGTGCCATATATGATACCCACTTCTTTCCCATTGTGCAGTCAATGCTGTTGTGTAATTTAGAATTTTTCCATAAGGGGGGAATGTTTAGTAGCCAGCTTCATTCCGGTAGTGAATTGTCAGAGGTCATGGCAGGGGGAGGACAGAAGAGCAACCCACCTCAGCTAACAAGGAAACATGGAGACCAGGGAGGGAAAATGCTGCTACAACTTATTCCACAAAATCTCTGCCTGGGAAGCTCTCTGGAAGCAGAACCACTGCTAGATAAATTATCTGTAAATGCCATGCACAGCTCTGAAACAGATTTTCTACAGAAGTAGAAAATAATCAAGAGAATCAATACTATTACACTGTAAGTTGTTCGACTGATTACGAATCTCCGTGGAAAATATTACTGAATGTTCATTTCAGGACAGCTCAAGTAACAACAGTACCAGGACCTGAAAGCTTGTCCTGAATTGTGCCCAAGAAATTGGCAGGAATCCTTTTGCTGCTTTTGTCTCTGCATGTAAATTATTGTGGAATCCTGGAATGGTTTGGGTTGGAAGGGACCGTAAAGCTCATCTCATTCTGCTCCTGCCATGGGCAGGGACACCTCCCACTGTCCCAGGCTGCTCCAAGCCCCGTCCAGCCTGGCCTTGGGCACTGCCAGGGATCCAGGGGCAGCCACAGCTTCTCTGGGCACCCTGTGCCAGGGCCTGCCCACCCTCACAGGGAACAATTCCTGCCCAATATCCCATCTGACCCTGCCCTCTGGCAGTGGGAGCCATTCCCTGTGTCCTGTCCCTCCATCCCCTGTCCATGGTCTCTCTCCCTCTTTCCTGCAGCCCCTTCAGGCCCTGCAAGGCCACAGTGAGGTGACCCCAGAGCTTATCCTCTGCAGGCTGAACCCTCCCAGCTCTGCCAGCCTTCCCTCCCAGCAGAGCTGCTCCATCCCTCTGAGCATCCTGGAGCCTCCTCTGGCCTGGCTGCAGCAGCTCCAGCTCCTCCCTGTGCTGGGCCCAGGGCTGGGGCAGCTCTGCAGGTGGGGTCTCAGCTGAGCACAGGGGCAGAGGGGCAGAATCCCCCCTGCCCTGCTGCCCACGCTGGGGCTCAGCCCAGCACAGGGGTTTGGGGTCCCGGCTCTCACCCACAGCACCCCCAGGGCTTCTCCCAGGGCTGCTCCCAATCCCTTCTCCCCCAGCCTCTGCTGGTGCCTGGCACTGTCCTGGCCCCCCCAGTCCCACCTCTCATCCCTGGTCCCCTCCTGGACATCGAGTCAGTGACCTCAACTTCCCCTGTGCGACCCCCAGCCCATCCCTCACCCCCAAGGGGCTCATCCAGCAAACCCAGGGCTCTCCACATGACAGACAGGGATGTCATGTCAGACAGTGTCAGACGCTTTGCACAAGTCCAGGTAGATGAAATCAGCTGCACATCTGTCAGCTGCTTATCCATTAAGCTTCTGTATTTACTCTACATTGTTTAGTATTAATTCACTATTTGGTCTTTTAGTTCCATGAAATTAGCTGGACGAGGATTTAGTCCATGAAGTCTTATGGGGAAAAGCCTGACTAAACTGATGGGCAGCTAAACATTATTAATTAATGATTAGTTTTAAAATAAAGCCTTCTTGGTAGCTTGTACAATACTACAGCTTGGTTTAAACCCTGGGAGCTCAACACATCCTAGAAAATTTTAGTGAGAAATAAATACCCACCCATCTTTGCCATTCTTGTGTTTTCTCCCTGTCAAACAGCTTTCCAGCCTGTACTGGTAAGACTCCCTTTTCTCAGGAAGTTGTACTAATAATTTTCCAAAAATATTAGCAGGGGATCCATAGCAACTGTTGATATGATTCAAAATCATTAAGAGCGATTCTAGCAACCTTCTGTTAAGAAATACTGTATACAGCCTCCCCCACTTAGCAAAATCCCACAATATGGCAAGAAAGATTTGTATGTCTAAGAATAGCTACCTACACACATTTTTCAAAATGACTGAGCCATAATGATTTAAATCCTCCCTATCACATTTTCAGCAAGATGTGCCTCTACAACACTATATCAATGTGTTCTGTTCAGAGTTTTGACTCTTTCTCCTTTTTTAAATCACACTATTAACATCCCTGACATTCTAGAAATAATGTTTATTGATTTCTCTGTTAACACTGCCATAAATTAAGTGATGTAATGGACAGGATTATTGAAGTACTATATAGAATATGTCTTCCAGATTCTTAACTGCTGATTGAAAAAGACTCTGGATTAACTCAGAAATAGGTGCAGCTCTGAGCAGTGATTTGGGTAGTTGAGGTTTGGTTGACCACTTTTTCTATGATAGAAAGGACAAATTAAAGTTACCTGCTAAGTATCAAATGACAGAAGAAAAACACCTCGTTCAGATGAAACCAAATAATCAACGGTTGAGAAAAAAAAAACAGGTACAAAATTCCTGATCACTTACTACTGAGAAACTTAGGGTACAGTCAGTATCAGAATGGGCTGAGTGACTTTCTCTGAAGCAAAAGCAAAGTGTTAAACCAGCAAAATGTTGATTTATAGTTGGCAAATCCAGAACCAGGGCGTCACACATGAAACGCGTCCCCTCCCATGCAGGTCACAGCAGGGGCTGTGTCTGAGCAGAGCTGGTTACACAGGAGGGGAGGGATGTACAGACACTTGTGCTCTACAGCTTCCACAGTCCTCTGGCATCCTGACTCACAGATCAGCTTTTTTGACTATTTCTGCAGGATCTGCAAGTCACCAAGCTTTTGTTCTTGTTTTATTGGGTAGCTTTTCAACCCTTGAGCCTCCTGTAATAATGCAATTCGATTTCTATCCTTGGATGTTTGATTTTACATTCCATCATCACCAGGCATTGATTAAGCCTTAGCACATATACTTGATTGTGTTTATGACTTTGTTTTCTCAGGGGAAGGTCAGGCTTTATGACAACATCACTCTGTTAAAAACAAAACTGTTGGTGATACCACTGACTGTGATCAGGTTCATTCATCAGCTTATAAAATTCTCTTGCTAGATGGCTTCCACACAGAAAAAAATTAATGAAGGCATGGACTAGCACAAGTAACAAGAATCAAAAGTGGACTTGGTAATTACATTAATACTCAGCTTCATCATAGTCTTAGAAACACGTTTGTCAGAGTGTTGTCTCTCCCCCCACTGAAGTCCTTCTGCTTTGTCTACACTTTTATAAATATCCATCAGGGCAAAGAAATTGTGAAGAAAATTGGGTAAAGTGCCTTCACCCAATTTTTTTTCATCCATTACTCCACTGTTGTTCAACTTCAGGAGGTGCCAGTTTACCTCCTAACAGGTGACTGCACCCACCAGCCCAGCAGCCTCCCACAGTCTGTGGAAAGCAGGCGGAGTGAGGACCACAGCAGTGTCCTGGCTCTTGATGAAGACGTTTCCAAACAGGTGTGGAGCCCCCAGGCAGACCAGGATGGAAATTTATGTCCTGACAGCACCTATCCCACACCCACTCTGACAAAAAAGGCTTCAGTCTTGTATTTCCAACTCCACAGCAAGGACCCCAGCGAGGCTGCGCAGTCTGGAGCCGGCACTTCTGGCTATACCCAGAGTCACTTTCTGCTGCTTCACATCTCCCACTCAGCCTCACAGAGATCTCCGAAATGATAGAAGGTCAAGTGTAGCTTTTACAGATAACTGAACATTAGATGTCCTTGTTTGTTAAATTCCTGGTTCTTACAGCAAGCACATGTGACAAAATATGTTCACTTTTATGGTTGGGAAGATTTGTCCCCAGATTACCTCCTCATTTAGCATCTGACCACAGCACCTTGGGGGCTGCTGCCTTCTTAACAAGGATATTACACCTGGTATTTATTATTACACACAGCCCTGTAAGTTTGAGCTGCTTAGACAATGCCACTATGTATTTGTGTATAACTAACAAAAATAACTAACACAAATACTACATGCCATATTTATAATATATGTTTATATGACATTTAAATTACTAATGTAAATAACTAACACTAAAAAGCACCCACCAAGTTACAAGTAAACAATTCAGGAGATGGGGCTGCAATATCTGTAACTCCACTTCTGCATCCTCCTAAAAAGAGGCTAAAAATCTCAGTTGGCAAGGCTTCTGGAAGGCAATAGCAATCCATAAATACTCCTTAATTTTCCTGTCACTGCAGAATTAAGCCACTTCCAGCTCACACAGATCTTACCAGGTGTGCTAAATTGATGTCATTATAAGTCATCAGGAAATACCCACAGAGACCTGTAGCAACATTTGGAAGTTTTGTTAAACAGCTGTGTGTTCTAATTGATTTGTATTATTTAAAACAGCCAAAGCAAGTTATCGCCGGATGTAGAGAAGGGATGACTGAAGACCCCAGGGAGATTTAACTCACAAGAAAGCCAATCACAGGAACTTCATTTGAGCATTTTAAGATTATTACTAGAGGAAGTGCAATTAAATCATCACCATTTATCAATTATCATTATAAAATACTATGCAACCTTATCACATTAATTTATTTATGAGAAGGTAACTAGTTGACTTCTGCTTTTAGCAGTAATCTAGTCAGGAAAAATATTTGAAGATGCTCTCTCTGAAAATGAGCACAACTTTCCACCTTAATCAAAAGTACCTATACAGATCAAATTTTACCTAAAATTTAGTAAATGTCAAATATCTCCACTCCTTGGAGTTTGTCTCAGTTCCTGAGATATATTTTACCACAGATATATTTTACCATAGAGAGTATAAGCCAAAATGTAGTTCTACCAGACATGTGCACAGGCCTGGCACCCACATTTCATAAAACACATGGGAAAAAAAGCCCAAGAAGTCAGCAAGCCTTTCTTTTCCTGGTCTGCCATTCAAAGTGCAAATCAGCCTGAGTGAAAAGTTAAGTAACGTGTGTGGACACTGGCAAGCTGAATTTTTCTTCCCAATGGTGGAGTGCTTATAGCATTTAAAATTTGTGTCTCTTGGATTAAAATCCTAAACCTTTTTACTCTGCTGCTCGTGTGTACTGAGTGTGTACTGAGTGCTCAAGCCTGATTTGATGAGGTTGTGACTTGCATTACACGATCTGTGTCCCTGCAGGCAAAGCCTAACCCACATAACAAAATGGGTCAGCAGAAAAGCAGAAAGGGAGGGGAAAACTCCCTATTTCAATGCAGAACCCGGATTCATTTGAGGGGGAAAAGCAGTCTTGTAGACCTAACTCTTGCTTTGATCTGAGGCTTGCAGGCTGGTTTTTATTATCTTCCAGAATCTCCTTATTTAACAAAAAATCGTGGTTTGTTGCTATAACTTCGCTAATTTCTCAAAAATGTTCCTCCCATGTTTGTCACTGAACTCACAGTAGCTGAACCACCTCTGGAGAGTATCACAGAGTCAGGTTCATCACTCCACACATTCTGCCACCCAAAACTCCTGTTTCTGTAAGAATTTGTGTGTATGTATCTCACACACACCTCCAGTTATTAGATGCAGGGCAGCTTTTACTTTACTGTCCCTTAAGAAGCAAAAATAATCCCCATGTGGGAGTGACCTGGTTTTCCTTTTGGCTTCCACAACTCTGATTTCACACATTCCAAACATCTCGCTTGTGCTTTATTCTCAGTAGTGTGGCATTATTACATTATGTTATTAAAACCTAATTTTCTCATCTTCATTCATAGACAAGTCAGGCAATTAATGCTTTATGTGAAAGTGTGTACTACAGGAACCTGCCAGCTCACAACTGGAGTTCAGATGTGCACACAGACACCACAGCACCCATGCCTTGGTAGCTTCTCAGGCAGCTGTGGTGTCATAAACAACAGTCTGTGGCTGCAAAAACAAGAATGCTGCTCGTGTTCCCGTGGCTGAGTACCACCTACAAACAGACATCCCATAATTAAATTGCATTATTTGAATTAAGGGAGCACGTGTAGGACTTGGTGGATGTTACATCCCCGCCGTGTCAGCTGCTGTGGCAAGAGACCTGCATGCCTGGAAACAGCTAAAATCCAAAAATCAAGGAAGGAACAGGGAGGAAGAAAGGACACAATGGGGAATTGGTCTGATAGGGAAAAAAATTCACACCTGGAGAGTCCCTATTCTTTGCATGGGAGACCTGGAGTCAAGGGAAGACACCAGAGCAACCAACTCAGCTCTGAACCAAGTGTCACTATTAGACAGCATCAACTTATTTTTTTATGAGAAACCAACATTCTGTTGCTTAACGCTAGGGATTACAAGTCTATTTACAACTGAAAATGCCACACAGTGTTTTTTGGTAATTTGATTACCAGACAATCCATGAAATGTTACATTGATGCCTTTCACTTACATAAATAAATCTGGGTTTGTATTTACCCAAATCCACAATTACTAAGAAATCGCCTGAATTTTTCAGGATTGGCTTTGGAAAAATATTTTAAATGTGAGACACTGTCCAAGCAAGCCTTAAATGGTGAACACTTACATATCCTTCAAAATCCAGGACAGAAACTGTTGCTGGTAAATGGCTCAGCATAACCTGAGTTAGACTT